>JAWPHD010000983.1:0-370596 GCA_037043455.1 Cyrtodaria siliqua
AGTTCTTAGTGCCTTGCTTTCCACTTTGACAATAATGAACTTAGGTTACCTACACTTTGTACGGCCGAAAACGAAACATACATTGTATATACGCGTATATACATTTTATTTATGTAAAAGACAGAAAAGAAATTGTGCTTGTTTAGAGTTTACTGGTAATTCTGTATACTAGTCATACACCGTATAATTAAAGAGTTTAAAATGTATTTATACACTTTAAAATGTATTTATACACTATACATGTATTTATATCTAGCTGTTTAATGTGTGTTTATGTATTTATTATAATATTCCATGTAAAATGACTTGTAGGCGCAATGCGGCCGGGTGTTGTAAAATAACACAATGTCACTATAATAAAATATTCTTATCTTATCTTATTGAGACTCTTTATGAGTGGTAATATAATATTCAATTCCGCTCAGGACCCCGACTTGAGCGGTATTCTATTATCAAGCCATCTGGACTGAGCTAATGATCCCAACGAATCAATATGTAAAACAGAAATTGTCTGTAGAATCTTTGTCATATATAGCTGTGGAACTTTTATCTAATACTGGACTTGTTGGTAGTAGTGAACCAAAACTAGCTAGACAAATTATAGGCAAGAAATAACTTAAAGATTTATAAGCAGCTCAATATGATGTTGCGTTCAAATAATATTTTAAGGAAAGTCCAGCCTGGCCAAATGTGTAAACTGTAGCACACTGCATTGTTCAGATTTCCAAACTCTGCCTAAGTCGTTGTTCATGGCACTCACTGGTCTATTTAGATAATATATATATATTTTTGGGTTTTGCAAAATGACTAAACGTATAGATGAAAATGGTCATAATTCGTTCACTTAAGTAGATTAGAACAATCTGACCTTGACTGGAATTAAAGGCAGTGAATAATTAAACAAATAATATCATCCCTTCAACAGTTCATTACATGACGTCTTGCAAAGATCATTTATATTTTTAGCAATGGTGACCTAATCACAGTAATTAATGCAAACTTGAAATATTTTGATAATATGATACTTCGTGTCAAGTTTGATCAAAATTCCTCTTGTAGTTCATCAGAAGATTTATTCATATTTGTATTTATTACGGTGGCCATATTAGCTAGAGGCCAAAAACCCAGCAATTTGGACCCAATCCAGACATACCGAACAAAAACACCAAACTTTCCTCAACTTGCTTTAATATATTTCTCCATATTTTTAAAAGGGTCCCCAAAGGTTCGTGAATCCTGTGTTGGAAAATTAACCTAAACCTTTGATTTCTGGAATAATTCAATAAAAAATATATTTTATAAGCTTATCCATTACTTTATTTGCCCAATTCAGTGTAATGATACCTTTCGTGGATTAATAAATAAATAAAGGGATACATTTTTTTATTTTGGGGAAAAAAATGGATTAAGTAATAAAAAACTAGAATTATCACTGAACGTGATTAATACCCCTACAATACCGCCCTGTCACATAAACATGGCAACCACAAGAAAACAATGGTCTAGTTTAAACATATTTATTTCCAATAAATGTACATGGATATGGGGTCGGGACACAAGTTATTACAACATTAGAAATCCGGCCCTCCCGCTAAAAAATATTCATACAATTTAGACAATGGCAAACAAATTATTTAAACTACAAAATATGAAATAAACAGGGAAAAAAAACAATGAGAGAGAGAGAGAGAGAGAGAGAGAGAGAGTGGGGTGGGGGGGGGGGGAGAGGAGACGAGAGGAGAGAGAGAGTTTTCAATATTGTTAGTGATCAGGGAAGAAGACTAACACAAATTTATGTGTTACACCGTTCAAGTCAAAGATGTATAAGTGTAAAAAAAAGAGACATGGTCATGAAGAGGATGCATTATAAATTGTTTAAATTTAATACAAACCCAAATTAGCAGGTTCCTCGGAGTTGACTGTAGCATTTTTTGGGCAAATTTTAGGTTGAAAAGGGGCCATAACTCCGTCAAAAATTGGTGGTTTGTAACCAAAGTCAAACTTGTCTTGTATTTTATGGTGTTATACCCGTGTACCAAATATTATTTAAATCCATCGACCCTTTCATGAGTTATCGCCCGGACACCGTTTTTTGGGCAAATTCTAAGTTTAAAAGGGGCCATAACTCCGTAAAGTATTGGTGGTTTGTAACCAAAGTTAAACTTGACCTGTATTTTATGGTCTTAAACCCGTGTACCAAAAATTATTTTAATCCGTTGACCCTTTCATGAGTTATCGTCCGGACACCCTTTTTTGGGCAAATTCTAATTTGAAAAGGGGCAATAACTCCGTCAAAAATTGGTGGTTTGTAACCAAAGTCGAAATTGACCTGTATTTTATGGTGTTATACCCGTGTTTAAATTCATCGACCCTTTCATGAGATATCGTCCGGACACCGTTTGTTGGGCAAATTCTAAGTTGAAAAGGGGCCATAACTCCTTCAAACATTGGTGATTTGTAACCAAAGTCAAACTTGACCTGTATTTTATGGTCTTAAACCCATGTACCAAAAACTATTTAAATATGTTGACCCTTTCATGTGTTATCGTCCGGACACCGTTTTTTGGGCAAATTCTAATTTGAAAAGGGGCAATAACTCCGTCAAAAATTGGTGGTTTGTAACCAAAGTCGAAATTGACCTGTATTGTATGGTGTTATACCCGTGTTTAAATCCATCGACCCTTTCATAAGATATCGTCCGGACACCGTTTGTTGGGCAAATTCTAAGTTGAAAAGGGGCCATAACTCCTTCAAATATTGGTGATTTGTAACCAAAGTTAAAATTGACCTGTATTGTATGGTCTTAAACCCATGTACTAAAAATTATTTAAATCCGTAGACCCTTTCATGAGTTTTTGTCCGGAAACCGTTTTTTTGGCGAATTCTAATTTGTAAAGGGGCCATAACTCCGTCAAAAATTGGTGGTTTGTAACCAAAGTCGAACTTGACTTGTATTTTATTATTTAAATCCATCAACCCTTTTATGAGTTATCGTCTGGAAACCAACAGACCGACCAACAGACCGACCGACTGACCGACCGACAAGCTCGCTCCTATATATACCCCACTAAACTTCGTTTGTGGGGGTATAATAAAGGAACTTAAAGTGCTAATTTCCAGACTAGTTCAATAAAAAGTATTTGTTAAGCGTATAACTTATGTTCTTTTACCATATTAGGTGGAATGATATTTTATACATTTTGCCTTATTTTTGAACATGTTGAAAGGGTCTGCAAAGGTTTGTGAATCCGTAAATGTATTTTCTTGGGTCAAACATTTGTGAAAATAACGAAAACTGTCAATTTCTTGAATGCTGATTTCTGCCAATATAATAACTAAACAACAATTTATGTTGTCAGTATATCCCCAATTCTAGTGATCTCTCTCGGTGTAATGATAACTTCCATGGAATAATAAATAAATAAATGGATAAAAGTGGGTCTTTTGACAAATACTACTACTACTACTACTACTACTACATTATAATAATAATAATAGATCTACTAATACTACTACTAATAATAATAATAGCAACAATAACAATAATAATAATAATAATGATAATAAAAATAATAATGATAATAATAACTGATTTCCGGAATAATGCAATTAACACGTTTCGTTATTTACTGTGGTTTTGTTTAAACATATTTAGAAGAGGATGTATCGGGAAATTTGATGTAAGTCATCTAAGGTGTTGTCTTGCGAGTAAAATGACATGCATGGGCATGGTTATGTTAAATATGCGATAGACAGGCTTCATAACCTTTGCTCCCAACAAAATTCCATTTTGTTTACTTCGCCCATCCTTTTTCCGTTTAGGGAAATCATTTTGTTAGAAACTGTGACCTTATGCCGCTGGCCATAGAATTTAAACACATCACTGGATCCATGTTCGCCGTCATAATCATACCATCTTCAGGATGACTCAAATTTTCGTACTATTGACATTTTAAATATTGAGTTCTGCTCAATCCGGGACTAGAGGGCGTGAACGGTAGCAAGCATTTTCCACTACCGTTCATGAAGAGTCTCAATCCAACTGAGACTGCAGTTTCCAAACTCCTTTTATACACTTTCATGTTCTGTACATACGTGGGTGTATATTTACCTGTAAATGACAGGTATGACTTGTATCTGTATGAGTGTGGGCTACTTGAAGCCTTTTGACAATATGTTCTGTACACTACGTGTCTATACTTACGTGTAACATATGACCTGTATCGGCCTGTATCTGTATGAGTGCTATTAGGTTGAAGCTCCTGTCCTATTGTTTTGAACACTAACATGACAGGTATGGCCTGTATCTGTATTGGTGTGGGTAGCTTGAAGCCCGCTACCTCTACGTTCTGTACACTACGTGGGAATGGGCAACTTGAAACCTTCTGTATTAGTGTTCCATACATTACGTGGGTATTTGTACGTGTTAACATGTCAGGTATGGCCTATATCTGGTTGAGTGTGGGCAACTTGAAGCCCACTGTCTCTCTGTTCTTTTGTACAATACGAGGGTATATACTTTCGTGTAAACAGACAGGTATGTCCAGTATTTGTATTAGTGTTGGTAGCTTGAAACATTTTGCTTCTACTTTCTGTACAATACGTGGATGTGGGCAACAGCCTTCTGCGTCTATGCTCAATACAATATGTCGGTATTCTTACGTGTCAACATGACATGTATGACCAGTATTTGTTTGTGTGTGGGCACTTGTAGGCAGCTGTCTCTTCTGTACAACACGTGGGTATACCCATTCTTGTAAATAGACAGGTATGACCAGTATTTGTAAGAGTGTGGGTAGCGTGAAACCATTGCCTCTACGTTCTGTACAAAACGTGGCTGTGCGCGCAAATTGAAGCGTTCTTTATTTATGTTCCATACAATACATGGGTATTAAACGGGCTTTTAAAAAAATGGACCCAAGGATTTGAAAAGTGACCACGGAAATCCGGACAGTCTGGATCAATTAAACGTTATATCGTCATATATTGGTGAATGTCAAAAACAAAAAGTAAGTATAAAAGTCGAACAGGAAATGCAGCTTTCACAGAACACAGTAAACCCCACAACATGACAAACATGAATGGCAGTGCAAATAAGGAATAAAAGCATATGAAATCACAAACACAAACTTGAAGGGTTGACAATAGGGCTACCGCCTTGGAACAGTCAGCGGCAAAAAAGGCCGCTGGGGGTTTAAACCAGGATCTAGGGTGCACCAAACTTCACACTTACCCTACTGTCATCCCAATAAAACGGGAAAGTGTCAATAAAGAAATCCGCGCCATGAACTATTCTCTAACCAACGAGGCAGCAATACTAGTTTTTATTTATAACATCGTAATTAAATGATTTCATTTCATTTTAAATATGCATGATTGATGTATAATATATATACATACCCCGACAAGGATGGTTTTTATTGCAACGTCCTGCTTCCGCTAGGAAGGTGCAGGTGCCTTAAAATACAAAATGCAACGATTGTATACAGTGTACATGTTATCCACTTCAAAACAGATCTTGTTAACGAAAGATAATTTCCGTAAAGTATTTATTCACCTTCGGAGTTAGTATTATATGATATAGGGGATCCATGGGAAGCAATAAACTGTAACGTGTACCAAACGGCTTTGTATGATTGAGCCGCAAAAGAAAAAACATTGCTCCCAATTAAAGATTGAGCTACTTGCTCGAAGAAAATGATTATTAACATACAACGAATAAACCAATATAATTAACAGAATCAGCAACTATGATATGATATGACTGTATTCAAATGATGTATATAAAACAATATGGTAAATAGCCTAACTAGTATCCCCTGCTGAGAGTATGGGGCTCGCTTTATTCGGGCCATCTACAGTTACAACTAGAAGTGTCTTACCAACTGCTTATATTAAGCCATATTGAATTATTTAATCTACCTTGAACCCTTCTTTCAAAATAAAACAATTCAAATATTTCAAGGCTATATTATAGATTAGCATTCGCTTTCAGTGTGAGAGATATTGTAGTTATAATGAATATAAACCATATTGAAACATGTTTGCTAATTGACACTACCTCTACAAAGTAATTGGTAGTTATTAGTGGCGTTCACATACTCATCTAATGAAAAGTATTAATACAATCAAAAGCACGTATAAACGTTGAACAGGAAATGTAGCCTTCAGTCGGAAGGTCGGAATACGGAGCAGAAGAGGAACACATTTAACCAAATAAAGTGACATCGTAAGTCCTATATACAATACACAATGTGTTGTTTCAAACAACATATTCCAAATACAATATTATAGAGTAAAATAACTTTTGTTAACAAAATCCTGCTCTCAGAGCAACACTTGAAGTGAACTCCCTCAAATTGGTATGCACATCTGCAGTAATTAGGGATGAATTGTTTTAAGTGTAATTTCATTTAGCACAACCGCCTACTAGGAAAATATAAGCAAACGAACTTATTTTCATAGAAATCAAAAATATAAGGGAAATAACGCTGGTTAAATTCGTTTTTAGTTGCTATGTGCGAAGTAGCATCGCAATTGGCACCCTTGGAGGAGTAGCGCATACAAGGTAATTGTCCTATATTACGTTTCTTGAAAGGATTTACCGAGATTTCTGAAGGACGGAAAAGTAAGAATGACTACGGTGAAATAATTCTCTAGTGAAATATTTCCCGAAAGCCGAATGTTTCGGAATTTATTTTTACTTTGTTTTCTTCGACAATTACCTAATCGACACTTAAAGCTGCGTGCGTAACTTAACCAATGACGCAACGTAGTCGCGACAACGTCATTTTATCTATTCGCTTGATTTGTTTAAATAATAAACGTTGTATTTTATTTTTCCAATGATTGTAAATAAACTGGGACTGAAAGAGATTTCTGTAAAATATTTTCCAATTTGTAAAACTTCAATTTCACCAATTGACATTTTTTGTTGTCAATGACGACACGTGCTAAGAGATACATAAGCAAAGGAATTATCTAACCGACAAAAGGTATTTAACATTTATTTAAAAAAAGGAATATATAATGTAATTACCTTGAGCTTTTCAATACATGCTTTCTATTCCTCATGAAAACAAATGCTAGCGCGCTCGTTTGTTTATGGGGACGTTTTTTCACTCGGGATAAACATCCGTATTGAAAATTTCATGGTAATTATTCTCTATATATACCTTAAGTTCATCGCTGTGGTGTGGCCATATTTGAACATACTAGGTAGAGGACCATTAATCAATATCGCATGCAAATTATATTTCTAAACGTTTTTTCTTGTTACATCGTCTTCTGTCAAGTCATTGAATACTTTTTGGCTATTTCTGGTTATTTACTCAAAAACGTCACGCGCAAAAACGTAAACAAACTGCGTTTTGAGCAGATTTCAGGATGGCGGTCAAAATGATACCAGTGATGTAAGCTGTATTCAGCTGACAATGTAAAAAGATGACAAACATAAACAAATACATGTATTCGTTTGTTACACAGTGGATTTTAAGTTTTTACGTGTTTTGTCTATTTTGTTTTATTAAAAACACAATTTCTAGGCATTTACAAATCGCCGACTGTTTCGAAAATGTATGTGAAATTGGAGCTTTTAATCAAATTGATAAGTACAATTTGTTCTTATAGCGAGAAAAAACACGAAAGCAAATACGTCAAGGAAAAGTCTTCCTCTACAAGCCTGCAAAATATCATTAACATTTGGAAAAAGAATTTTTTTCTACCCAAAAAAACGTTTCATGACCGTCCATGCAATTTCACGCGGAAATAATTAGATTTTTTTCAATCGGGTGCTTTCACTAAAACACGTTTAAAATCACTTTTTTATTATTAAAATTCATAAAGAATTTATACAAGCCATTTCCTTAATTTCATGTTCTACTTTTTAAAAAATATGCCGTCTATGTTGTGGTATTGTAAAAATTATCTCCGACAAAAAAGCAGTGAAATAGGAAAATGTCGGCAGTTTATCGATCGACTTCATTTTTTTTTTTTTGTAATTCAATGTTTATAGAGATTTTAACAGCGAGAAAAAAGACAAGAAAATTTAAAAAAAGTACTTTTTGCTACCCCAAAAAAAACGTTTGGTCACCAGTTTACGCAAGCGTTGTTTTGTGTAGTGGTGTTACACGGCATATGATCAAACAGAGGTCATCTCACTGCGTGATAAATTCTGAAATTAGCTTATAAACGGTAATGAACAAAATGTCATTCAGTAGCTAAATGTTTATAAATAAATTGGTAACATGATAGATCTTTTAAATTCTAATTTTATTAAAAACATTGCAACAATCACAATACCGTGTTTTCCCGAAGTCCACATTCCATCCCATTCCAACACCAACACCACAAGTTACAAGAAATGTGACGTCACATGGGTTTTTAAAACTTTCACAGGGTGAAAAGATGTACGAGGACAATTTTTGTCATCTCAATTCTCAAGGATGCATGTGCTTATATGTGTTTGTTTGTTTTGGGTCGGGAAGCCCTTTAAAAAACACGCCATAGGCTATTATCCCTCCGACGATGCCCATCCCCGCCCCTCCCACCTTCTCCACTCCAAAAAATGGGGTTATGGGTTTACATGTATATATGACTGACAGTCTGTAAGGTCATTTGCATTATAGACTCAAACAATATGAACTATGGGTTTATTGATTGGACAACAACCTCAGATGGAGATGAGATGAGGATAAATATTCTCATCAGACATGCCATCACCAGGAGTCGAGTCCAGCTCTAAGGTGCAACACCTTATCCACTGTATTACCGAGGCCTCTGACTCAAATCAATTACAGGTATCATCATTCTGATTTAAAAAAACAACATCTAGCCTACTCACTACCATGAAACTCTGCCCTGAATGCCTGAATGTCTAATCACACAAAAATGGGTCTTAGAATGATCCCAATGAAATAAAATATGTGGTAAAACAATTGTGCCTCAACCCAGACTCAGTCTCTGATCCAGAGACAGCACTCAACATTGACAGAATACTCTGGTGGTAAGGTCGTCCTTGTCTAACCCTAAAAGAAAGCGGCCAGGGCATATAGTTTTACCCTTGTCTGGTCGTTTGATTTCTCTTTTAGTAAATCATACAACTTTCAATGGCATGGAAAAACATGTTCATACTAAAAAAGTCAATGAGAATGAGCTTGACCTACTTACCCACTATTGTTTCTTGTGTATCTGTGACTGACAGCGCTAAAGTGGGGCATCCGTGTCCAATGGACACATTTTCGGGGTATAGGTTGATGGTTGGTTGAATGGTGTTTACGTCATTTTCAGCACATTTTTAGGCTATATATGAGTCGTTTTTATTTATTTTTTTGTGTTTTGTTGTTGTGTATGTGTGTCCTGAGTAGAACCAGTACTGTATACCTCCTACCATCCGTAAGCATCGGCAACTTCTCACTTGTAAACACGTCGAGCTCCCACTGGGATTAAAATTATAGGAAGGGGTCCGTTAAGTTACCAATCCTTACAGCGAACACATACCTGTCAAGTCTCACGCATTGGCCATTGAGCGTCAGACACGCATTTTTGTGTTAAATCACGCTCACAGGCATACGTTCTATGTTCTCACGCGTTCTGAATAGTTGCCTATTTGTTTTTGTTGCCGACTTCTTTTTATAAAATGTAGTTCACCCATTCAATTTCTCCACCCGGTACGCTCAATTTGCTTTTTTCTTCGACGTTGAAATGTGTATTTAAATGTTAAAAATAAGATAAATAATTATTTGTGACAAATAATTTCTATTAAATTGAACCAAAGACCATCTCGGACTTCCTGCGCCCCGCCAACCTTGACCCCCCAACCCAAGAAACAACCGCCCCTTGGAACCCCATATCACTCTTGACATCCACTGGGTCTTGACAGCTATGCGAACAGTCACTGGGTAGTAGCAAAATAAATTCAGTTCGCCATTAGAATACGCGTTGGCTTGTGAGATGTACATCAAGCGGAGATCAGTTGGTTATCCCTACTTCAGTTACCTCCCTTTCGATTTCTGAATGGTGACGATTTCTCGTCATAGCCTCTATCCGACTTTGTGTTTTCCAAAAGTTTGTAGTCTCTATATAGATCAAACTCTTAATCGTGAAGAGTAATGATAGTAAAATCTCCATGAATAATTGGTGCAAGTATTTGAAATACGGAGGCAAATGATTGGTTGAAAAAGTAGAGTAAACACTAATTTAAGATGGGAGTTTTAAAATAACAAGAACATGATATTTCTTATGATAGAATGGAACTCGTTATGTACTCAACGGAACTCGTTTAATCTGGAAAACTAGACGACTTGACTAGTTTTTGATTCATTAAAACTCATTTATACTAATTCATATGATGCTTTACGGCGCTTATAATTTCTTGTTTTGTGAAAATAGTACTTTATTTGAATTGGATGTTCAAGTCATAACCCCCTTTAACATGTTTAAACTAATAGTTATGATGTAGTAAAATAAAAAGCGGAGTGGTCGACATTTCCAGACCAAACATTTTCATCTTTAAATTACTCAAGGTTTATTACTAGAAGAGTGTTCCATGGAACACTTGTTTTGCCTGCCATATGCTTACATGTATTTCAGCAAAGATGAATCTAACTATAGAAGCTTGAAGACAAGGGTTGCAATCCTTCATGAATTATGGAGCAGATTTTTAAATTTATGAAAAGAGGCATGCCTCTGTAATGGATAATTGATAAGGAAAAACTGTATAACGTGTTATGACCATAGGCCAGTATTTTGCCAGGTTACGAGGTAGGTTAGATTGCAGGTTAACGTTTTATGAAAAATGACATACCTATGCTAAAATGAAAGTCAGAGTTATTGGACATGTGTAACAACATCTCCTGTTGAAAGATGAAGATGTGTGAAGTTTCACAAGCATAGGTCAAATATTTTTCAAGTTATGACCAAGGTTAGGTTGCATGTTAATGTGTGCCGGACGACAGCGTGATCTCTAAGAGTCTGCATGCAACGTAAGTAGATACAAGAAGGGGTATAACTCTGCATTGAATAACTGATAAGGAAGATAGGTATAAAGTTTTATGACCATAGGCCTATATTTTGACAAGTTATGGACTAGGTTAGGTTGAGTTTAAAGTTTTATGAAATTGGGCATAACTCTGCCAAATGAAATTCATAGTTATTAGACATGTCAGTAGTACTGAACAAAATAACTTGACAGGGAAGAACTGGATAAATGTATTAATGTAGTGGCCTAAGTATATATATATATATATATATAATCGTGTCATGTTTAATGGCAACAGAAATCGAAATTCCGATTGCAAACCAAGCTGAATGGATAAGACCATTTTGGCCTTCATTTGCAAATTTATTACACAAGTGAATTATGATAAATAGGTCATGCAAGTTAGATGATGAAACATGCTTTTCACAGTTAGGTTGTAGGTTAAAGGGACACATGACAATCTAGAACTTTTTATCAAGTATTACTCTCGATTTATAATCCAGTATATTCATGCTTGCATACATTGAATACAATTTTGAGTTTGTTATTTTTTCTTTGTTATTCTACCATAGGTTTAAATATATTATTGGTACACTAGGCTAGCGCTAGGATTTCCTTTAGCCTCCTACTATACTATCATCAGGACAGAAATATTCAAAGACAATTTGCTTAATATTATTCTTATAACTACAGTGATTTTTTTCACCCTTTTGGGAATGGTACCGGTACCCATTCAATTAGGAAAATTTGCGTCACTTTTCCTTAAATTGGAAATAGTTCACTATCACACAAAAGCAATTTGGGAATGGTACCGTTTTTAAGTACCACGTATATAAGGAAAAAAACACTGATATTAATGATTGAACAAATGCAAGTCATGTAGAAAAACTAACTGGGCGCCGTGAGTTTTAAAACAATCAAGAATGCCGTGTGTCCCTTTAAAGTGTGCCGGACGCCAGACAATGTTTTCTTTCTATACCTTGGGAACATAACACATACCATCACAACTGGAAATTTGAGCGTGATTGTTAAATACAAATTGGGAAAAAATACAGTAAAACATTCATTTTATAAGTATTTTTAATACTATTTATGTACACCAAGGTCAACTAAATGCATTTAAACCTTTTCTACTCAATACTTGTCACACGTACGCTCCTTTTTTCAATCTTTCAATTGGGAACTTTTTTTTAAACATAGCTCATCATCGACATGTATGCTTGGTTATGTATGGTTATGGTTATGTTCAATAAAAATATGTATTTCTTTAACTTCTTAATGGATGTTGTTTATTATTGACTTTGAGTACGAAACAAGCAACTATACTTTTTTTTCACTTCACTCTCAATGGCTCGGATGAAAGTGATATTTATGCAGGAGAAAAAACAGGGATTTTTTTTGAGTAATAAGCATCATGTCATTCTTCATGTAGATGTAGCTCAAGATAATCCATTGAAATTCGTTTTCATCACTTGGCTCCATTAGTTGTATACCGTAACCATGTACTTTGTGAAAATGGCAGCAACTTGTCTGAAAAATAAAGAAAATGCACTTATTAGGCAAGATCTACCATCCATTCATCGGACTCCTGTGGGTATGGCGGCTTTATACTTTATTTATTCAGCTGACCAATCAAACTTTGAACACTGTATAATCTGAAAATCTTGCTACAGTTGTTAGTTCTTTCTTACATTTTCAGATATTGCAGGAAAACAAAGTGGATACTTTTTATATTTGCTGAGTATATTAACAAATGTGGACCCCAATTTATTAAACATCTTTGCATAACTTTGAATCTTTGACATAATGACACATCAGGACACATTATTGTAAAATTGAATAGTAGTTTTTTAAGTTCAAATGCATATCCTTGAACACCTTTCTTAAATATTTAAAGAATTCTCTAAAATGAAAGTTATTAAAGGATGTTTTTTTAAAACGACGCTTCGATTTGTTTGATTTATATTTAACTTTTGACATTTCAATTTTGACCCTTGTGATTTTTGAGTCAAGGGTCATATGGCTCTTCACTTTTAAAGTCTATTGAGAACCCTGAATCATCATATTAGTGATACTAAACTTAGATTCGATATCCTGCAGAAACAGGATTCGTGTACTACAGTAGAGGTGCTTTTAGTATATATTGACCTGCATAAAGCGGCAGAGACACAGCAGTTACGGTAGGCAGATAGGGCTGTCGGTTAGGATCTTGGTTCGATAAAGAACGGTTCGGTGTTACGAACTTTGCTGGTGTTTACGGCAACAAGATTGTTGTTAGAGTTAGGAAGTAATTGAATCTGACTCTGTTGCAGAAGTAACTGATTAACTTATATGTTTTGAACTGAACTTGCTTACATCAACAATTACTTGTTTAATAACACTATACGATCACTTTGCTATTCAACGTAATAAACTATACGAACTTTGACACGTGTGTGTTGTGTTGTTACACGTGCTACTTATTTCAACACACACGTGTCAAAGTTCGTATAGTTTATTAGTTTACGTAAGCTGAATGAGTAATGACGTAATGAGGAAACAACAGCATCCTACGTCTTAAGATAACAGAAGTACAAATATAAATCATGTCCTGGTATATCCGGATAGTGTCACTTAGCCACTTATGAACCCTGGTTTCATCTACTGAACACAGTATACATGTATAATTCAATGCCTAAATTTTACCAGTTATAGAAATATAGTTGTCAGCATTTTCCTTTTATTTTACCCATAAACGAGAATTGATAATGTATAAGTTAAATCCCCCAAGCATGACTCTGTTACAGAGAGCTAGACCACTACCGTCAATGTATGTACAGTGTGTGTGTGTGTATATCTCGTTTATTTGAAATTAACGCTATTTCTTTTAAAAGAAAATAAATAAATAAAGTAAATGTAAATATTCAATTGATGCAGTGTTGCTATTTAATGAGCCGTGGAGCCCAGAGATATGACTTGAAATACATGTATGTAAATCAAAAGAAAATCATTTTTCTTGAGCCAGGGCCTTTTTACCAGGTTTGGGTAAAGGGCCTTTTGGCCTAAATTGGGGAAAAATCCATGATTGGGCAATGCAATTTCCTGAGATAATTCTTCCGAAATATTATTATTGTCATCATGATGTGAAATGCTGTTTTCACCATATAAATAAGACCTGCATACAAACCTCTATGAAATCCATGTTTTTAGATTTCCTTCAACCTCAACAGTCAACTCGTCCAACCAAGAGTCACAACGTATGTCAGATCAGAATATGTATTTGGTTCTGAAGTCATGCAGCCATCATGTCTTCCTATGGAAATAAATGAAACAATATATAAACACATCTATATATAACTATCAGCTATAATTTGAATATTTCATTAAGGATTCAATTTTATTTATAATTTACAGTAAGCTTGTTAGAACATAAATTGGTATACATTATGTTGGCTATGACACTTGTTCGTGGTAATGGTTGGCCTATATATTTTTTCAAGAAATGGAAGGGCGTGTAAAATGATAGGATATGGTCGGCCTATTTTTCTTTCAAGAAATGGCAGGCCATGTAAAGTAAAAGGTTATGGTCAGTCTTACTCTAATTTTTGTTTCAAGAAATGGCAGGTCATGTAAAATAAATTAGGTTATGGTCGGCCTATTTTTTCCTTCAAGAAATAACAGGCCGTGTAAATGATTATTCTAACCCTGTGCCAGGCTGTGATAACAGGGTGATTCATAGTCAGAATAAAGCAAATTCAAAAGAAATGTCAAGTTAGTATGGGGTGAGGGTGGGCAGGGACATATGTTTTGAAATGGTTGTTGTTGTACTATCCATTGGTCACACGTCAAGTTATGAGGTTTGACACTGCCCATCATAGGTATTTCCCGTCATAGCCATGCCAGTGAATGTCATTGTGTGGGAGAAATCTTGGTCGTGGCTGGGGTTGGGAGGTAACGAGAACGAATAGAGCCCGAATTGGAGGAGAGATTTTGTGATTGTCCGATTTAAATTATCACCCACGCACACAAAAAAGATAAGGTTGATCCTCGCTGTCATGCGAATTGTCAGGGTTTATTAATTCACTCAGTCTTAAGTTTATTTCAGGATGTCTTTACCCACCTCAACGTTTGAAAATGAAATAGTGTGAACAACTCATGCCATGGCATGGAAACATGCATGTGCTTCGCATAAAAAATAATCAAACAAATTATGCAGAAAAACGAGTTACAATTTATAACTAAACTTACTTGTTTATTTATCTGCAGGGTTCTACGACAGTCAAACTGTTTCATTACTTACTTAAATACACTGCAGTGTAACATCAGGTTCCACGATATACACTGTTTCAACTTCTACCAGCGTGTCAACACATTCTACGTATTTGACGCAGAACGTTTACAATGGCGTTCACGCCAGTAACAGAGGTACGCGTAAAATCGATAACGGCAGTCTGAATCGCGAGTTGTACAAAAAAAAAAATGGCGTCGTTTTGAGATTTTTTCAATGAAATAGTCCGGCACGGTTCACAAAAAAGAATCCCTGTAACGGAGTATCAAAATGATCAAAAATGCTGAATAATTAGTTCCTGGCGCACCCACAGTATTAGTCTCGGCCAGCTAGACCGTATCATGCATATGTCTGGGCAGATTAGGCCAATTAAAACGCCCACTAGCGATTAGCATAATTTATTCGCGCGTTTTTTTCACGCGCATGAAGTCGATGTTTGCGTGACGTCATATTGTAAATAAACGTACAACGTCAATTAATGCACCAGTCAACGTCAATGCATCAGTTAAAGTTTTTAACGTCACTTGCTGCTTCTCATAAGTTAAAAATAAGAAATTATTACGAAATTAACTTAAAAATATGTATTTTGAAAGTCTCGTTGAATCTCTCAAAATCTCTCCAAAATCGCCCAAAACGAGAGGGCGATTTTAAACATCCTATTTCTCCCAGGCCCTGGTTCTGGATCCGTGAAGCATAGCGTAACGAAGAAATCAGAAGCGGGCCGAGTGACCGAGGCTACCACAGTATACGGCGGCAATTTGTAAGAGAAATCGTGACGTCGTGTTGTTGTTTTTTATGACGTCAGCTACGTTACGCGTCTGTAACGCGTTCACACTACAGGTAATGCGACACATTAAACTAAATTTAACGCTACTAACATGCATTTTTTAAAGTAAGACTTCAAATAAAGATAAATATTTAAGGTTTCTGAACGTATCGTATTATATACCATGCAAACAATTGGGATTGCATGTTTTACTGTACACAAACACAGTGATTCGTCCTCCTTTGTATTTTTAATACACTAGTGTATTACGAGAAATAAGTCATGACTGTATTACATTCCCTGAAGCCATGTTATTTAATAAATTGCATATTAATACTGCCTAGTTACATTTAATTGAGATGAACATTGGATAAGCGTGATGTTTGGTGCACCATAGAACCTGGTTTACCATTTTCGCCACTAGCCGTTTGAATAGTTCCGTTTAATTGGGAAGCGTATGATGTTTGCTGCACGATAAAACCTGGTTTAAATCTCTAGCGGCCTTTTTGCCACTGACCGTTAGAAGGTTTCGTCTCATTTTTCCTTTTAATGGATAATTGTTTTGGATGCGTGTTTTTGGTGGACTGAGTTCTATGAATGCTAAATTTCCTGTTTTGTAAAATTATGCTTTCGTATACTTTGAAAAAAAGCTATTTCAGTTTTCATTATATATTCATAGGTAAAATATATTAACCTCGCGGCGAGGTCAGGATCATCCTTTGATCAAACGTAGTAGAGAACTAAAAATTAATGCATTGTGATAACTATCAGAGCTATGTGCTTTGTAGTTGTACAGACTATTATTTGTATTAGTTGTCCTTACAAACGTTAATGTAAAATATATTACCCCTGGGGTGGGGCAATTTATGACCGTGGGTCATCATTTAAACAAAACTGGTAGACGACCATAAACTGATGTTCCATTCAAAATATCAAAGCTCCAGGTTTTAAAATTTTGGAAAATATTTTAGTTTAAACAATGTTTATTCAAGAAATGTGGAGATCAATATGCCATTAAAATACATTGTCATGATTTTAAAACAAGCTTTCGATGAAAATTGATATAAGTTCATTTCCTTAAATTGACTAAAGGCGATATGGAAGACTAATTTGGTGCCAATCCAAATATAAAAAATAAAACTATCAAAATGTTTTCAGTTTCATATAAAATATCCACATGCATCAGATGAACCACATGCTACCTTCGGTTTAATTATTATTGATGAAATGTTTTTTCTGGAAATCTCGACGACTTGGCTTGTTTTTTATGCTTTATCAAGTTTATCATACATATTAATTCACATGGGGTTTATATGGCTCAAAGTGTGTTTTAGCCTTAAATTAACAACTAATACTAATGATTTCTACCATAAAAACTATGGAACGCGAAATTGAAATAAACACAATTATTTGAACCTCTCTTCAATTCAGCATAATAAAATCTCTCTTCAATTAAATTAGACCTCTCTTCAATTGAATTAGACCTCTCTTCAAATGAATTGAACCTCTCTTCAATTGAATTAGACCTCTCTTCAAATAACAGGAGAGGTTCAAATAATTGAGTTTATGTTAATTTGGCGTTCCATAAAAAATTAACCGAGTCATTGAGTTTTCCAGACAAAACAATAATTAAACCGGACGTTCATGTGGCCTAGTAAAGTGCATATACACAATGAACATGAGACTGAATAAAATTATGATGGATTTATTCAATATATCAATAATTTGCTGGAATATTGAAGGTTTGCAAAACTAACTGAGTGATACTGGCGTGATGTTATACATTATAGCTTTTATAGATAATGTTATACATTATAGCTTTTATAGATACTGTTATACATTATAGCTTTTATAGAGACATGGAAGACAAAAGTCTGACAAATCAGAAATAGAACATGCTTTTCCAAATCATGTATGTTTTATTCGTCCCGCTAAATTGTTTTTACGTGGTGGTAGAAATATGATAGCGGTCATGGTGTTTATTCAGAATGTATTTGAATAGCATGTAAAACAACTATTTATTATTTTGAGTTTGGGATATTAATGAAATTTGACAAGAGTATGCTTAATTCGTGTTCAAACCTTATATGAATTTGTGTTACCTGAAAACTCTCCAGTTGATAGAGGATTAGTAGCAGGAATTCAAAGTATTGCAAATGAAATCGTTGACATGCAGACTATTTATGCAGATTGTAACATTCTGCTTGCTGGTGATTTTGCCTCCATTGCCCCAGATATTCCTGAACTAAATGAATATGAGATATACTAAATGGAGATATTGAGTATAAAAAGAGCATCATGTGACTAAATAAAACTAACACATTTGGCAGTGAGCTACTTGAAATTTGTAAAACCTACTGTTAGTATATTGTAAACGGACGGTTTGATAATGACAGAGGGATTGGGGAGTAAACGTATATAAGTCAAACGGGTAGTAGTGTACATTATTTACACAGACCTTACTGATTGTATAGTCTACTTTAAAATGGACACAAGATCAGACTGTAAACATCTTCCAATAATATTGTCCTTACGCGCAAGTGCATGCTCGATTACCTGCGCATGTTGTTAATGGTAGTAATGGGGCTCAATATAATTACGTAATTAAGAGTGAAAATAGGGAGGAATTCAGAAACATTCTGCGAGATAACTTGCTTAGCGGTAAACTTGACGATATTGATGGGATGTGAACATCAATTGACATGTAGTATGACTGTATGTGTAAAGGTTTTTGACGATGCATATTCTAAACGTAAGTGCTTGAAAAGAACGTTAAATAATCCAACGACAAAACGAAAGTTGTTCGATAGTTTATGTCGTGATCTTAAACATAATAAAAATAGATGTCTCAGGCAATTTCGGTCTACAGATCGGAATTAGTTTTAAATGCATATTTCAGTGCAATTATGTTTTTAAAATTGTTTGCAGTTATAAGAAATGGTGTTAAAAATATATCGGTATTGAATTCAATAGTTGCATCAGCTATTCAAAAGCATTTTGGAGTAAAATCAAAGTATGTGGTTCAAATAAATCGAATTAAAAACCAGACAAACATAACGAGACGCGATTCAACCATTTTAAAACGTTATTTAACCAGTTTGATGACGAAGAGTGATGGTGGGGATATTGAACTCAATGTGGATTATGAAAACATAGACATAAATTACATAGAAGTATTTATTTCTAACTCTAATATTACGGCAGATGAAGTATTGACTGCAGTGAGAAAATACCAAGCCTTCATCTAGAGACCTTATTGGAAAACAGTTCATATAAAGTATAGACATTATACTGCCATATTTGGCAAAAAAAAAAATATAGACTCTTTGCTAATGGTGAAGTATGCAGGAAGAATCCATCGTAATACATCTTCATATAAAGAGATCGGTTAATTCTCCGGATAATTACAGTGGCATTACACTTATAGATACATTTAACACGACATATATTATATATTAGCAAATATAGATATGAAATACGTTTACGTTCCATGCAACTATGTTAATAAAATAATTGAATCACAGGCTGGTTTTCGCCCAGGTTATTGTTCAATTGACAATGAACTTATACATGAAGCAATCATTTCTAAATATTTATGTAAAAAGGATAAACATCTATTTGTGGCATTTGTAGATTTTATCAAAGCTTTTGATTGGATAAATACAAATAAATTATTTACTATCATTAGAAAAGGTTTAATAAAAAAGGGCAACTGTTACAATCAAATGAATGCAGAGTATATATATATATATACATGTTATATATGTTTAAAGTGTGCGTGAAATCCGATGAAAAATATACTCTATATTTTGACTGTCCAAGAAGTTTACGACAGAGCTGTGTTCTCAGTCCAATTTTATTTTCATTATTTATTTATGAACTGAGTGAAGAAATATGTAATTGCGGGCTACATGGAATGCAGTTAACAACTGATGTTGTAGAAATATTGTTACTATTGTTTTCTGATGATGTGGCATTGGTAGCAGATACTGTAAATGGTCTACAAAAGGAAGTTGACTTATTATATCAATATTGTAACGAATGGAAGTTGAAAGTGAATACTGATAAAATAAAATTGTTGTTTTTAAAAATGGTGGGCATTTAGCAAGAACTGAGAACTGTTTTTTTTATGGGAAACAGATAGAAGCTGTAAGCGGTTATAATTATGTTGGATTGTTTTCACATGTATATTTTCTATGCACCAGAGGACGTACGCACTAGCAATAAAAGCAAAACGAGTATTAATACAATTATTGTTTACACTGCCCCGTTGACTGGGTACGAGTGAGGATTGGTGTATCCTTGAACCGGTTTAAACTTCCCGTGGTCCCTTTTACCACTGACCGTTCCAAGGCGGTACCCCTGTTGTCAATCCTTATATGTTTGTGATGTGCTTTTTAACTGAATGTGTTTGTGGCGTACTTTTTGAATCATCTTTGCATTGTAATATTTGTTGGAGTGACAGCTACCCTTTCTGTTGGACTTATAACCTTTTCTTAGTTGCTATGCTAGTTTTATTAAGCAAGCTAACCTCAATACTCAAAGATTAGTCCGGTATTTATTTACGGATCGGAACTGTGTGGATTTGGTCAAATGGAATGTATTGAAAGGGTTCATATGTATGCTTGTAAACATTTTTATAAATGCATCTATAAATGCATTCAGTGCAGCAGTAATGGATGATTGTGGTAGATACCCTATGTATATATCAGTCGACAAAAGACGTATAAAGTATTGGTGAAAAATTATAAAAATGCCGTGCACGAGATATGTAAAAAATGCTATGAAATGTTGATTCTTTTAGATAGTCATGTATATGAAAATTAGGTGAGAAAACTCAAGTACAGTTTGTATTTTAATGTCTTTGGATATGTATGGGAAATGCAGAGTGTTTTCAATGAACACGTTTTTATAAAGCAATATGCGTTAAGGCTCAAATACCAATATGTACAGAAGTGGAGCGAACAAGAAGAGGGTAATGCAAAGCTGAATTTGTATAGGTAATTTAAATCAGAACTTGTTGTAGAAAATTATTTAAATGTGTTAAATATTAAGACATTTAGAATAGCCTTGTAGAACCTTCTCTCACTCTCTACTCATATAGGAAGGCATATAGGTATGTATCACAAATAAAATATTGAGATATTGAAATATTCGTATTAGGATTATCACCCATAATTCTTTTAAATCGCCTCCAGTCCATATAAGGAATTTAATGTTGTTCTTTAAAAAACAAAGGTTCTTGTGGCAGAGGCAACACATGACATCATGGACAATCACACCATTTGAACATTTCGGTAGATGACCATAGCTACACTGTAATGCTATATGCACAATACTCGAACACTAGTTGTTTCTGATTTAGAGTAGAAACTGTTTTTTTTAAAGCATTTCGTAGAAACCTCTGTGTAAATCTGTAATCCCCGGGCCAAGACTTAATCCTCTTAGGGTAATCATTTTAATAAAGGTAGTAGAGGCTCATAAGCTACTGCTATATGTAAATATAACTATAGCACTGGTAGAATTAGAGAACAATATTTTTCAAGGTTTTGACCACATGAGAGGCCTAAAGAAAACCCAAAGATCACCATTGTAACACACTTGATAGCAGGTAATAAGCTTCTGGTAACGTAGACAGTGTTACGCAGAATATTTATAAACATAAATACACAAATAAGACGTACCTTGAAGGAACAAGCACACATATACATTAAAGAGATCCATCTTCATAGCCAATAGTTTACACTAGTATTATACAATATAGTATGTGAATACTTGTTTTTAAAACTTATAACACGGACATTAAAACCGCATAAATAGTCATATCAATGTATTACACAAATCCGGTGTAAATTGAACACTTAAAGATACTATAGCTCTATATAAGGCGTGTCGGCGTACAATTAAGATAATGAGAGGAGTTTTACGTTTGGTTTACTACCAATTCAAGCTTGTGAAACATGGACGTAAACTCATATATAAGCAGAGAAACCTATACCCGGACATCATTTTTAATTCGTATTTTATTGTAGCAACATCGTTATATAAAAAAAAACACTGTCATAATCATTCGCTCAACACGAGATTTAAAATCGAGACCTCCGGTTTGACAATCCGTATACATAGTGATTAGGCCAAAGAGACAACTGAAATACTATTTTTCATTTTAACTATCTATTCGATTACATTAGTACTAAGTTCTGGGTTATTTCTCAATGTTATTTTAACAAACCATGCCCAGTTTATTTTCAGCGTATACTATTCTAATGTTGGAATTAGTAATCTATATTTTCTGGGCCGTTTTATTCTCGAAAGTCTGTACTTAGAAACGCATTGAATCACAAACACACAACCTGAAAAAGGATAACGTCAACCATGCTAACAGTATATCGATAAAAAATAACTACGTTTTAACTGATTGGATTAGCCCATTGGCGAAGCGCAGTGATTGTCAATCCGAAAGTCATTGGTTCGAAATTCGCATAGGCCATACCATTTTTCAATGAATGGGTGTGTATTTTTTATGTTACTATGTCGATCACAGGTAAAGAAATGAAAAATAGGTGCCCTATAAAACTGCCTTTTCTTACTTACTGGTCCTTTGGGATCATCAAGTCCAATCTTCATGGCCTTAACGTTGAATATCGCTTACGCCGGTGATAGGAGGCGTGAGAGGTGTTGCGCTCTATATTACCTCTCATAAACAGACTCCATAAAACCGAGTCTGCTACTTTTATCTCTTGTTTGTGTTTGTTGCTTCCACGGGATTCCCTTTTCAGAATTTATTCACACAAGCGTTTGTTTAGAGCTGTGTGGCGGCTGTAAAACGTCGCGACAACACATCCGTAGTGTTATTACTTACTGGTCCATTGGGATCATCAAGCCCAATCTTTGTGAACAGATTCAATAAAACCGAGTCTGATACTTTTCTCTCTTGATTTTGTTTGTTGCTTTCAAAGGATCCACTTGCATTATTTATTGGTAAGGAACTTATCGGCGACATGTTTTTTATAGTCGCCTCGTAAGGATTCTACATTAGGTTTTAATTCGTATAGCAACAAGCTGCACAGCTGATACAAAAAGGTCAGCCATAATCACTTTCATATAATACAATCTTTATTAAACTTTAAAAAAGTTTATCTCAAGTTGTAATGGGACTATTAGTTTGCAACATACTGCCTGACCCATTTAGAGTTCGTGACTATGATTTTCCCTTTGATAGTGCAATGACTGAACCGATATTGGACCCTATGATGACGTCTACCTAAATCCTGAATGGACAATAGTGTTTGAAGGTTGTCTTCAATGGTGTCGTGTCGTACCATTTTTTTCTTCTCTTGTCGCTCTGTCTTCTGCCAAGTTATTGAATACTTGGTCTGTGGCTTTCTAAGCTTTGTTTTTACCTTCATATATACACGATCATCGTTGTAATATACTTACAATGCCTATCAATTCTGCCTATTTTGTTAGAGAATATAACCTGGTGGGCATTTCTTTATTTACATTGCCCCTGTTTTATTGGGATGACAATATGATACAATCGAGGTTTGTTGAACCCTAGAATCTTCTTTAAGCCCACAGCGACTGATCGTTCCAAGGTGGTAGTCTTGTTATCAACCAGTTTGTGTTTGTGATGTCGTATGCCTTGCTTATGTTTAACCTTGTAATTGGTTGCATTACTTCTTGTTTTTGGTTGACTGTGTTCTGTTAATTGAAACAACTTATTTAAATCATACCCTCCGATGAAAAATGATTAGCCTTGGTTTACATTCACAATACATGTGCTTTAAATAAACACATTGAACCTGCACGACACCTGATTTTATTCATGTGACAGAACGTAGTAGTACATCAGTTTACACAAGCGGTATTGAAACTATTTGTTTGGAATAGTTGTTAAATTGTAATTCTATTCTTTTGATAGGATTGAGTAATTAACTAAGTTATAAAGCTTTCGAATACTTAACTGATTATGTTTACGCTTATACTAATCATATTGTGTTTTAACCATAATTTACAGGTAAACTCCTCGTGATTGACCACGGAAAGCAAAAGGACGGGTTAATATGACAAAGGTTTCAATACATGTTTTGTTTGTTTGTAACAGACAGAAGTCGAGCGTGTGTTAGTATCAATAGATGTTAATGTCTATTGCTTGGGTTCATTACACTTCATGTTACACTTTCAGTCTTTCTTCTTTTTCTCTCTCTGTTTTACGTTAAACACCTTTATTGGGGACATATAAAACAACGACACAGAGATAAGGCTTAGTCGACTGTCGTCCTTGAATGCTGCTTTCCCTGTCCGATATGTTTATCTTTCTTTAGGTTTACGGTTGTGAAAACACAAAAGTTCAGCGATATCCTTAACGTCCTTAATCTTAATCGTCATCCCTGTATTGTTTCATGTGCTAGCCTACTTGAGTGGTGGCACAAAACAATGATCGTGGCTGCAGCGAAAATTGGAGTGTTTACAATAGAATTTGCAACAAGTGTTCTGTTGGGGCCATATAACCTTTTTGTGGTGGCGTGCCGTTAAATTCCAATTCGGCTAAACTTCGACTTCATTCCGTCCATTAAACCTTTTTTTAATTGATTTACGGTTAATTATTTACTTCTAACTTCGTGCCTTTGATGGGCACTAAACTGCTCGGTCCCGTGTATCATCTGGGCACATTAAAGAACCATAGGAATAAATTCGTTAGGAAGTGTAGGGCAGGTTCCCGGATTCCTATTCAGCACTATGGGCGGCTCTAACCTAAATAACCTATATTGTGTTGATGAGCCGTTAAAAACATTCAATTCAGTCCACCCTCCCCCACCCCTCACAACACACACATTCCACTTCCACCCTCTTTGGTGATTTGCATTTCGTTAACAGTGATATTTACATGAATGCAGTCAAACAAATTGTTTTAATTTCAAAAGGAAGTGCTAAAATCATGCAAAATGATGTAAAACTCCATATAAATCAACTCAAATGAATCATGTCCGTGGCCGAATGGCAAACGACGTTGCGTTGCAAAACTTCGCCTCTCATCGCTGCGGGTTCGAATCCCACTGGGAGCTTGACCTGTAAGTGAGGAAGTTTCGATCCTTACGGATGGCGGGAGGTGTACAGTACTGGTTCTACCCACGAAAAGTGTGTGGTCTGCCTCAAACACAAAGATCGACCGTCATATATAACCGTACATGTGTTGAAAATGACGTAAACACCATACAAACAAAACAATCAAACTTTTTAAACGCAGTCGTCATAAGGCCCATGTAATAGATGAATGAGTGAGTGAGCGAGCCAGTGAATAATTAATGGTATTTTAAGGCCCATGTAATGAATGAATGAATGAATGAATTAATTAATTAATTAACACATAAGTAGGACATATTGTAAGCAAAACCCATGGAATCAACGAAAAAAAAGTAAATATGAAGAAATGACTTTCATGTCAATAAGAAACGATGTATTTATAGTAACACGTGTTAGTTGCAACAAACAAATCTTTGTCACGATAACGCTAACTTTTGATACGAAAGGTCAACCGTGCTGCCTCTAGTAATTTCACTGTATATGAAGGGAAGTGTCGAATGTAACCTTATCAGACATTTTATGAAAACTGTTTAACTATTTTTGTAAAATATAATAGCAATAACAGATATTTTAACGATAACAAGGACGCTATATCGTCGTGTTAATGTATTTAAATTTATTTTACCCCTACTTAATATACATCATAAATACCTTTCATAAACAACTTGAATCTACCTACGCGTTAGTAATCATAACTTGCACCGAGAAAAATTGGAATACCCTACCGTGGTTAAGCTATTTATGATATTAACGTATATTATCTTTTTCTTTGTTTGTATCGGTCTTTCCCCCGAGCACGTTAAAGAACCATAGGAATATATTCGATAAGG
The DNA here is from genome assembly GCA_037043455.1 of Cyrtodaria siliqua. Lineage (NCBI taxonomy): Eukaryota > Metazoa > Mollusca > Bivalvia > Adapedonta > Hiatellidae > Cyrtodaria > Cyrtodaria siliqua. Next base: position 25,929 of record JAWPHD010000983.1, read on the forward strand.
GCACGGTTTCTGGATGCCTATGTATCCTTCCCCTCTCTCTGGGGCGGCTCTAAATAACCTATGCTGTATTGATGAGCCGTTAAACAACATTCAATTCAATTCAATTCATTGTTTGAACACAACAGTTACACGAAAAATATAAGGGCTATCAGATTGAACCTTAACCCTGCAATCATAGGACCAGTAGCCTATACTGCGTACCGGGTACAAGTCTACTTGGTCCAACCTGAAAAACAACTGGAAACCGATTACTGAAGGGAGGGTTGCTGGACTAATTGAACATTTGCATACTTAATCAGTTGAACTCAGAATATGGCATCTGGACCATGGAAGTCATCAACATTTGGAATACTGTTGATTGTTTTCTTTTTGCAGATATAGCTTTAAAATTAAACAATATGAATATTTCTCTAGTAGGTACAAGTTAGTTCAACAAGTAGGTCGAGGTGGTACTTCTTTTTATTACTTTTTGAAAGACATACCTTTTAACTTGAAATATAGGATCTTTTTGTCTACAGCTTAACATTTCAATGTTAAAGTCAATAGCAATTCAATGACATCTGTCAGTGACATCATTCAATGCTTGAAATCAAAATTAAGTCATATACATGTAGTAACCTATTTATAATTTCAAAATGTATTACTTATAAAATCTTTTTGTAAACTGTATATAAAACGCAAGATGACCTTTTCTGAACCAGGTAGAAGGTAGGTCACGGTAGTATATTCAATTTGTTAGTTTAAGAATAATCAATGGTGTGTCCCGTAGCTACATGTATCATATTGCTTTCAATTCCACAATATGGACATGCTATACCGCATGTATACTGTTGTAAACATGTTCTGAAGGCATATGAATTGTTGCTTAACGGTTCAGTACCATAGTATGTGGGTTATTTAGAGCCACTCAATAGAGATGAGGCAGACACAGAGGACACCGGAATCAATTTAAAATACCAAACCTGTCCGGAGAATATGCTCCAGTACATAGAACCGACATGTTAACGTTCCCATATAACTTAAGAATTAACATGACAAGGGAATTGTGGCGATGCCGATTTTCAAAAGTCAATATCCTTAAATAGTTAATATATCCCCGTTATTGTGTTTTGATTTCTCACACTGTATGTACATGTCTGTGTTAAAGGATGTGACAGAGGATGCGTACTCAAAGTTTACGACAATAGCTAAGTACGCATGAATTATATGTATGATACTGAGATTAAAGATCTATATCAATAGCATATATATCATATATAAGATCTTTAAGTTGATATTAGCAATACATTAGGCGAACACGTTCACTAACTGTATTGCTAAATTCTTACAACGAAGTTATTATGGTCTCACAACACAGTTAGCTCCCTTGAAAACCCACTGTAAGACACTTCTTGCGCCATAAAAGGTAGTAGTGTGTTCCTCGGTTTTAAATATGTTTAATAAATGTGTTTTTATTGTTGTTGCAGGTGAGATGAAAACAATCTGAAATTGTATGTGCAGCTATTAGAGGACACTGGCAGCAAAATATGACAGTTTTATAAATGTTGAAGAAGAGAAAAATTCTGGTCCAATCTCTGGAATTAAAACCCATCATAGTACAATGGACGACACCATTGAAATTAAAACAAAAACTGGTGAACGTACAGATTTTGTATAGTTTTGTGTGGGCAAACGATTGTGTTTCATAAAGAGTTATTTTTATCTTGGAAACGTCCTGTACGGAATGGCCCAGTAAACGTAATTGATATTGGCCAAAATAATACAAATGCACTGTATTGTGAGGCCTTAAAACATATATCACATATATGTTATATTCATACTGGAAGTCATATGTGCATATTAAGAACACAACTTTATCTAAACGGATTTAAAATTTCCGTTATTTAATACGATTCACATGTTTTTGTAGTTCGTAACTCAAATTAAAGAAAACATGTTATTAAAGAAGACCATCACACCACTTTTTTCAGGCTAGTATTGATGTTTATATCGGTTAAAACTAGTGCATGTCAGCAACACACATGGTGTACCTATGAGTTTTAATAGGACAGTCGATCTTATGACATCGTTTGTCAAATGTAATATAAGAAAACAAGCCAAGGCATTGATGTGTTTCTTTTTTGGTATACGGTATATCATGTAGAAGCTGTAGAAGAACATTGTCAATAGCAGTACAGAACAAAATAATGAGATGTTTTTTATTTAAGTATACACAACTAACTGAGTAAACTACGACAATCATGGCACACTTCGAGTAAACATATTTAGAGTGAAACATACTTATTACACATAGAGTAAAAACAAATGTATTACACATAGATTAGAGTAAAGAAAACTTATTATACATAAAGTATAGGAACAAGAAAAGGTATAACACATATGTTATACCATGGGAATTACGGACTATATGTAGATTACGTGCAAGTAGTTGATCTGCAGGGAGGGCCTAATGGAATTCCTGTGAATAACCAATATCTACCCAGTGTTGTCGTTCCTTGCATACACATACATCTCTGTCAACACCTCACCAAATACCAAGAATCTTGGCAAACGATGAAAAACGGTGGAAATGCAAAATTTCTTGATGACACTAATATTTTTATGAATTAACTTCATATGAAATGCTTATATAACAAAGAAAATTATTTTCGGCTTGAATGTTTTAAATATACAGTAAATTATGCTCATGATTATATTGCGGTAGAATAAAGGTTTGTACTTTGGCATATCATTCCGCCGTCAAAACTTTAAAATAGGCACCACCAAATCGTCCCCATAGCGTAACAGTACAGCGACTTGCTTACCAGCACTTTCCAATATCACATAGATCTTAACAACCTACTTAAATTAAAGTACTAACGGTAGTAACCTATACTATATGATAATAAGTCGTGTGTTTCTTTCGATTGTTTACACGTCAATCAACGGCCGATAGTTGGTGGTGTGACGGTGTTGAAGTTATGTTGCTATTTTTATATTTAAGCTATGGTCATGTGACAAATTATCATGTGATCGCAGACTACTTTCTTAGACGTTGACAGAGGTCAATGTAATGGCCTCTGGGAGAGATTGGTGAAGAACATCAATGCTTGACAATTATGTTATATAATAATTGCATTAAAAGAATGAGTTTAAGTTTATTTTGGTTTCGTCTGATTTCAAATATTATGGAAATATGTTTTGACACTAGTATAACTGTGAAATGGACAATTTTATCATGTATGTATGTTAAAGTTGTGGTTATCCCAGAACAAAGTTTGTACAGATCAGTAAGTGTGTCGGGATCCCTGCCAGGACTCGAACCTGGATCTCTTTTCTCGAAAGAAAAGCAAAAAAATCTCGGGAAATCCCAAATTCAAAAACACAAAGTCTTTAACTGTTTATAAGACACTATCCTGTTGGGTTTTATAAGGTAATTAGCGACAATCAATTTGGACCGATAACTAATAATCGCCGTGTTCATTGAAAACCGCTGCCAAATTGTCGTGTGTGCGATAGACGCCATCCACTTTTCCGCCTCTCGAAGTCATTCAACTAATTGTGACCCCGTGCTCAATATTATCCATATTTTTAATTGCGTTATCGAGCCACATAAAACATCAAATAACGTAGTGCCCTCTAGTGGCCATGATGGCTGATCAAAAGAATTAGTAAGCTCTCCTTAAAGGCCATCAGTGTTTTTTAACTTTACGATCAGTCCGAGATTCATTTATGTGAAGTTTCGTCGTGAAGATTCCTTAAGGGAAGGTAAATTTATTCAGCAGAAACCAAATTTTATTTGTAGTAACAGTGACCGTGACCCTATTAAAATGTCACGTTTAATTCCCTTGAGGTGATTTTTTTTGTTATTTAAATCCGTCAAGGGAAACTGAAGTTATTGAGTGGCAACCAATTTCCATAGCAGCAATGACCTTGACTGAAAATCAAACTACCTAAATAACAATCCCGAGCTTCCTTTCCATGAGATGCACTCTGTGGTGGTTTTATTAAAATTCCTTAAGGGAAAGTAAGTTTATTCAGCAACAACAGGTCAATAACCTTGAAGCTCTACTGATAGGTTTTGATAGCTAGATCAGCATTCCTGTAAAGTTTCATGAAAATCAGTCAAGTTGTTTCAGAGGAGTAGTAAAAGCTGCAAAGTTTTTATTATATAACTCTATGTAAACAAAGATGGCCAATGGCAGCCATGTTTAAAGTCGAATCAAAATAAGTTGTGACAAGGATCAACATACTGTCATACTGATAATTTTAGAAACAAGAAATTCGCGGATTCACATGTCTCGCCTATCGGGGGTAGGACTTAAAATAAAAAAGGTCAATGATGCTTAAATGAAAGTTTGTTAACATTTAGTAACTAACATGAGGTCAATGCCCTTGAAGCTCGACTGCTGTGTTTTTGAAAGCTAGATCAATATTCCAGTGGTTTCATGAAAGTCTGTTAAGTAGTTTCAGAGGTGTAGTTGCTACAAGTTTGTACTATATAACTCTATGTAAACAAAGATGGCCGTATCAAAATAATTTTCAACACGGACCAACACCATGTCATGCTGATCATTTTAGAGTCCCATATCAAATATCACTATAGTTTTCAAGAAGTATCGCTACACGTTTTTTAAAAATCTATTATTAGCCTTGGTGGCCATAATGAATTTCCAGCCAACCTGATTTATTGCTAGGATCAACTAGATATCAGGAGCAACATTCCTGCGCAGATTCATGAAAATCTGTGAAGTAGTTTCATAGGAGTAGTCACTACAAGCGTTAACTATGTAACACTATGTAAACAAAGATGGCCGCTGGCAGCCATGTTTAACATTGAATCAAAATGATTTTCGAAAATGACCAACCTCATGTCATGCTGATCGTTTTAGAGAAAGTCCCATATGAATATCACTTATAGTTTTCAAGAAGTAGCCGCTACAAACTTGTTTTTTAAAAATCAATTTTTAGCTGTGGTGGCCATTTTGAATGTCGGCAGACCTGAATTTTGGCTAGGACATACCAGTTATTGTGGTAAAAGTTTCAAATCAATATCACTTATGGTTTTTGAGAAGTAGTCGCCACAAAATCACATTTTTTAAAATATAGTTTTAGCCGTGGCAGCCACCTTGTATTTCCGGCCGACCTGAATTTTTGCTAAGATCAACTAGACATCAAGAGCAACCGTCCTGTAAAGTTTCATGAAAATCCGTCAAGAAGTTTCAGAGGAGTAGTCGCCAGAAGCTTTTTCCTAAATAACTGTTTGTAAACAAAGATGGCCGCTGGTGGCCATGTTTGACAACCAATCAAAATAAATTTTGGTTAGGACCAACTGCATGTCGTGCCAGTCTTTTTGTTAATTGTTTCAAATCAATATAAGTTATGGTTTTTGAAATGTAGTCGCCATAAAATCACATTTTTAAAATCTACTTTTAGCCATGGTGGTCATATTGGATTTCCAGCAAACGTGAATATTTGCTAGGATCAACTAGACATCAAGAGCAACATTCCTGTCAAGTTCCATGAAATTCCATTTAGTAGTTTCAGAGGAGTAGTCGCCAGAAGATTTTCTAAATACAGTTGCTGCCACGCTGATTACGACTATTCACACTCAACGCGGGGATTTTATCTCACCGCGGACACACTGATTGTGTCCCCGCGATCGGCGGACAGTCCACTCAACGCGGGGACAATAACTTTTGACCACCGCGACACAATCACCGCGATTCGCCGTGATCTGTTTTGATTCGCACACCGCTTTACCTGGTGTGAAATCGCAGACCATCGCCTGTCATTTTGGCAGACCATCGCCTGTCATTTTGCAGTCAATGTAATGCATTATTATTAAAAAATCGAGGCAGAAGACAATTTTATTTTGTTTTCGGAAAATTCAAATGCCCGGATAATGTATTCACAATAGTGATATGGCGATTCCTATTACCGACTTCGCGGTGACTGAACACAAAATTCAATAAGTAATTTTTACTGAAGATTAGAATTATATTTTTAATTAATCGTTATTTGTAACACATTCTACTATTCTGCTGTTGGTTATGTTATTAATACATCGATGGGTTCTTTAGTCAGAAATAATCCGAAAAAAATGTAAAGAATTCCGGGGCATAAAACCGTTATTAGTTAATAGTACACATCGCAAAGGATTGTGGGTAGCCAATTTATGTCCGGTGAAGAGAAATGCGACTTTTGGACAACAGAAACGACAAATATTTGTTATTAAATGCATTACAAGTTTGAAATACGTATTGCTTTCGAAATGTATTCATTGTATTTATCAGTTTTATTACATTTTTTATTGATCCCTGCTCAAATTTCCCCCGCGAACCTATCACAGAGAATCGCGGTGATTGCTTTCTTTCGAGACTGGATTTTGCAATCGCGGAGATTTTTAAGGTCGCGGGGAATCCCGCGATATTTCGGGTGAAATCCGCGGTATGATCGCGGGGATTTGTGACTTCGATTGAAAAACAGCTGCGGGGATGCTGCGAAAAAGTCGTAATCTGCGTGGCAGCAACTGTAAGTCTATGTAAACACAGCTGGCCGCTGGTGGCCATGTTTGACATCCAATCAAAGTGAACTTTGGTTAGGACAAACTACATGTCGTGCCAGTCATTTTGGTGAAGGTTGCAAAGCAATATCTTTTGTGGTTTTTCAGAAGTTGCCACAAAATCGCATTTTTCAAAATCTATTTTAAGCCGTGGCGGTCATCTTGAATTTCCGGCCGACCTGAATTTGTGTTACGATCAACTAGACATAAAGAGCAACATTCCTGTGAAGTTTAATGGAAATCCGTCAAGTAGTTTCAGAGGAGTAGTCGCCACAATTTTTCCTATATAACTTTATGTAAACAAAGATGGCCGATGGTGGCCATGTTTGACATCCAATCAAAATGAATTTTGGTTAGGACCAACTACATGGTGTGCCAGTCATTTTGGTGAAGGTTGCAAATCAATACATTTTATGGTTTTTTAGAAGTAACCACAAAATCGCATTTTTAAACAAATCTATATTTAGCCGTGGCGGCCATCTTGAATTTCCGGCCGACCTGATTTTTTGCTAGGATCAACTAGACATCAAGAGCAACATTCCTGTGAAGTTTAATGAAAATCTGTCAAGTAGTTTCAGAGGAGTAGTCGCCACAAGTTTTTATGTAGACAAAGATGGCTGCTGGTGACCATGTTTGACATCCAATCAAAATGAATTTTGGTTAGGACCAACTACATGTCGTGCCAGTCATTTTGGAAAATCAATATCTCTTATGGTTTTTCAGAAGTAATCGCCAAAAAATCGCATTTTAACAGTAGTTGCAGAGGAGCAGTCGCTACAAGTCTTTACTATATAACTTTATGTAAACAATTCCGGTTACTAGCAATGTTTAACATCAAATCAAAGCGATCTTCTACAAGAACCATGTCATGCTGAGCATTTTACAAAAAATCACATTTCAATATCACTTATAGTTTTCAAAAAGTAGTCGCTACAAACTTGTTTTTTAATAATCTATTTTTAGCTTTGGCAGCCATGTTGGATTTCAACGTGAATTTTTGCTAGAATCAACTTGACATCATGGGCAACATTCCTGCAAAATTTTATGAAAATCCACTGGTAGTGTCAGAGGAGTAATCGAGATAAAAATCAATTTGTATTTTTATTAATAGTGTCCTTGACCTTTGGATAACCTAAGTAACAATCCCATGCCAATTCCGATGAGGTGAAGTTTTTGGTAAGGGAAAATGGCAGTCAAAATCCTATTTATAGTAACAGTGACCTTAATCTTTTACCAAATGACAAGAATAACAATCCTGAAATTCCTTTCCAAGAGACCTATTTCGAACATTAAGTGCATTTTTACATTCAACCGATGATCGATTATAGATTTGCATCAGTTACAATCGATTAATTGGTACATCACTAACTAAAGGCTAAACAATTTTGACAAGCCACAAAGAGCAACTGTTGTTCCGATTTAACATTATGATCTAAAATGTGTCAGTGAAGCCTTTATCAGATTACTTTATTACAATTTTCATGATCAAGTTTACTGGGATTGGTACAATGCAGCTCACGTCAAACCAGACTTTATTATTTCATTTCCAGTGAGTAAAATGGCATACTTATGTGTTCAATCTAGGTTGCGCCATTGACCCATTTGCGATTGAAATGGCGCAATTTCTCCTAAGGAATGGGCCACCCCCCCCCCCCCCCCCCCACCCCCCCCCGGGCGCACTCGATCGGCGATGGTCATTTCGTTAATTTTGGTCATTTTCTCCCATTCTGCTATTTAGGCACACCGCGCGCACCTGCTGACCGTGTTGCGATCGATAAACTAAACTGTATAGTATGTTTTACATACAATACAATAATTCTTTATTAAGTAATCAAAGGCCTCCGGCCCACAATACAAGTATAATACATAATGTGAATTATAACAAACCACCTGATCAAATGTCATACAATTCCAACTAAATTTCAATAAATTAAACTGTGAGTACGAACTATACTTCATACCTGTTGGTCTCTGATCTTTAACATGTTATGAATAAAAGATGAAATTCTAAATATCGTTGTTTTATTTGTACAACAAAGAAGAGAATAAAACGTTTCGATGGATTTATTGGCGGATATTGAATGTAGATATCGATTACGCAAATCTGTTTATCTATGACAAAAGAAAAACGCATGGTACTCGTCCTCAACAACTTCAATATCATTATGAACAAGACAATGAGTGCAAATGCGTTCTTCTCTATCCACGCCGATATGTCTACCCGTCTCTATATTTAGTTTATGACTTGAACACCGAAATTGTGCCATAGCTTTTCTCAAATGAAATGGCATATCTAAACTAATGTATTTCTCAACGTTCAAAAGAGATTTGAAGTGTTTGTAATGGTCACATCGCGAAGAATTATCGATACTACTGTGCCAATCTTGTTTTAAGCAATCTGCGATCCTTAACTTAAGTTGGGACATAAATATATCAGGGTTACCTATATCTTGGGCTATCCATACGAAACCGAATCAAATTTAAAAAGAAGATGTCTAACTTCTGATGCCCATGTTTTCGATCTACATCGTCCAACGATTTAAGCATATTGTAACAACTTTTTGGATATCTAGTATTAGGCATGTGCAGGAGTTTACACCAATATTTTATACATCTTGACTAATATTCGTGGCATAACGGTAGTCGTCCGCACTCGCCGATAGCCATGCTATTATTTACCGAAAAGTTGATACCAAGGAAAGATTTACATACTCGTGACTGTACCGATTCGATTTTGTCGGAATATGCGAAGCCTCCCAAATTTCTGAAGCGTAACACAGTATAAGTTTGACCATCGCATCAAATGTCTTAAATATTTCTGTATTGTGAAATTAACCAAACTTACTTTGATAATATTGAACAGCTTTTATAGATTTTTTAGCCTGTGCTGCTCGTTTTCGTTTTGCATTTGTCCATGAAAGTTTGGGAGTAAATATGAGCCCCATATATTTATACAGGGACGTTGTTTTTATCGGACTATCACCAAAAGTCCATTTTTCATAGTTACGCAATGGTCCACCTTTTCTAAAGACTATTACTTCGGTTTTTGAGAGATTTACTCTCATACCTGTCTTATCGCAGAAATCTTTAATAACATTTATTTGTCTTTGTAGGTTGTATCGTAGTTTCTGCACAGTTTCCCAAATCATCCGCAAATAACAGCGTTAATATTTCAGGAATGTCATTTGTTACAAATATACCAGTCTGACATTTCTCTCTCAGAAGAGTACATAAGTCATTAATAAAAAGCACAAACAGTTGGTCAGGATTCTGGAATGATCGGCGTGTATGCTCTGTGTTTCTGCCGATACACGTGCATTCCTGTGTGTCATCATCGTATTTGTATATTTTGTCGTCAATGAAAAGTTTATCGTACCTTATAGAGGCGTAACGTCCGTCTGATCGAGCCTCCATCATCTTCTTACCGAGTTGCCACCGGTGATGTTTTAGACGTGCTGTGTAGTCTTCACTGACCCTAATCGACGAATCTCTGCGGAGATTGTCTTTGGAAGTTCTCAACACTCTGTCTGTATCCTTAAATTTTGTGAATTTAACAATTATTGTGCAATTGCCATCATTCCGACCATTATTAATCCGATGTGCACGCTCTATGTCCATTGTAGCACCATCTTGAATACCAATCGTGTCCTGAATACATCTCCGCACTTTTTCCTCGCTTACCTCCCATTTCTCGTTACTGGGGCCTTCAATACCATCGAAGCGTAGGTTATTCCGCCTGGAATATGCCTCTTGTTTATCTAAGCCATCTTCTAGTTTGCGAATACGAGTCTCTAACTGACCATTTTTCTCTTGAAGTCTCACATTATCCTGCTTCAGTTCGTCACACGTCTGTGTAATCTGTTCGACTTGTGTATTCAAACTCTTCAAGCTAGTGTTTATAACTGACATGTTCGCGTTTATAGTCGTGTTGAGATCGTGTTTTATCGACAATATTAACTGGGTCAGCTCACTTTGCTCACTTTGTGTATTGCCGGGCATTGACTGTCGGCCACTAGAAAGTCCCAGGTCTCCCGCTTCGGTTACCGATATTGTAGGCGTGTTCGTGTATTTCTGACGTTAGAATTTCTATTGGCACCAGTAGTAGCATGTGATTTAGATGAACTCTGCCTTTGCGACGAAGATGGACCTGGGTTCGGCTCAATTCCCGCCATTACCAACAGTATACTGAGTCCGCATAGTAGACGAATTGTCAGCTTAATTTGATTTTTACGCACCTTTAACGTCTTCAAATAATCCTTGACATTTCCGGGCATACAAAAACAACCTATTTTGGCCCTCCATTGGTCCACAGATACTCCCATTTTGAATTTTGCAGAAAAATTACTCACTCCCAAAAAAACATGTCCGACGTGACCGGATGTAGGTGGCTTTTATAGTAAATACAGTGTAACCTGTCTGTTGCTATGGCTTTACATTAGCCGTGTCAGCATCAAGGATGAAGCGGATTTCAGATTTTTTCTTGCCGAAAATGGCGAAAAAAACCGAAGTCAGATGATAAACCTTGTGACGCTTCTTTCTCATTTGAGTCAGGTGATAGCCCTACGCACTATATAGTACAATATACTGTACATATTACTGTTGATTGACAGTTCAAACGTTTAATTAGTTAAATTGTGTGCAAGTTTACAGTTCACTTCAAGTTCCATTTATTATAAGATAACAGCCACTGAGACATTGGAGTCAAAGCAACAAAATACATTATTTAAAGGTATGATTTTATTGACTTTGTAGTTTTTTTGTTTGGCCCCCATTTTTTTACAATGGCCCCCATTTGCAAAGTCCATGTGCTGAAATGGCACCCTGTTTGGCAAAGCTAGATTTAACACTGACTTAAGCGAAGATATTTTGTATAGAAACTAAAAATTTGGCCATCTCGAAATTACACATCTATTTCTCCATTTAGGTCATTTTTGTCCATAATTCTTAAGTTTAGTGAGAAATGTTAAACTTTCTAATTTTGGATGTTGGCAACTCATAAATACAATAGATATTTCCTGATATTTTCTTGCGCCAAAATGCAATTTATACATTGCTTCTTATTATTGACGTTACGGTAATGGATCATTTTCATTTGAGGAAATGTTGCATATTATATTTAATGTTTTTTTAGAATTTGAACTGAGTTTTACGGCACCTCAACACATACAAGTTTATATAGCGCCAAACACGAATGAACAATTTATAGTATGCAAGGTCCATTCTCTATAATTTTATACATCAAAATAAGACATGGGAAACAGGCCTATAGCAGTACATGAATAACCTGAGAACTGTAGAGTTTATGCGAATACTATAGTACGCATTTCATTAACAATGAAGCAATGTTTCCATATGCGGTGTCACAACAAAGACGTTGAACTTGCATGATAAAAAATACCAAAATGAACATGACATGGGGGTTTGGAGGGGTCCCATGTGGCTTAAGCACAATTTGCAGTGGTTGTATTCTACCCCAGCAACCACATAGGGTGATAATTATTTGTAATCAGACCACTTTACTAGGCAGTATTTTAATATTAATGAAATAATGAAAACAACATGTACAGTAATCTGATGTGAGTGCCGCCTTGTAAAATGCATCTGGCAAAGAGAAGGTACGCTTGGATTATGGATTTTAATGTTTTATATTGTTGAAAACGGACAACGAAAACAAACAAAAACTTGTGATGTACTACTGCATGAAACGACTGAAAATCAAATATGGATCTGTTTCACAATTTACTAGAACATGTAAACGCAAGATTTAGCAAGTGTGTACACCTTTTTAAAAAAGCATACATTTTAAATCAGTTGTTTTAATTAACGGCTGTGTGCATCGGGTGATTTAATGCGAAAGTGATGGTAACAATTTTTTTTTACATTATACGATAGTGCTTGACACTGTCTATATCATCCGTGTTAAGATTGGAAATAAACCCAATGCAGTTTAATTCAATAATCTTTTTTTTTTACATTTTGACAGATGTATAATGAATTTTCAAGCATTTCGCAACACTCGTAATTGCCTTTGAGTCGTACTGCAAAAGGTAATTTATGAAATCAATTGATACAAAACTAGAAGGCTGTTCCAAAGAAGACTTGGGCCGCTTGCCGTGTGATTATTTCAGCCTGTACATTATATATACCTATAAAACGGGGCATAACTCTGCCGAAATGAAAGTCAGTTATAGGTCATGTTTGACACATGTCTTGAGGTAAAATGAAGATGTGTGTGAAGTTTTATGAACACAGAGACCAAAAACTTTTCAAGTTATTATGGCCAAGGTTAGGTTGCAGGTAAAGTGTGATGGACAATGGACAAAGTGATCCCTAAGTGTCTGCCATGCTACTTGGCAATACAAAAATGATTACGATAAGAAATTATTAATCAGGGGCAAGTCCGATTCAGAGGTGTATTTCTGATTTAGAGATGATGAAATTTATGTAAACAATAGCGCATTTTTTCTATTATTATTATTAATAAAACTTCTCATTCAGAACTGCAGTTAAAACAGTTACAGTTCAGTATGGCCATGTCGATGTTGGCATATTGAAAGATAGTGAAAGTATTCGCTTAATTTGTAATTGTAGCATGGTCGGTGACATTTCCTTTGATGAATGCAGAGCATTAAATCGTTTAATTTAGGGTAACTAAAGGGGCGTGGCTAAGCCGTACTACAACTACCGGATATTGGAATTTAGAGTACGGTCACTATGACGTCACAGTGTTACTAAGTACACCATGCTACAAAAAAGATAGAGTCTGTCTCAGCTCGTTGGTTATTTAAACACCTCGATGGGCTACTCAGCTCGTTGGTTATTTAAACACCTCGATGGGCTACGCCCATCTCGGTGTTTAAATAAGCCAACTCGCTGAGACCAGACTCTATCTATTACATAAACGTTTCGATCAAATCGATACTCTGTGTGTGTGCGTGCGTACGTGCTTGTCGTTCTAAGGTTTAACGTCCCTCCATCACATAACCCGATTAGACGTGTTAAAGGGTTGGGCACAATAGAGTTTGGACAGGATACAATTAATACTGAAATGTTTTCATTATATACACTACCTATTCTGTCTGTTGGTGTTTATCTCAATTAGGTCGATTGGAAAAATGTTCAGTAGCAATAAATAAAAATCTTGTCCAATGTAGGAAGCATCATTTTGAAATAAAAAAGAAAGAACAAAGCGAAGAATATCTTTTCATATTAACAATAAATACACATTATTTAAAATGACATGTCATTACCTCCCTTTATTGATTTAAGGTGCGAAAAACGTTTCTAATGCAAATTCTTGCTCTTTTCTTAAATAGTTTCTTGGAGTTTCCCCTTGTACCAAGATCAGGGGCCTTAGTGAACAGTTTATTTTTGTCTACTATGTCAATATTATTTGGAGATTGTATAAACCTGCATTTTGTCAGCCTGCTCTCTTCAATATTCAAGGGTTGGCAGCCCTAGCATAGTGAATCTTATATGGTAAGGAAAATTGCTGAGGTTTCTACCATCCTGGTTGCTATTTATTGGACATTTTCTATTGTAATTAGATCCTTTTTTATGTAGGGGTCCCAAACCACTGTGACGGTCTAACAAGGGATTTGTATAAACACAGGAACATTTCTCTAGGTGAAAGTTTTAAAAATTAGGCCAAGGTTTCTATTGACCTTCAGGATGCCTTACCACTTATATAATTGGAGAACTTGAATTTTGAGTCGACTGTTACTCTTAGGTCTTTTCATGAATCACCTTGGTAATAGTTTCGATTTTATACTCTTATTTAGATTCGTCGTCATTATTACCAATATCATTGAATTACGTCTCTGCCAATATGTAGGTATTTATGCTTTTGGCATTGAACGTCATGTGCCATTTTTGGCCCATTCACATGCGGTGAAAATACTATCTTAGGTCCAGAGCACTTTATGGGCTATTTATGCACGTGTACAGTTCCGTGTCGTCAGCAAATAGTTTGATGTTACAGGACATGACATCTGGGAGGTCATTGATATAAATAAGGAACAAAACAGGCCCAAGAACACTGTCCCTAGGAACCCCGCTGGTGACATCCCTAAGACCGGAGACCTGCCCATTTACCATTACCTTTTGTTTTTTGTTTGTCAGAAAGTCTTCAATCCATTTAAATAGTTTACTAGTTATACCCATGGATTTTACCTTACCCAATAAATCCGCTTTAAAGTCAAGATAAATGACATAACTTCCTCACCGCCAGCCATAGCTTCTGACCAGTCATCAAGACGCTCCAATAACTGGGTAGTACAGGAGCAGCCCTGTCTGAAACCATGTTGATCAACTGATAGAAGCAGGTCAACTAGTTCATTATACTCTGACTATTTTGCCCATTTAGTATTCGACAAGATATCGGTGTGAGACTATTTCAATCTCAGCTACATTTCCTGTTTGACTTTTATACCTACTTTATATGTTATTACTTATATGTTATTAGTAATTATTTATCCAGCAAACCAACTGAATTAATGAAAGGGAGAAATAGTATGTTGAATGACTTTTCAATGATTGGTCAAATTGTATATGTTTTAATTACGCATATTTTGAATCAGGAAAATAAATCAGTGATGTTTTTTGGGAATGGTATCGGTACGCCATTTTCACCAAAATTAGGATTTTATTTCTACATTATATGATATTATACATGGCACACATTTTGCTGCTACTGAGCCATACCGAGGCCCCCCAAAATAGGCACTGGTTCCCCTCTCCAACAAATGTCTAATTTTCCCTATTTTTATTTAAAATTCATCTCTAAAATATGTTAACATAGAAAATAATTTTAGACTGGGAATTCTAACACTTCAGTTGGGAAAAAAACATTTTTTTTTTGCAATTGGGAACGGTAACGTTTATTGGTACCGCTTTATATAGGGGGAAAAACACACTGGAAATTGTTTTTGTAGATGTTGATTTTTGTGAAAGCATTAGAGATAACGTGTGGCATAATTAAGTTAACCCAATTTGGAATTAGATGAAATATTCTAAGTATATATAATTAAATCAATACATACATGTGTTAAATTTAAGATCAAATATTGCAATAATTTAAGTGATAAATGTTATTATGTGTTATGTGTACATGTACTGCAAGGTGAATGTGTGTCACATTTGCTTTTCTCGGTGAATCTTAACGATATAGAAAATGTATACATTCATAGTGGTTTAAATGATACTGTTTAAATCAAGCATGTTTAAAATTATTGGTTTATTAAATTCTACAAACGGGGAGATTGTGAACAGTCTTGGCCTGTATATCATCAAAGCATTACAAATAGACGAGTAGAAGGATATGGCTACTTCGCGGACAATAGATACCCTCAAATTCCATTCCGCACTATTGCACAATGATAAAGGATTTTCCATTACGAACTGCTGCTCCGTGATAAAGGATTAAACTGGCCGGGTCGCAATATATATATATATATAGATTTATATGCAGAAATTTCTTAATACGTCATAAATATCATCTCATTAGATAGCGACATCTAAAACGATTAACCTTTATAACTTATATATATACCCCTAAATGGATTATGGCATGAAACATTGTTTTGTGAAATTAAACAAAAAATACTGCACACGATTGATAACGGATATTTTTATATATTATTGTGCTAAAAGTATCTTGGATATATCTAGAGAAAAAGTTATTAAAAACTGCGCCAAGTGCCAAAAGGAGGATTCTGATAATAAAAATCATGTTTGTAAAGCCATATGCATGTTGCAGGCTTTAGAGATATATTTTCACGAGGCTATACATGAACTTGATTTATATAATTATTTTTTTAATTATTGTATTTGCCTTATCTGTGATAATATAAACATTCATATCCCGCAGGAGCAACGAACAATTATTCGCAGTTACTTATTAAGAAAAAGAGAATTGATAAAAAGACGCATATACAAGGAGGCTCATCGACTTGTAAATCAGTTTATGTTTTAAAAGAAAATGACTGACGAGGTTGAAACTGAAGTGTTCAACAGAAGATTGCAAGGTGTTTTTGATTGTATATATGCCAATAAAGTATTGGAAAGATTAATGGAAATAAGAATTACATTCGTTAGTAATGATGTAATACGATTTTATTGCCATAGCATATTGCAACTTATCGACGATGCTGTTATAATAGACTTATTTAAAAGTTAACCAATTTCATCAACAATACCAGAAAACATATATTCACATTTTCTTCTTAGGTTGTCATGTCCATATTATCGAACAGAATCCATGAAAACTGAGGCTTGGGAAAACAGAATGACTAACTTGGTAGTGGGCATTATGAAAGTAAAGTGGCGTGTATAAAAGGAAAATGCAAAAGCAATATACAATTGATAATATATTTATTTATATCATTTGTTTATATCATGAAATATTATGATTATCATATACATGAGTACATATTAAACGGCTTTAAACATGAAACAGTTTCTTTTTATTTATATACCTATTTATAAATATTTATATTATCCGCTTCACAATAAAAATAAAAATAAAAAACATATATATATATATAATGCATAAACATGTTATTGTTAACATATGGATATAGCACCCATGCGTGGAGGGAAAACTTTCATCGGGCTACCCCCACGAGCGCCACAGCGACTGTGAGATAATACGTAAATGAGGCGAGTAATACAAATATGTATTCACTTTAAATTGGTATGCCCATATGCTAATGTATAAATACCACAATTTAAAATATGTCGTTTATCATCATAAGCACTTAATCCTGTTTTAACCATATTCATAACATAAAGTGTATGATTTTTCGAACGAATAGAATCCATATGGCATTTTGTTTTAGTACTGTTTAAAAGACATTCCTTATAATGCTTATGTCGGATATCCTTTTTAATAGTAGCACGATATATACCTTCTGCTCTACTCGCCTCATTATCACGGTATGTAAAACTATACATTTTGGATCTTAATCCTACAAACTCCCGAATAGGTATTCCCGCAGTCTCATCTTTAAATGTTCCCGGTATTTTTCAATTTATTTTATCATGAAGCGGATGATCTCCGGGATAATTAGATAAGTCAAATAAAATATTATGATCGCTAATATCTTTATATATGTCTTCAGTTTCGATACAATAACATAATGAATCAGTATCGGTAAACAATAACTTTGCACTATCTCCATATTTTACTTTGATAAAATCATAATGGAAATTATACATTATAACTTTCGACATGTCTAGAATAGCCTGTCCCATAAATATTGGCTTGTCTAAGCGTAATTTAGTTTTAATATTTTCAACGCCAACTAGGTCGCTGTTAAATATTTCAAATCTTTTGAAAGAAGATTTTGCGGCTAATTTGCATACCTTCTGTTGAGTATGCGCTAATTTTATATCAGCTCTCAAGCGTACATTTTCCATTGTCTTGCCAAAAACGGCATTATTCATTATTTTAAAGAATGAAGTTTCAAATTCATTTGAAGCGTTTTTACGTTTTTCAGTATTAAAATCAATATATGTTTTCAAGATAGGAGACTGGTCAAATTCTATTATTTTATTAATGCCTACTAATTTCATTCCTAACCGCAAACATGTTTGAAGCACACCATAATGAAGAATATATAATTTCGTTTATTTTCGAGAGATCCTACTAGTTTAGCACTTTTTGGTCTTTTTCTATCTGAATTTAAAGATGCCCACAGTTCAGAGGAATACGGTGAAAGAATGTCATTGGATATTTCTTGATTCATTGGACATAAAGGATAGTCATTATGTAGTGCATGAAGATCTGACTCATAATCCAAATCAACTTCCAAAATGTAACCTTTTTCTGAATTTGCGAGAATAGATGTCACATCAAAGTTTGCTATTTCTTTTAGCATCTAACCAGCGAAATCCTCCAACAGGCAGAAAATTACACATAGCTTTCCCGTAAAGGTTTGAACAATCAAAATACATTATGTATTTATTCGGAAAGGATTGATCATAAGTTTCTGGTATATAAGGATTATTAGCCTCACAAAATCTTTGGGAAATAACAGACATACCCCCACGAATCCCGTTTTCAAAAAATAAGTACATAGTCAACAAAGATATCTTACAGTTTGACATTAGTAAAGCAGATGACCATGCTAGCCCAGGACATGTATAAAAATGCACTGGATCTAGTTTATAATAATCTACACACATATCTCTAAAATTTTCAAAACAATCAGCCAATAATATTACATCTAGTTTCAAATACAAGTCATGATACTCGCCTAGATTTTGCATTGAACATGTACTCCAAACTCTTTGCGCAAATTCATAATCATTATCACTTATATGTTCCTTCGTTAAAGTGCTATAAAATGTTTCCTTATCTGGCAAATTGGTATCCTCAAACTTTGAAAAAGAATCTACATATTCGTAGCAGTACACACCTTTTCGTAACAATTAATCGGCTATGTCTACATGTGGAAATTCACATAATAATCGTTTGAAATGTGTGAAACCTTTCTGGCTTAAGTCCTGCACCATATTAGCTAAAGATGAACTCATAAATTGATATGAATCTAAAAATCTTAAATTGCCTAATGAAAAGGATATATATTTTTCCATATTACTGGGAATACATTTTATTTCATCAACCTTGAAAAGACCAATAGCATCGCACAAAATATGTGCATCAAAGTTTTTCAGGTTGTGGAATACAACTGGAATGTATTTTTGATACTTTAAATTTAAATTACACCGCGCACAACATGCTCCTCTATATTTCCAAGTTATATGGCAATGGTCCCTAACTTTAATACAGACCAATTTTTTCCCACAATTGTAACATATAGTGCTTTTCTTGAAACAGTCTTCATCTTGCTTTGATATTATCATCGGTTCAATATGATTAAGTATTTTCTGTATTTTAACTTCCTCCTTTTTTAGACTATTTAATTTTTTTTTACTGACTTCCGGACCTCTATAAACAACAGGCGGTTTAGAATACTTTTCATCAACACAAATAATTTGGTAACTATAACTACAAGCCTCAAATAATGTTGTAGCCGTTGTAATATATATATGAGGAGCGGGTTTACATGTATCAATTTTTTTAGCAAAACATTCGAAGTCGGCATATATTACGAAAGGACACCGAAGCTGTTTATATACTTCTTTAAATTTTTATTCATCATCTTTTCCCTTTTCTGGTAAAATTGTACTTTGAGGTGTACATAGGGAACAGTACTGTACATGATCATCAAGAACTCTTTTAAATCTAAAACTTTGTAAACAATATCTGCAAAAATGGTACGAATGATTTTTAGGTTTTGTTCTTTTTAAAAGCCTATTCAAATTTTTGATGAGGCAATAATGAGAGTTTTCTGCATTAGCTATATACAGTAAATCAACTTCACTGGCAGCATTTTTAAAAGAACTTAAAAAAAGAGGGAAAAATCTCCCCTGTTCATAACCAAGTACATTTACTGAAATGTTATTTTGTTTTTCGAATACGCGATATCCTTAAGGCTGACAGGATACTGAATTCCCGTCATATTTAATTCGAATTCATAATCTATATAATTATTTATTCTTTCTGGATGGATTTCAACGGGATGTAGAGCCGCTAAAACACTCCATAAAAACATTTTTCATCGTCAGTATTTTTAACGTTTATTAATGACGATGATTGTCGTAATGTTGGCGGAAGTTGAATATAACTACTCCCACCAAGCGGTTTATATTTGGAGTATGCTTATGACGTCATGTCCGGATAAACAACTTTTTGAAAGCGTAACGGAAAAAATGAAAAAATATTAACTACGTTTTCATATCTCCATGTGAACTCAAATAAAATATAAAAATTAAAAGAGGACATTTTTTCCAACAAAATGATGTAAAAACTTTCTCTATTGAATTAAATTAAATGCTGAATGATGGACGAAAACGGCGATGGCTCTTTAATGATCAACGGAACGGAATGCAGAAATTATGATTTAAATGAAGACAAATCTTTGATGAAAATTCTAAATGCTACAGAACGAAAGGATATTGAAGTTATTCATACTGGCGGTGGTATAAAACTTATAATCAACGCTGGAACTTACCAACTATTGAAGATCGCAATCCGTGACTTTTTCGGTAAAAAAAGTGACTCACTAAAGTGCACACGGATTCCTGTTACAGACAATAAGGGAAATTTGGTTGAAACAAAATACAAAATAGCCAGCGGTAAGTCGAACATATATACTGTTAACATGTATCACACTACCAGCTCTTGCCTGATTAACGGAAGAAAAGCCGATACATTTGTAGAGACTGACTTGCCGAAAATTCTCGATATCGTGGAATCAAGAGTACATACAAATTCCACAACATTAGAACACATTAACAACAATGTCAAACAAACTTTATTAAATCATTTTGGCACACATTTTGGAAAGACCGCATCCCCAAAGTCATCTACTGTTGCAAAAGAAGCCGTAGAATATGTTGTAACCACAGAAAAAACATCTGAAAATGAATCGCTAACGCCAGGTAACTCTATAGATACAGACGACGAGGAAGGTGGAACCGGGAATGAACGTTGTTCGACTCCTGTACTTATAACAGAGAGTCATTCCGTGAATGAACGTTGTTCGACTCCTGTACTTATAACAGAGAGTCATTCCGTAAATGAACGTTTTGATTGCACACTTTCTCCAAAAGAAAATCGTCCCACAGATGATATGCTGATGAACATTCAGGACAGTATCAGTCAGCTTCATTGTTTACTTCATCAGCATATTGAAAATACGGACTTCCATTTTGCTCAATTACAAGATCAACTCCAAAGTATCAAAAATCAGAACGTGGTCAATGTGAAATCAATAGAACGTCAAATGGATTATGTTGGAGATTCAACGCAAGAACTGAAGGCACACCTGAGCAGCACAACTACATCTATTCAGCGCAGATTACAATCTATTACCGATCAACTGAAATCGCAAAATGTGACGGTAAATGGCGTTACCTCCTCCAAGCTAAATGTTCCAACTCAAGACAGCAATGAAATGAAACACTCTAAAGACAGACAATTAGAGAAAGAAGATATAAAGAGAGGAGAACTAGAAATTAATCGGGATACTATTCAGCGGCGATTACAGTCCATATCGGAGAGTCAGAAAACCAATTATTCATCTGGGATAGTCGAAATAGAGCACAAAACGAGATCAAACGCCAACAGCTATGTCAATTCAACGCAAAAATCAACGTTAATAATCGGCAGTTCAATATTGAAAGGAATAAAACAACGTGGCTTGCATACAGATGTGCAAATAAGTACAAACCCGGGGGCAACTATATCCCGGCTCAATGAAATCATTAAATCGAAAGATCTACGTCAAATTAAACCAGTAGTTCTCTACGTCGGCGGCAACGATGCATCGAACGGAATATCACTTGATAATTTCGCCGCCGAATACCAACGTCTCATCGACAGGGTTCTTGGAGAAAAGTGCTCGGTAAAACTGTGCACACTGTGCCCCAGAAAAGATGTGGATGTCATTCCGTACAACGATGCGATAAAACAACTGGCAGAAATTAACTCAGTGCACGTGATTGAATGCTTCAGCTCGTACATATACGGGGACGGGACCGCCGCTACACATCTCTTCATGCGCGACGGTATACATTTATCGAACAAAGGGACCAGTACATTCGTACAGAACATACATAAATCCTGTGAGATTATTAAACACCGCACTGATAACAACCATCAGGATTTCCAAACTGTAAGACAATATATACGTCCGAGATGGAGATATAGCCATAGAAGTGTTGACTTTAGATGGAGGCAATAGGAAAACAAGAGCGAACCCTGCTATCACACAAACTGTACTAATAAGTACAATATTCTTTTAAATTTGTGTTCACACTGTAATACTGTAAAGTGTACTTGCTTTCAAACAAATGACTCTGTAAATGATACTCAAGCTTCCAAACATGTGAACGAATATGAAAATTGTTCTCTAAACAGTAACTATGTTAATGACACTCAAACTTCCGAACCTTTGAAGGAAAATAGCTACACGAACGACACTTGTGGTTTAAATGTTACACATGTAAATCGTTATAATAGTGCTTGTACATATCTGAAACCTATTAGCACAAATTGTAAATTGGATGGTAGTGGAAGGATGGATATACATTGTAACACACATATTTCGGATTCATTTTTCAAATTAAAACAAAAGGGATTAAAAATAGCAAACCTAAATGTGCAACATATAATGCCTAAGCTTGACGAGTTAAAACTACTTCTTCGGCATCATGATTCTGTCAATATTTTAGGCTTGTGTGAGACATTCCTTTCCAAAAATGTATCGGATAATGAACTTCATGTTAATGGATATAAATCCGAAAGAAAAGATAGAACTCATAAACAGGGAGGTGGTATTTTAGTATATATTAGTGATAAGATTCCATCAGTACGTAGATTTGATCTTGAAAATGATTTAATAGAAAGTATTTGGCTAGAAATACGTTTTCCAAATAGCAAGCCATTTATTCTGTCTTTCATATATAGACCTCCTAATTCTTTACAATCTTGGATTGATACTTTTGAAGATCAGTATAGCGTTTCCTCAAAGGAAATCAAAGAAATATACATTCTATGTGATATTAATATCAATTACTCTCCTACGGCTGGCTTTGACAATCACAAATGGTCAGATTTTCTCATTAATCAAGGTCTTGTGCAATTAATCAACATGCCTACCAGAGTGACAATTTCAAGTTCTAAAATAATTGATCATATCTATACTACACATCCTGAAAATGTAATCGAAATAAATGTACCATTCATATGCATGAGTGATCATTATCCAGTATGTTTTATTAGGAAAATTAAACGACAAAATCAAGATTCGCTAAACGGTCATACAACTATTAATTACAGATCATTTGGCAAATTTGATGAACAAGAATTTAAAAATGAGTTATATAATTCAGGAATAAATACTGCTGAAACACTCACTGATCCAAACACTTCACTTGCATATTTATACTCAGTGTTAAACTATGCTCTTTCTAAACATGCTCCTTTAAAACAGAGACGAATTAAACGCCCAAAACAGCCTGAATGGTACTCTGATAAAATTAAAGAGGCAAGAAAATTACGTGATAAGTTCAATAAAGCTAAAAAATGGCCAGAATATAAAAAATGGAGGAATAAAACTAACCATCTGATTACTTTAGGTAAGAAAAAGTTTTTTGCAATTGCAATTAAAGATAAAAAAGAGTCTAAATTTATTTGGTCGCATCTTAAATCAATATCTGCACAGACCAATCAAACTGTTATAAAATTACCACTAATTTTAAAAATTAATAATGTTACAACTGAGGGGGAGAAAAATATAGCTGACGCTCTAAATGACCACTTTGTTAATATTGCTAATACAATAAACAAAACTCCAATATATGTAAATAACTACGCTGTATTAAAAAAACGTATTGATAATAAATTAAAACAGGCAATATTTAAAATAGATTACATCTCGATTTTCGAAGTAAGGCTAATAATTGATAAATTAGATATAAATAAAGCAAAGGTATAGATGGTATTGGACCTCGTATTATAAAAGCAGCATCGGATTGTATCATTAATGCTATCACTTCAATCATTAATAATTGCATAGATCAAGGCATATTTCCTGATCAGCTAAAAAAGGCATGCGTGTTACCAATACACACAAATGGACAAAAGATGACCCGAACAATTATAGATCTATCTCATTATTACCAACAATTTCCAAAATATTTGAGAAGCATGTTGCTGCGCAACTGCACTCTTTCTTTCAACAATTTAATATTTTGTACTCGGCTCAATCTGGATTTCGTAAAAATCATTCTTGCCAAACAGCACTTATTAACCTTGTTGATAGCTGGTTGAAACAAAGTGATTCTGGAAACTTTGTTGGCAGTGTTTTCCTTGACATGAGAAAGGCGTTTGATATGGTTGATCATGAGATACTATTATACAAACTGCATTTGTATCATTTTTCGACTTTAACAATAAGTTGGTTTCAGTCATATCTGTCTAACAGGACACAAGTAGTCAGAGTTGGACAGTATCAATCTGAGGAGAGAATCATCAAATCAGGTGTCCCTCAGGGATCTATCCTAGGACCACTTTTGTTCTTGATTTATGTAAATGATCTACCTTTAGCTTCCAAAGAAGCTTCAGTTGACATGTATGCTGATGACTCCACGCTACATACATCAGGGCTGGATGTGTCATCCATTTTGAATAAATTACAAACTGACTTAAATAACATAAATAAATGGTGCACTATAAATAACATGGTTATAAATCCTACAAAAACAACATGTATGCTATTAGGTTCAAAATATAAAATAAACCATTCTCGAAAACTCACGCTTTCGATAGATAATTGCCTGATACAATCAGTGTCTTCTCAAAAACTTCTCGGAATTACAATAGATCAACATCTAAAGTGGGATGTTCAGATAAGCAAAGTCTGTAATCATATATCGAGTAAATTCACTCTTTTAAGACGAATATCTAAATATTTGACACTTGATATGAAAAAGCTATTCTATAATGCATATTTAGTTCCAATATTTGATTATGGATCTATCCTCTGGAGTAATTGTACTAAATTAAATTTTACAAAGGTTGTTACTTTACAAAAAAGCATCGCACGCTGGATTTTGATAAAACCTTTACATACACCTTCTGCAAATCTTTTCAATGAGTTAAATTGGATGTCATTTGAAACAAGATGTAAATTTCAAGTAGGTGTTTTAGTTTATAAAGCAATTCATAATCTTACACCAATAAACATAAGTAAATTAATAACATTTTCTGAAAATAGCAGATATAATTTAAGATCATGCATTAAACATGACATTAAGCATCCTAGACCTAAATCCGAATATTTAAAACAATCTTTTACCTATGTTGCCATGCGGACTTGGAATTCAATCCCAGAAAATATCCGGACTTCTGTTTCTATTTATGCTTTCAAACACAATTATAAATTATTTCTATTTCAAGATAACAGGTGTTCTGCTCAAATTAAGTTGTGTTAGTAGTGAATACTTGTTTTGAATGCCAGCTTGAAACATATTATTAATGTTACGTGCATGTATTCACTTGCTATTGTTTATAAGTTGCTGTTGTTATCAGAAGGCCTCATGGAAGATAAGTGTTGTGCAATTGTTTGTATAATCTTAATGAGTTGTACCTTCATGAAATAAAGAATTTATTATTATTATTATTATTATTATGGTATCTATAGAAATATGAAGAATATTTTTTAAAGACCAACCCGACCCTTTCGCTATAAATTCATCAAAGGACCTAAACATCTTTCGATATGAATCATTAATGGAATGTTCTATTTCGTCATATTGCGAAAGAAGAATACAGGTATCGCTTCTAAAATGTGGCTCTGCCAAACTCTCAATCCCATCGGTGGTTTGACGGATCATTTGAACAGAAACCGTCAAAGACCATTTTATATGAGTCAATAGTTGAACTCGAACTTTTAAGTATTCCGATATGTCCTGTTTGACGTTCGAAAAAAAAGTTAATAAATTATATCTATCATAAGTATTTGGATATATTGTTCTTTTGTTAACAAATGTATCTAAAAGGCTCACATCCGTTGAGCGATAACTTTTCGATTTTCCGATGTTGTCGATGGATGGTTGCTGCTGGGCTGCGGATTGTAGTATTTTATTCCGGCTGGTGGGAGATTTTGATGGGCTGTAGTATTAGCGATGATGATGATGATGATGATGTTGGTGATGATGGTCCACTTTGATTTTCCGATGTTGCCGATGGATGGTTGCTGCTGGACTGTAGATTGTAGTATTTTATCCCGACTGGTTGGAGATTTTGATGGACTGTAGATGTTGCCGATGATGATGATGATGATGATGATGATACCGTTGGAACTTGGTGGGTACTACACACATGTTGAAACAACGAAGAATAATTGTCAAATTCACATATCAAACAATGTGGACACGTATATTTCGGATCGTCGGCTTGTACATATCCTGTAAAATGCCCCCTTTCGTGTCGATCTAGATTATCCTTCCTACTAAATACTTTTGCACACAAATAACATGTGTGCTTTTTAAAATGCGTCTGAAGATGACGCTCATAGCTCCTTTTGCGTTTAAATGTCCGTAGGCACTGTTCACATGAAAATAATATTGCATTCATCGTAGCTTTTAGTTTGTAGTTTTATTAGTTATTAAATATCAATTGATAACCAGTTTTGTGTTGCATCAGAACGATCGAATACTTTTCGATTTTTGCTGCTTTTCGGTACTACTCCGTCTTTATATGTTCTGATGTATGCCCTTTTTTGCGATAGTTTTAGAAACTCGGCAGGTGACAGCTTGATTGCAACATCGCTTATTTTGGGATTTACTGTACTATCCGCATTATTGCCCACGTGGAATTTTTTTTCATTATCCTTTGAAATGTGCTCATTTATTTGAAAAGGATTCAGTCCGGTTCAGCATTTACACTTTTATTCATGTTTTTAAGCTCCTCATCATCTCCAAAATGTTCTGTTGTTTGTTTATAAGTCTCTTTTTTTAATTTAATCAGAGATTCATACTCGTGTTTAGAAATTAGTATCATTTCTCGAGACATAATTGAGATAAGCCGCGACAAAAATTTGAAGAATGCTTGCAATTTTCGCTAATGCCGTTTTCCTCTGTATAAGTGTGAGATTATTAGATATAATCCGCCTAATTTTTGGTTGATGAGTGTGCAATTTAGACTTGTTTATGTTAGAAATAGGTATTGTTTTGTAGTATACGTTAAGAATTATTTCAGTTAAAAGTTTAACTTGCACACGATCTAAATTTGTTAAAATGGTTTTCTTTTGCTGAATCGATGCGTTGAGGATAAACTGAAGTAAACTATTATTTTTATTGCTTAATTTCATTATTTAGGTAAAAATATTACAGGATAATTTCCGGGTAATATATTAGTCCGCAAAAGATAGTCTTTGTTTGTTCTAGGATGTATGTCAATTACTAAATATCCAAATTTTGACGCAGTAGCTTTATAATAGCTATCAAGAAAATACTTTGACTGACCAGGTAGCAGCTGTCTCCCTAAGGTTTGTTTTTGTAGTGAATCTCTAAAATTTCTAAAGAGTATAAAATAATGAGTATTTAGTGAAATTGTTCTTCCAACTTTACCTTTTTGAAAAAATATTATGAACTACTAATATTATAGTTAGATATAAATGGTGAGATCCTACACAAAATAACTTTTCAATTAAATGGTTATTAATTGCATCGCCTCCTACGTCGTCTAAGACACAAATGATGTGCTGCTTGCTATCTGTGTATTTTAATACATCCTTTTCAGTCGGAATACCTTCTGCAAATGTAATATTTAAAATCCGTTTCTGCATCTCATCAAATAGTGGCTGCCAAACACTGCCATAATGGTAAATTATGCGAAAAGGCGGTGGTACAGACATTTTATCGGCGTTTTCTAAAAGCTGTTTTAAAAGAAACGTTTTTCCAGAATTGCTTGGAGCCGCTATTACTATGGAAGTCGGAGATTGAAATGGAATTAAAACTTCCGACATCCTTCTGATTACAAAGAATATTCATTAAATGGGTAAAATACGCGTATACATATATATAAATAATATACATATGAATCATAAATCAACCATAAAATAATCAACCATAAAATAAACGTTCTCTAAATACTATTATTCTTTCCATTGAAGAAATGAAATAGAATAGTTTGTATGCCTACATTCCTGTGCGGATTCGTGCATACAAGAATAATTAAAATGTTTAGGTGGTCCATTCCATAATACTATTTATCCCTCATTAATTGTAATCCGTAGTGTTTTTCTTTTATTCTTTTTATTTTTATTTTTTAATGACAGGATTTTCATCATTGGACCTCCCCCATTTGATTGACAGTCGATATATATATATATATATATATATAAACCATATACCACCCAGCACATCACAATCTTCTGCAGGTATGTCTTTAGCAAAAGTATTAGATGAGGGCAAGTTGAAATTGGCGAAGGCTTCTTTTGGGAGAAAAAGAAACAAAACTGTGAATATAAATTATTATGAAGGATGTACATACATACATTTAAAAAACTTCGACAACGACAAAAAATTCTCCTTCGGCATAGATGAGTGGGATGAGTTGGTTGAGATTTTAATGGATGATCTGTAAACCATCAGCGATCGATATAGGAGAGAGGTATTTACATATTTATTATTATTATTATTATTATTATTATTATTATTGTTCATTTTATCATACTTTTGTATTTATTACTTATTATCTTGCAAACATTAACATCTATATAAAATACATTCTCTTTTGCTATTTAATTATTGATCAAATTTCCAGTCGCTATGACTCTTTTTATTTATTTATTTATTTTTATTTTTTATTTAAGAACATAGTTTCCACCAGTGAGGATCGGGCGGGAGAGCTTTTAGAAGAGGAGGAGGAGGAGGAGGAGGAGGGGGAGTATGAAGTGGATACCGAGGAGGATGAAATTGCACCTCCAAAAAAGAGAAAGAACCCCTTTATAGATGATGAGGCTCACGTTGAAAGGTCGACACCAAATAAAAAGTAAGCTGTTTACTGGTATAGGCAGTACTTCCATTTACTATATAATATTTGTCAGAATATTCAATATATAAACTAATTATAAACTTCATTATAAAATTGCAAAATAAAAAAAAATACTTAAATATACTTACATTAAACTTATTTTTTAATTGAAAACTAAATAATATCTTTGTTTTTGTTTTAGAAAATTCGCTAAACAGAAGAAGATGAGGAAAGCGTAGATGGAACTACATTAGAAGGAGGAGTCATACAAATGTGTCGGAAAATAAATAGACATTTATATAACATCATTTGAGGATGTTTGTTTCAATTTATTATCAGCTTATGTGTATATATCTATGTTATCCATATGTGTTTATATCTATAAGAGAGTATAATAACGGACCTATGTTAGCTATAATTTATATGTATATTATATAAATCTGAAAGTATAAATAGTGTTACGTATCTTTGTAATCCCCATTTTAAATAAAATAATGAGTATTTAGTGAAATTGTTCTTCCAACTTTACCTTTTTGAAAAATATTATGAACTACTAATATTATAGTTAGATGTAAATGGTGAGATCCTACACAAAATAACTTTTCAATTAAATGGTTATTAATTGCATCGCCTCCTACGTCGTCTAAGACACAAATGATGTGCTGCTTGCTATCTGTGTATTTTAATACATCCTTTTCAGTCGGAATACCTTCTGCAAATGTAATATTTAAAATCCGTTTCTGCATCTCATCAAATAGTGGCTGCCAAACACTGCCATAATGGTAAATTATGCGAAAAGGCGGTGGTACAAACATTTTATCGGCGTTTTCTAAAAGCTGTTTTAAAAGAAACGTTTTTCCAGAATTGCTTGGAGCCGCTATTACTATGGAAGTCGGAGATTGAAATGGAATTAAAACTTCCGACATCCTTCTGATTACAAAGAATATTCATTAAATGGGTAAAATACGCGTATACATATATATATATATAATATACATATGAATCATAAATCAACCATAAAATAATCAACTATAAAATAAACGTTCTCTAAATACTATTATTCTTTCCATTGAAGAAATGAAATAGAATAGTTTGTATGCCTACATTCCTGTGCGGATTCGTGCATACAAGAATAATTAAAATGTTTAGGTGGTCCATTCCATAATACTATTTATCCCTCATTAATTGTAATCCGTAGTGTTTTTCTTTTATTCTTTTTATTTTTATTTTTTTTATGACAGGATTTTCATCATTGGACCTCCCCCATTTGATTGACAGTCGATATATATATATATATATATATATATAAACCATATACCACCCAGCACATCACAATCTTCTGCAGGTATGTCTTTAGCAAAAGTATTCGATGAGGGCAAGTTGAAATTGGCGAAGGCTTCTTTTGGGAGAAAAAGAAACAAAACTGTGAATATAAATTATTATGAAGGATGTACATACATACATTTAAAAAACTTCGACAACGACAAAAAATTCTCCTTCGGCATAGATGAGTGGGAGGAGTTGGTTGAGATTTTAATGGATGATCTGTCAACCATCAACGATCGATATAGGAGAGAGTTTTTTACATATTTATTATTATTATTATTATTATTATTATTATTATTATTGTTCATTTTACCAAACTTTTGTATTTATTACTTATTATCTTGCAAACATTTACATTCATATAAAATACATTCTCTTTTGCTATTTAATTATTGATCAAATTTCCAGTCGCTTTGACTCTTTTTATTTATTTATTTATTTTTATTTTTTATTTAAGAACATAGTTTCCACCAGTGAGGATCGGGCGGGAGAGCTTTTAGAAGAGGAGGAGGAGGAGGAGGAGGGGGAGTATGAAGTGGATACCGAGGAGGATGAAATTGCACCTCCAAAAAAGAGAAAGAACCCCTTTATAGATGATGAGGCTCAAGTTGAAAGGTCGACACCAAATAAAAAGTAAGCTGTTTACTGGTATAGGCAGTACTTCCATTTACTATATAATATTTGTCAGAATATTCAATATATAAACTAATTATAAACTTCATTATAAAATTGCAAAATAAAAAAAATTACTTAAATATACTTACAGTAAACTTATTTTTTAATTGAAAACTAAATAATATCTTTGTTTTTGTTTTAGAAAAATCGCTAAACAGAAGAAGATGAGGAAAGCGTAGATGGAACTACATTAGAAGAAGGAGTCATACAAATGTGTCGGAAAATAAATAGACATTTATATAACATCATTTGAGGATGTTTGTTTCAATTTATTATCAGCTTACGTGTATATATCTATGTTATCCATATGTGTTTATATCTATAAGAGAGTATAATAACGGACCTATGTTAGCTATAATTTATATGTATATTATATAAATCTGAAAGTATAAATAGTGTTACGTATCTTTGTAATCCCCATTTTAAAAATGGCCAGCAAATACAAAACAACTTCAGTGAGGGATATGTACTTTGATATTGGTAAGCCGGGCGCTTACTCTGGCCCAATTAAACTTCATAAACTATTAAACAAAACTAAACGTTCACCTGGAGTAAAACAGATTAAAAAAGCTTTACAGCATGAAGATGTATATGGTTTATATACGCAAGTTCAACGAAAATTTCCTCGTGCAAGGGTTTTAGTATCAGATCCATTCAAACAATATGATGCTGATTTAGCTGATGTGAGAAAATTAGCTAAATCTAATGATCACGTTAAATTTATCCTTGCTGTAATTGACGTGTTTACACGTTACGTTTGGGTTAGACCGCTAAAAAATAAGACCGCCATTCATAGTCTGGGCTGTTGTGTCGATTTTTTTAGGGTTGCATTTTTTTTTGCTACAGTTGGAATAACATTGATTTTTATGATCCTTAGACTATTCGGAACAAAAAAAGTATTTGTGCCATTTTTTTGCTCCACTCCATTATGGCCGCCATCTTGAAATTCAAAATGGCCGCCAATTTAGCATGTTTATAGCCTATAATTGCCCCAAAGATACATAGAATTACACTTTTGGTGTCTCTTATTACATTTTTGGGGTCAAGGGACGCGAATTTTGTATTTCTGAAG
The DNA here is from genome assembly GCA_037043455.1 of Cyrtodaria siliqua. NCBI lineage: Eukaryota > Metazoa > Mollusca > Bivalvia > Adapedonta > Hiatellidae > Cyrtodaria > Cyrtodaria siliqua. The sequence goes on from JAWPHD010000983.1 coordinate 58,158, forward strand.
ATGTCAAATATTGGCAGCCATCTTGAAATTCAAAATGGCTGCCAATGTATCATGTTTATTGTGTAGAATTGCTCCCCGGATACATAGGATCAAAATTCTGGTGTCTATTAGTTGGAATAACATTGATTTTTATGATCCTTAGACTATTCGGAACAAAAAAAGTATTTGTGCCATTTTTTTGCTCCACTCCATTATGACCGCCATCTTGAAATTCAAAATGGCCGCCAATTTAGCATGTTTATAGCCTATAATTGCCCCAAAGATACGTAGAATTACACTTTTGGTGTCTCTTACTACATTTATGGGGTCAAGGGATGCGAATTTTGTATTTCTGAAGATGTCAAATATTGGCAGCCATCTTGAAATTCAAAATGGCTGCCAATGTATCATGTTTATTGTGTAGAATTGCTCCCCGGATACATAGGATCAAAATTCTGGTGTCTATTCTTTTCATGGGACTGCTGCATCGGTGTACCAACGAATATCAATTCATCAAACCCCAGAAACCATGTGTGGTCCCCTTCAACTGAAACATTCATGGATGTCTCTGCAACAGTTGTCGATCTTCACCCATGCATTATTGGTGGCAATCCAAAACCATCTAGAAGTCCTCACTATCCAACGTACATACTTGGGCAAGATGCAGACACTGTTCTCAGAGCACACAACCCGGACATCTTGTGGCTGTTTTCACGCTATATAGAGCGTTCATCAAGCAACCCTGCGCCATCGGATACGATTACACATTCGTCAGATCATGCAACACAGTGCATCACTGTTTGGAGTGCGTATAACTCACATGTGTACAAACCTACCACTGCAGAGTTCCTTGACACAGCCAGTTCCCTGCCAATAGTGAATGCCCCGGCTCATGACTGGCAAACTCTGATAACAGTCCTTGAGAACCTCTCCAAGCTAAACATACTCACGTATCCAGAAGACAATAGCAAGATCATGGTAACATTTGATATGGATTTGTATAAGAGAGCACTCAAGCTGGAATACCTTGACACATATTTTGCAGAGAAGTGGTGGTTGCTTCCTGGTCCTTTTCACACAAGCCTGTGTGGAGTAAGATGCCTGGGCAAAACTGTAGAGTACAGTGGCATTGACGAGGCTTGAATTCATGCTAATCTGTATGGCAGTGTTGTGGTGAATCTGATCATCAATGGAAGTCATTATGATCGAGCTGTAGAAGCACATGAAATCACACTACAGGTGTTGGCTGATCTGTGGTTAGGAGAATTCTTCAAAGAAAAGCCGTTGGTACTTGTAGCTTTGACTGGGTGTGTGAACAAATTAGGCAACGCGTTTGAGGTTACGACAAAGACACGAGAGATGCGAAGGTAGCAGAAGCTAACAGGGAACTTATGGTTCAGCTCGAGCAAATGAACCTGGAGAAGCAACTTGACGACTTTGACAAGAATAATGAGCCATTTCCGATGTATGCATGGACTCGCATGTATATGCGCCAAGTGTTGATGCTTCTTGTATCGTTCTGTCAAAGCGCCTGACCTACTGCTGTATCTGTCTTTGCTAGAGAAACTCTGTACTTATTTCTTTGCGTACAACAGACTGGACTATGCGCAGAATATTATGGAGTTCACAGCACGGGCATACGATGCCAAGGAAACAGACCCAGCTCTGTGGCAGAGACTAGTAGATGGCGAGTTTGCAGTGACAAAGAGCAACATCCCATTCACGAGTATCGGTGTAGATCAAGCTCAAGAACATGACAACAAAAACTTGAAAGCAAAGGAGGTCTTCAGGGAATTACTACTAAGCCGACGACTCTTCTGAAGTATTGCCTTGCAGCACCAGAGCTTCCCAGATTGTCTAAGGAGACGGAGGAAATGTTTGGACTTGCCCGTTCCCGTACAGATCATCATCACAAAATGTCACCTACGGTAACATTACGTCAGGAAAAGGCGATTCAAGACTTGAAGTCTGTTCTTGAGCCTCACAATCCATTTTGTGACAAGGGCAACAAACTCTACAACACAATGAATAAGAAGATACTGAGTGAGAAGGCCCAGTCAAGTATTCTGAACATGGAAACGCGTGATGAACAAGCAAAGCTGTCCTTTGTTGAAGAGCGTCTGTGTGGAGAAGTAAAGTTTTGGGACAGCATGACGAAGGTCAAATTCCTAAACTGGGACGACCTCTGCAAGACAGTCAAACTCAAATGCAATATCAAAGAATACCAACTAAAATCATGTCGAGACTGCTGGTCATAGCGAAATCACAGCGACATATTGATCTCCAGGAGGCAATAGCCACATACGAGTTCAATGGTGTAAACCATCTTCTGATGAAACCAGACGGTTCACTACATCCTTGCAAGAACAAGAGTAATCTCATTCATGCCTTGGAACAGTTGTCAGACACACAGGGTGATCAAATAGCTACACTTACAGATAACAAACGACATCTGATCTTAGATGGCATGGCAGTTGTGCAGTCTCTGGTGCATGCAACAAACTTCAAGACATGCAAGGAACTGGGTCAGGTATTTGCTCAAAGAATTGACGCTTTGCTCAGTGATTAACCATAGGCGGTCGAATTATCTTTGACAATTATGACAAGAAACTCCCAATCAAGGATCAAATCCGATATGGTTTCTCAGCATGTGCAGGGGAAGACTTGCACATCACTGACCTGACACCAATAAAAGACAAAAAGCAGTTTCTGGCAAGCAAAGCAAACAAGGATAGCCTAACATTCTTCTTGGCTGACAAAGCAATTCCAGCTCTGCAAGAAGGATGTTGTGACTGCAACAAGAAAAGATGTCCTGACCAACCAAGCTGGATGCCAACCAAGCACTCAGAAAAGCAGCCAAGAAGAGGCTGATACGCTTATGATGCCACAGGACCTAGAAATTTCTGCCACGAGTGCTGAAGTAGACTTCTTTACCCAGGACACAGATTGGTGGGTGCTAATTCTACGCAGACTTGACGAAATGGGCCAACACACTGGCATCGTCACAGGCACCAGTGGAAATTGAAGGCGAATTGCACTGCAACCTATATATGACAAACTGGGAAGTGAAAAAGCTGAGGCCCTACCTGGATTCCATGCCATAACTGGATCAGACACAACTGGACAGATAAGTGGCGTTGGCAAGAAGACAGGTTTCAAGGTGTTCATGAAAGCTCCAACGCATGTCATAGATGCTCTTTCGCAGCTTGGCCAGGATGACATGCCCTCTACAGATGTGATTGCAGGCTGTCAGGAGATTTTGTGCATGACCCATAGTACAAAGCAGGTGAACGTACATGATCAAGCAACACTTAGGTGAAAAAAAAATCAGACCGGCTGGCACCTAGCGAAGGAGTAGACACCTTGCCCCCAACTGAAGGTACATGGCTACAGCATATTCTGAGAGCACATCTACAGGCCAACATTTGGGCTCAGGATACGGTGCTCCATCCCAGGATTCCAGAACCGATTGAGTTAGGCTGGAGCAAGGACGACGACAGGTTGTTGCCCACGATGAGCAATATTGAGATTCATCATTTACAAATTCGAAGTATTGTGATTTTGTAGACTTGATTTTGAAATTAAAGATGTTGTTTAATGCTATCTTCAAAAATAGAACATTCGCATACCTTGACCCCATAAATGTACTAGGAAAAATCAAAATGTTGAACCTTTTTATCTAGGGAGCAATTATATACTATAAACATGCTAAATTGGCGGCCATTTTGAACTTTAAAATGGCGGCTAATAACTTCTGACATCTTCAGAAATACAAAATTCACATTCCTTGACCCCATAAATGTACTAAAAGACACCAAAATTGTGATTCTATGTATCCAGGGGGCAATTATATGCTATAAACATGCTAAATTGGCGGCCATTTTGAATTTCAAGATGGCGGCCATGACAGAGTGGACCAAAAAATTGGCACAAATACTTTTTTCGTTTAGAACATTTTTAGGTTCATAAAAATCAATGTTATTCCAACTGTAGCAAAAACAAATGCAAAAATACACAACAGCCCAGACTATCAGTCTTAACAGCATTTAAGTCAATTTTTAAAACCACTAATTTCCCCCGCAAATTACAAACGGATGGTGGTTTGGAATTCCATAACAAACATCTGAAATCTTATTTATCCGAACATAACATTTATCACCACGTGAGCTTGAATGAAACGAAAGCCAATTATTGCGAAAGGGTAATCAAAACAATTAAAGGTATACTGTATAGGTATCTAGCGCAAGAGCGTACACAGAAATATATAAATGTGTTACAAAAAATTGTACAAACTTATAGCAGTACACCACATAGATCTTTAAACAACCTATCTCCAAATGATGTCGACGAAAACAATGCTACTGATGTTTGGGCATTTCAATATCTAAACAAGAAAGTTGACAAGAAAATCAATATCAGGTTTAGTTTCACTGTTGGCGATATCGTACGATTATCTCACAATAAAATGGCATTTAAAAGATCTTTTCAAGAGCAATGGACTAAAGAGTTGTTTAAAATTAGTCAAAGATTTTTAATGCAGGGGATACCCATGTATAAAATAATAGATTTTCACGGTCATAAAATAGCCGGAAATATGTATACAAATGAGATGCAAAGGGTACACAAAGATGGTGCCGATTTATTTTACATAGAAAAGATTATCAAGAAAAGAAAGCGTAATGGTAGAAAGGAAGTTTTTGTAAAATTTGATGGTTGGAATGATTCATTTAATCAGTGGTTGCTTGAAAAGGATGTCATAAATTTGAAAGAAAGCAAGCGGTAAATACGATTTGTAAACATGAGTTTTTTTATGGTTGCGCAAAGTAATGCATGCTTGAATTATTATCCACAAAACCAACCTTACCACTTCAAAGTAAATTTGGCAAAAGAGTTACAATTTTCAGGTTTTTGGGAAGTTGCTTTGGCGGATGTAGAATGTCTATGTATGACACCAAAAAACGTCTTTATTTACGCAGACATTTGCGGGGATACAATAGTAAATGGGGGAAATAAACCTCTATTACGGAGAGTTTTTCCCAACGATCAGAATCGTTTAACGTACATCTTTGACTATTTGTATTACGTGCCAATAATTAAATATAATACCAGTTCTATTGAATTTACATTAAAAGACGAATTTAACGATTTTGCGTCATTTATTGATAAGCCTTTGAGTATAACGCTACATTTTAAATCATATCCTTTTCATAAGTATTAGATGATGGAAAAACGGAATATATATATACCTTCCGCACAAAAATGGATCAGTTATTATGATGACATAATCAAGAGAACGTACACTCCGCATGAATTGAATTTATTGAACGGTACTAACCGAAGGGGGAGTCAAATTACTGGATATGGAACTAGATATACGACTCCTATTGAAAAAGAATCTCAAGAGGTTAAACCAAAAGTGGAACAGATTGCAATGGATTTAGTTTCACCAGTTGAACAAACAATTGAACAGGTTAAAAGTGAACTTGTGCGTAACCATAGTAAAATGAATAAACGTATAAATGGTAAAAAACTAAATAAAAAAATCACATCGTCTAAAGCTAGAGTCCGAATCAGGCTGTTAAGTAAAGGTAAGCGGTGTAAAGGCAAACGTGTGAAACATAAAACGAAGAAAAAATCATTAAGCAAAACCAAGACACAAACATTAAAGAAGAAGAAGAAGAAGCTAAAAATAGCGAAGCAGACGATATTTGATAATTAGGGCAAAGTTACGATGTCTTCATATAATCGGGATTTTTTCAGAGAAGCTGAACCGAGTCAGTTGTCACTATTTGAAATGCCAAGCTTTCAAACTGCTATTCAACATACATATTTCCAAGAGATAAGGCCTATCTCTCAGCTTTCCGGATCTTCCACTATTGAGTTTTCCGTAACAGGTCAAAATGGGTTGGAATATATAGACACAAAAAAAAGTTACGTAAAAGTTAAAGCCAAAATCGTGAGTGGTGATGGTACCAACTTAACAAATACTGAGTTTGTTGCGCCAGTAAATTTGATACTACAGTCGTTGTTTTCGCAAGTAGATGTCTATCTCCAAGGAAAGTTAATTACATCAACAAGTGGGAATTATCATTATAAAGCTTATTTACAAACATTGTTAAATTATGGTACAGATGCTAAGAATACGCAGCTTACTACGCAGCTTTGGTTAAAAGATGTAGCCGGATCTTTAGATGACAATGATGTGAAAACTGGTAACAATTTATCTTTGTTTGAGCGGCACAAATATTTTAATGAAAGTAAAACTGTTGATTTAATAGGGCCTATTTATCACGATTTATTCATGTTGGATCGATTGATTTTAAATCAGGTCGGTTTAACGGTTAAATTTCAGAAATCAAAAGATCAATTCTGCCTTATTACAGACTCTCTAAATCCTGATTATAAGATTGTAATAGAGGATATGGTGTTACAAATTTGTAAGGTACAGGTAAATCCGGCTGTGATTTACGCACAATCTCAAACACTACAAAAAACTAATGCTAAATAACCTTTTACAAAAACGGAGATAAAGATGATGGCTATACCTCAAGGCATGGTAAACTTTACATGGGATAATGTTTTTCAAGGGGTGTGCCCGAGTAAGGTAATTATTGGATTTGTAAACAGTAGAGCTGTCGCTGGTGACTATACATTAAATCCGTACAATTTTCAGGGATATTCTCTCTCTCAAATCTCTGTAAGTGTCGATGGGATTCCAAGTTGGGGCGCACCTTTAAGGGTAAATTTTGATACAAATGAAAGTATTATGACAACTGAAGTTTTAGTTGCCATGCTCAAGACGTTTAATAAATGGGGGAATGACTCGGGTAATCAGATTCAAAGGGATGACATAGCGGGTGGGTTTGCTCTATATGCATTTGATCTAGATCCTTCTAGCGATGAAGGTTATTATTTGAATTTACTTTAACAAGGTAATATTCGAAATGATGCTACGTTTAATAAAAGTTTACCACATCCTGTAACTTGCATCGTATTTTCTCAAAAAGGGGCATATTTTGAGTTAACGGCTGCTAGAGACGTAATTGTTGACCATTGAATATTAGGCGGATAGAATGTGTAAATAAGTGTGATAAAATCCTCTCCAGATATGTAATTGGAGAGTTTTTAATAGATAGATTATCCAAGTTATGTATAATATTGTTTGATTTTACCCTATTTTAATAACTTATATGTATTAAATTATATAGACTGTTTCCGCTTTATACATTATCAATAAATTACCTACATTTAATATATACTTATCTTGTTGTAAATTAAATGTATAAAATGTATTATTATTATTATTATTATTATTATTTAGGTGTACTGTAAAAATTATCTGTAATATATAAGTTCACTGTGTACATTATAGCAATAAACATACATAAAATAATAAAATAATATGTGTGATGCGTAATTCTATAATACCTTTATAAGTTGAAGCAAACTGACGGGGTTCATTTATTTAAACTGTGCAGTCTAACCGTAGAACTTTTTTGGTGTAGTCTAACCTAGGGAGCTTTTTTACATCAACACCGTTTAAATTATGTTAATTAGCTTACATAAACTGAAACAATGGCAGCCATGTTGTGGATCACGTCTTTTTTGTTGGTTTTAACCTTTGATGTTATATAAATGTCTATTTATTTTCCGACACATTTGTATGACTCCTCCTTCTAATGTAGTTCCATCTACGCTTTCCTCATCTTCTTCTGTTTAGCGATTTGTCTAAAACAAAAACAAAGATATTATTTAGTTTTCAATTAAAAAATAAGTTTACTGTAAGTATATTTAAGTATTTTTTTTTATTTTGCAATTTTATAATGAAGTTTATAATTAGATTTATAGTTTGTTAGTTTTCTGCACTGTTAGTTTTGTTAGTTATCTGTTCTGTTAGTTTTCTGCACTTAAATGAAAGTTGGTTTTAGTTTATTCATATTTTTAACTAATGTATAATTTTGGAATACATGGAAACTTTTAGGCATTATCGAGTTGTGTATCAAAAGGTTATTATTATGTAGATGCGCCTTTTTAACGTTGTAGTCAAATTGAAACAAAAGATGGTCAGATAAATAGAGAATGTTTCATTAGTAATAATTACATTCCTATTTATTATTTATATTTAATTATACATTAGCATGGCAAACTCAGGGTTATTATTGCTGTTAGTGATTTATTTACTGCCAGAGATATGCATCAAAAAGTTAATGATAATTGCAACCTTTTATATATTGGCATAACTAGCTCAGGGTTAGTATTTGCTGTAATTATTTATTAGCATAACAAACTCAACAATGACTGCAAGTTGATACAATTTTTCACAATTTCTAAGGACATTTACGGAACAGAGAATAGTATTATGAAAGAGGATCTTATATGTGGTATTATATACATTCCACCTGTAAATTCAAGATATTCTCATAATGACCCTTTTTTTGAAATCCAAAATGAACTTTTCAGATATTGCCCAGGTAGTAACCATATTTTATTGTTTGGCGATTTTAATGCCAGATGTGGACACCTGACTGATTATACACGATTTGATGATTTTATAGCAGATATGTATGACTTGCATAATATACAAAATGAAGATGCAGATATTTTTCAGAATTTCGAGTTAAATAACATTCCATTAGATAGAAAGTATATTGATAACACAGTAAATATGTATGGTAATCAAATGACAGATTTTTGTAAAACCAACAACCTGTTTATTTTAAACGGTAGAATTGGTTCGGACTGTTTAAATCCTAAATTAACATGTAGACAATCAAGTACAGTTGATTATTTTTTATCCACATCATACCTGTTTCAAAATGTTATTGATCTTCAAATTGACGAGTTTTGTAATTTATACTCCGATGTTCATTGTCCTTTAAACATTGTCATCAAAGCTAAATATAACGATGTGAGAGAAAACAAGTCCATAAACAATAACGAACTTCATAAAACTAAATTATGGGACTCTATGAAATCAGACTTATTTATTGAAAAACTAGACATATTAAAAGTTGCTGAAATAGAAAGCAGATTGGATAGTTCAATTCATGAGCAAAGTGTTAGTCAAAATGATATAGACAGTATTGTAACGGATATAGGAACGCTGTTTGAGAACTGTTCGAGAGATAGTTTTGGCGAGGTATTTCATAAAAGTTATTTGAAAGAAACAAGTTTTAAACCCAAAAAGCCATGGTTCGACAAAATATGTCAGAAAAACAGAAATATATACCATAAAACAAGAAGGGCTTATAATAAATACAGAACGCCCTTTTTTAAGAATTTATTGAAAACTGTTAGTAAAAATTATAAAGATACATTACGCAGGTCTTACAATAATTATAATCAAGCTAAAGTAGAAAAAGTCAGATTGCTGAAACATGCAAACCCAAGACAGTATTGGAACCTTTTAAACACGCAATATAAACAATCGGTAGCAAATGCGTCTCTTGATGATTTTTACAATTTTTTTAAATCATTAAATGAGAATGAACACGACAATGAAAATGGACAAAATGCAACACATGATGTAAATATAGACGATAACACTATTAATGAAATAAATAATGAAATTAACGAACCAATCGCTGCAGAAGAAATACTATTTGCTGTTAAAAGCTTAAAAAATAATAAATGCCTAGGCATCGATAATATTGTCAATGAGCAAATAAAGTCGACTATAAATGTTATGTTATTATTGTACGTGAAACTTTTTAATACTATTTTTGACAACGGTTTCATTCCTGAGAGCTGGACTATGGGACTCATAAAGCCCATTTACAAAAGCAAAGGAGACCCTAAGCTTCCTGAAAATTACCGTCCAATATCATTGCTTAGTTGCCTAGGAAAACTTTTTACGAGTATTCTCAATACCAGATTAACTAATGATGCAGAGAAATACTGTATTATACATGAAACACAAGCTGGTTTTCGAAAGAATTTTTCTACTGTTGACAATTTATTTATTCTCAAATGTTTAATAGACATTGTACAATCAGACAAAAAGAAGTTATTCTGTTGTTTTATAGACTTTAAACAAGCATTTGACTCTGTTTGGAGAATTGGTCTTTGGCAGAAATTAAGAAATGAAAACATAAATGGAAAATGCTTTAAAGCTATACATAACTTGTATAATAATATAAAATCAAAAGTTGTAACGAATGAGGGGAATTCTCCCTATTTTAACTGTCATGTCGGCGTAAGACAAGGTGAAAATCTTTCCCCATTTTTATTTAGTTTATTTTTGAATGACCTTGAAGTCTATCTTAACAATAGAGGGGTAGATGGCATTAATAGAGACATTGTAATAGATGAAACCCAGATATTTTTAAAATTGTTTATACTTTTATATGCAGACGATACCGTGTTTTTAGTGATAACGAACACGGACTTCAAACTGCCCTCGATATATTTAAAGATTATTGCGACACGTGGAAGCTTAATATTAATGTAAACAAAACAAAAATACTAATTTTCAGTAAGGGGCGAAGATTACGAAATACTGTATATAAAATAGGAAACGAAAACGTAGAAATTGTTGATGAATATAAATATTTAGGTATATACTTTTCTAGAAGTGGTTCCTTTAATAGTGCAAAAAAGTATATTTCAGAACAAGCTAATAAAGCCATGTTCTCTTTGCTGAGAAAGATTAAATCATTATCACTTCCGTATGATATACAAATTGACCTTTCTGAAAAAACTATAAAACCTATACTTTTGTACGCTAGTGAAGTGTGGGGTAGTGGAAAAATAGATATATTAGAAAGAGTACAGCTAAAATTTTACAAGTATATTTTTAATATGAAAAAGGCTACTCCATCATACATGATTTATGGAGAACTTGACATTACCCCGTTATATATTGATATTAATAAGAGGACAGTTGCCTACTGGACAAGATTAATAGAAAATATCAGTAGTGACAGTACAACGAAACTCTCTTCAAAATTATATATTTTGATAAGAGAACTACATTATTCGGATCTCGTCAAGTCTACCTGGATAGAAAATATTAAACACATGTTATGCACGTCTGGCTTTTCCGGAATTTGGTACAGCCAGGACTTTTTAAATGGAAAGTGGTTCGTTAAATCGTTCAGCCAAAAACGTAAAGATATCTTCATCCAAAATTGGCATTCCGAGCTTGGTCGTACTTCGGACACAAACATCTACAAATTTTTGAAAACTAGTTTTAAACAAAGTTTTTATATTAAAGCATTAACAGTTTTAAACTGTAAGAAGCTTATAGCATTTTTAACAAGAAATCACAGGTTACCAATAGAGGTCGGAAGATGGAGGAATATCCCAACATCTGACAGAAAATGCACCCAATGTAATGATCTTGGGGATGAGTTTCATTTTGTTTTAGTATGCCCGTTATTTCATAATGATAGAAAAAAGTATATTAACAAATACTTTTACTCACGACCAAACATGCCGAAATTCATAGAATTGTTCACAAATGAAAATAAATGTAATATAAATAAACTGAGTGTATTCTGTAGTAAAATAACAGATTATTTTAAAGGGATAAACTGATCATTTCTGGTATATGTATTTAAATAATAAAAAACGACTCTGAGTGTAAATATATGTGTAAATATATGTACCAATACAACCTTTGTATTTGTGATAAAAAATATATATTTGATAATTAGTATACCGATAATAGAACACAGTCTTTAGTGTATTTCGTTAAGTTTCGATCCTATTTCAACTAAAGGCTGCGCTCAATGTCTTGTCGTATACTATTTATATTATTGAGCGTCGTAGACACAGCTTTCAATATTCGGAAAGGTGTTTCAGGCGATTTGTTCAATATCTACAAGTATGAGCACTAGTTAAGGTTTTGTTGTTGTTGTTTATTCAACTACTATTAAATTGTTGTCTTTACATAACATGTAATCACTATTGTATTATTACATATATAATTTTACAACATTAGCCATTAACAGTTATATATAGGTAAATGTCTATATATAAATATCTAAGTACATAAAAACAGACTTAATAAAACTGTTAAATCTATATAAATTATGATACCAAACAGATGACTTTCTGTAAAATAAGTATCTGAACTGTTAAAAATTGAATAAATGTAAAAATTAATATAGTTAAAAGTCAATGTAATTTTTTTGACTCATGTACTATTTTTCTCAACTATCATTAATAATATGTAAATAGTCGTTTCCTATTAGTTCCGTCATTGTGTAATGTATTTATACATGTATGTTATTGCTGTAATTTGCTTTATCTGTTCACTGATTTGTGAAATTAAGCAGTTTGAAATAAAGTAAAGTAAAAAGATTAATATTTACCATAATTTTGTTATTTGTATCATAACCAGTTCAGAGTATGTGTAAACTAAAAAGCGCTTTCATTTTTATTTTATTTTTGGCCTTTAATTCAAAAAGTAAAATCATTGGTTTTATATCTTTGACTTTTTTTTTCTGCACAGTGCAATTAATATTATTATATATATATTTTTTTTGATTTTTTTTTGGGGGGGGGGGGGGGGGGGGGCATATAGCATTCCTTGTGTGTAGTGTTTAGTAATTTGAAACATTATTGTTGCCTTTACCAAATGTGATTATGTAAATTGCTGATAATGATGTATCTTATATTTCCAATAAGAAAAAAAGGTGCTACCTGGATTTGCTCAACTGATTTGTATATTATATATATATCCAATAAGAAAAAAACATTGCTACATGGATTTGCTCAACTTATTTGTGAGATCTTATCATTCCTCTATTTCCATTATTTTGAAAAAAATTGATTCTGTAACATTGGCATTTATTTTGATTCTTTTTTTTTTTTGGCCTTCAATTCAAAAAAGTAAAATCATTGGATTTGTATCTTTTGACTTTTGTTTCGGTGGCGCACTGTGCAATTATTAATAATGTAAATTTTATATAAATTTTCTTCTTTTTTATTATTTTTTATTTTTTTTGCGACATATAGCAATCATTATTTATCGCTGATCCATATTTGCATGAATATATAAGATATGCATAAGAACATTTAATCATTATCACCAAATGTGATTATGTAAATTGTAATAATTGTTCATAATGTTGTGTAAATAATATAGATAGATATATTTCCTATAAGAAAAAAATTGCTACATGGATTTGCTCAACTTATTTGTGTGATCTTATCAACCCTCTATTTCCATTATTTTGAAGGAAAAAAATATGTAACATATATATATATATATATTTTTTTTAAGGTATTTTGCTGTATACATCTACTAGTCAACGCTTCCTGTATTTTGATCTTGATAAATGTAAAATAAAAGGTGGCAAGTTTGTTTTGTGAGATCATAACATTCATTTTTTAAACTGTTTCAGTAATCTTACAAACTGTAACATATTATTGTCGCCATTATCAAAATGTGTTTAAGCAAATTGTGATAATTATTTGTGAGATTTTAGCATTCCTTATATCTTAGCCAGATGTTCAAACGAAAAAAAAAAAGAAGTTAAAGTCAGACTTTTTTTTATTTTAAATGCTGTAAAGTATTTACTTTACTTGTTATTACCAAATGTGATTATGTAAATTGTGATAATTTGTTATTTTTTTTTTTTTTGTTATTGGTTGATATGTTTGGAGGAGAAGAAAAAAAGGTTTTCATTGCTCTATTATACTTTGCGAACACGGAGCTTAGCTCCCGTTCAGAATAAATGCTAACCGAAACGTTCAACGGTATATCGAATATGTCTAAGTTTTTTGTTTTGTTTTTTTGTTTTAAAGCAATATGAATAGGGCAGTTAAAAGGTATATGTTCACTAAAAGTTTACCTAAGATTATTATCGTCTAATAATATATTAATTAGTGAAGTTTTTACCTGTAGACTTTAAGGTGGTGATAAATATGTTAAATAAATAGAGATAATGAGAATATGTCTATTTTTTTTTTTGTTTTTTTTTGTTTTAAAGCAATATGAATAGGGCAGTTAAAAGGTATATGTTCACTAAAAGTTTACCGAAGATTATTATCGTCTAATAATATATTAATTAGTGAAGTTTTACCTGTAGACTTTAAGGTGGTGATAAATATGTTAAATAAACAGAGATAATGAAACCAACATATTGTTGTTATATATAATTCATTAAAAAAAAAGTTAAACATTATATAACTGCATTTACCTCCTCCATCATTATCGTCATTTTGATTCCGCCTTACATTGTCTGGTGATGGTGAATGTAGACTTGGGAGGCTCTGGTTCAAGTCTTCATCAGATTCTGGCGTTGGAGCACGAGGCGTCCGTTGGCTAGGGTGGAAGGGGTTCATGGTCATTCCTATTGGGAGACGGTCTGTATGCGTGGCCCACAAATTGCTGAAAATTATCAGCAATGTTTCTGGGTCCTCTATTACTCCTAGAATGCGCCTCTATGTGGTAGTAGTAGCAATGTAGGTCTCAGTATATCCCATCTGCCTAAGGTATATCCTAACGCTATTCTTCAAGTTATCAAAAAAAAACGGAGTGTATGCAAGGAGTCGTGCATTTGAAATGCAGATGCCATAGTATAGAATTAAATGTTCTCTCGTATACCAAAGTCTGCCCGTCTGTATTTCCCAGCAGGAGTGATACCGGTCGGGACACTCCCAATCTAAACACCGTACACAGTTAGCAATTGCTTGAGATTTTAGTAGAGTCTCCACAAAAGACTTGAGCCAAAAATAAATTCCCGCTTTAACTTGACTCATATTCCAACTTTTTTAAAAGGTAAATTATGTGTAATAAAAGATGCCCGTTATATACGCACTACGATCTACTGTACAGAGGTAGTTGGAATATACCGGTTGACTATATATATATATAGTGTAGCCACCTAATAAGGTAGCTTTTGTCTTGCATAATAATATGTTGAATAATGGTGCAGATAATGTGTAAGGGGGTGAAGCCGCTTGATACTTATTTTAAAGTCCGCTGAAAAAGGTAATCTAACTAATTAATCATTACAGATCATCTTTGTTGTGCAATTTTATAATGCTAAGGTGTATGGATAAAGCTTGTTTTTGTATATATATATATATATATTATGTCTGTCATGTGGTGCCGCTTGATACTTCTGTTCAAGCCTGCTTAACTCTCCATTTAAAATTAATCCTCTAAACTAATTCCATAATAATGGTGTGCATTACAAATCGGCAAATCGAGAAAAAGATAAAACTCTATTTAATCGTTGAAGAGCATCTTTGTTGCGCAATTTATATGTTAAGATGTAAGGATTTAAAAAACGTATTGTTATATAGTCTCTATAAATTGGAACCGCTTCTATTTAACGTCTCCTATTAAATTAATCATCAATATCATTGTGCAATAGTGCAGAATGGAATTTAAGGCACTATTGTCGGCGAGATAACCTGTGACCCGAGCAGTTTTTAATAAATTTTTCTCTAGATATATCCAAGATACTTATAGCACAATAATATATAAAAATATCCGTTATCAATCGTGTGCAGTATGTTTTGTTTAATTTCACAAAACAATGTTTCATGCCATAATCCATTTACGGATATATATATACAAGTTATAAAGGTTAATCTTTTAGATGTTGCTATCTAATCAGATGATATTTATGACGTATTAAGAAATTTCTGAATATAAATCTATATATATATATATATTGCGACCCGGCCAGTTTAATCCTTTATCACGGAGCAGCAGTTCGTAATGGGAATTCCTTTATCATTGTGCAATAGTGAGGAATGGAATTTGAGGGTATCTATTGTCCGCGAAGTAGCCATATCCTTCTACTTAGACGATACACTATTTATGTCAATTAATACTTCAGTTGTATATGAGTTACAGCTGAAACATTTTTTACATGGTTATAACGTACACTCTCATTATTGCTATTTTGAAAATAGCATTTGAATGAATATGCATTTTTGTGTATGCATATTGTATGTATTTGACAATTAGTATGTACAAATAAAGTTTTCTGTATTCTGTATCCTAACTTCATGATATGTCAATATATATATATATGTACAAACATACACATTGCATTGTTCTATTTGTTTTTCAATGTACTTAGTACAACCTCACGTCATGTCCAAGAATTTTCATCATAGGCAGTTTTATCAGCACTTGATCTGATAAGCCATCAGATGACTGCGCCAATAGATACTAAGATACTAATAAGAAATTTACATTGATTTATATAGGGAGAAATCAAAAAACGATTTAAAATTGAACTTTCTTATTAACTTTATATACCATCCGGCATATGGCCTTAATGGTTAATTTAATTCCTTTAGGGTGATACTTTTTTCATCAAAATAGCTCAATATTTGGTTGCTTCAATTTTCGTTTGAAAAATGCCACTAGTTTCTGCTCTATTCTTATGTACAAATTTTGTAAATAACGTTAACCATCAGTTTTTACTCACTATTTTCTTAAAATTATGTCTAAATTAATACACCATCCGGCATATGTTTTAAAAGGTGTAATCATGTAGATTCTAAATATATAATCTGATTTAAAATAAGTTATTGTTTTATTGCTTCAAAATTCATTTGAAAATGGCCGTTTAACGTGTTTCTCTATTATCGCGATACAGTATTGCATTCGTTACTTATAAGTATGGACTATGATAGAACAACAAAATAAACTCATGTATTATGAGGTAGCGAAAAGGTATTCGTTTGATATATTGTAGATAAAATATTGAAATTTAATTATTTTTTTTTAACAAACAAAATACACAATAAATCTAATGATATATTTAAAAACTGTCTATGGAAATGAAAAGGTATTGTCTATTCCGGGGTTTGATTTAATCAATTTTGAATATACATATCGGTGTCACAAATCTGTGTATTTAAAGGATTAATGACACGCGTCATTATTACGAGCGCGTAGTTAGGTGTCACTTATTCAATATTCATGCTATGGTTTTGTTTATTGCACGCACATGATATTTGCCTGACACGTGTCGAATTAAATTTGTGCACGTGGTATAATTCTTAAATGCATATCAATTTTAAACTAACTATGGAACAGTCATGCAAAACACCTCGTAAAGGAAGAGTTAATTACAAGACACTTAATGAGGGAAACGCAATACCAATATGTATTCGAAAATGTAGACGCAGTGTCAAACCAAATGTTTTACCTGAAACATATACAGTTGAAAGGATAATATTAAGGAAAAAATTGCCAGAGGTAAGTAACACTTAATTTGTTAGAAATATAAAGTAACGATAATTTTGATGAAATATATGAATTAGCTACATCAAATAAGGTAGATCCTTCTAATTTGATGATTCTTTGTTCAGACTTATTTTTACTTTTTGCATAAATTATAAAAAAAAATATCATTGGGTTTATATTTCACAAACATGTGCACATCCTGCATCTTTCAATATTGACATGTAATACATTAATTACATATAACAATATGCGATCGAGATTGAAGATATTTGCAGTATTGTCTAATTTCATTTTACAAAGTAATGTCTATATATATACGGAATAGATTCAATAACTATTATTTTACAAATATAGCATGTTTGTTTTACAGTTAAAACAATAACTATTAGGAATTACAATAATTATAAAAAAATATATATTAATTTAATATTGCCAAAATATAACATAAAGTGTTCTGTTACTAATTAATTTGTTCCCGCAACATCACATAAAACTGCGCATTAGGGGTTCATTAATTCAAGTGTTATCTGGTTATAATCGCTGTTTATCTCACTTGATAATAATTAACTCTCCAAATTATCATGCTTATCAATGCATATTTGCATATTCCAATATGTAACTGATTTATAAAATAATCGTTTAATATATGGGGAAAATATTAAGATTTTAGATACTTGTATATAAGCTATCTTTTCATTTGGTTACTCGGAAGATATTGTGCAGCATATATGTACTAAAATAAAATAAAAATGATGTATATAAACTCGTAATCATAAAAGACCAGACACATGCCGATGTGGCCGTAGTTCTATATCTCCCTGTATTAATAAGGCACAGATGACTGATTTTATAATGAATGCATGCATTTATAAATCATTAAATGTAAATCTACGTGGCCGTTTCATTAATAACACTTTCAATCACTATGTTCGTAGAAAATTTTTTTAGACGAAAGTTGATATTAAACATGTTAAGCGAGATATTAAACATTCATTATTTAACCGATTTGCTAAATATTTAAACTATAAAATATTAATTTATTCTAGAAAACAGAAAACAAGTTTCAATAAAAATAAATAATAAATAAAATAAATTTGTTAAACAGTATAGCGAAAATATTTAACAAAGTCGGTGTTGAGAGAGAATGAATGTCTTTGTGTTAACGTCCCTGTACGCTTTAAAGTGAAGTCCGTAAATATATAATACTGTAGCCCAACTCACCCACAGAGTCAGATTCATTCAAGCATAGACCCTACACTGCTTTATTTCCAATTATACATTTATATAATATAATACAATATTTGCACATATTCATGTTTATCAATATTGAAATGATATTTCAACCACAATAATAGTAAAAGCAATGTTTCGACTGTTTTTAGGAATATCTACTTTTATTTTCAGTTTATGTGAGTGACATGTTTCATTTATATCATATATAGCATTGGATATAGATATCACATAGTCAGTAGATACCAAGGGCAGTCTCATCAGGGATCCCCTTTCTTTTAAATTCAAATTGTCTCAGTGTTCCGTTGATACTTTCACATACAGATCTTACGGTTTATTCCGTAGACAACCAACAATGTGTATTGTTATAATGTTTATACATCATTCTCAGATAACCTGACCTGATACATGTGTATAGTTTATTTCAGAATTCAGCCGTAACTGAATATTTCTTTTACATATAAGGGTATGTGATTACTGGGTAAATATATCATACACCTTGTTGCCTGTTTATGCTTTATACATTTCTGTATACTAAGGTTCATTCCGTATATACAATGTTACTTGTATTACATTTGAAATACCAATTAGTTGGTACATTACGTTAATACTATCTAACTATGTAGTATAGTAATAATTGCGTATTATCAATTTATGATATATACTTATGTCCAGTGTTCATTATTGTATTTGAACAACAGATCACTTAAAGTCATCTGCAATATATAGACATATGTCTAAGGTTCATTATTGTATTGAACCATCAGATCACTCAAGGTCATCTGAGATATAGTACTAGATACCAGGTTATATTAAAACCTACAGAACGCTTAGTGCGAGCTGGAGTATCATTTATTTAAGTACTTTTATTATTTTGAAGGTTCATTGTTTGTGTAGAACCCATCAGACGCTTATAGCAGTCTAATCCGATATCTGGTATAACTTCTATATATATATTCCTCTCACTGAGACAAGATGTTTGCGTAATTAGCTTCAAATAGCCCATGGATAAATATTTCACCACCTACTGTGTTACAAACTGCCTTACCACAGTCGAAGGGAAGGTGTGAAAAACTTCCTTCACATGTATCAAATTATCGGTATACATGTATTTCCAATCAGCCATACCACCGTCTAAGATAAGAAACAGTCGCATCAGAGATCTGGCTTGTTGTGTGTTATAGTGGCCCACCAGGGGAGAAAACACTGATACTGAGATTTACTTAATCAGAGTATTTGCATAATTGCTTCCCCTGATAACGATGAAGTAAACTCTTCCGTATGTTCAATATATGTTTGTATATCTTTTTCTTATAAATCATGTTTTGCTCATTGCCTTTATGTCTATGCACATACTTATCATGACAAGAATTGTATTGTTTACGTTACTTAATAAAGAATCTTGAATCTTGAATCTTGAATCTAACGGGATTTGCAGTGGTCCTTTTCTACACACGATAATCACACATGAATTTGAAGACCCCATTGAATCCATGTTAATTAAAATGTTGAACTTGTGCAACACAGATCATACAAGCTTGTATACCAATGTGCAAGTAACAAAGAACTATAATGCAAACTAATACTAGATAACATACTTATCTGTAATCATTATGTTATTATTTAGCACTTATTTAAAAAATTTAAAGTATATATTACTGGTGCAATTGTGTGCCGAAAATTACGCCGACTTTTTCTAAATTATACTTGGTTTGCTAATATTGATGGTGATTTGTTTATACATATTTTTGTTAATTTTTAAATTGTTTTTGTATACTTTAAACGTTAATTTTGCTCAATCTATTCAAATATGCGTTGTTTTACTTAGAAATATCTTTAATTAGCAAATAATTAACAAGTTCAGTACACGTGTTTTCTCAAAGATCATGATAATTTTTGGCCATTATGTATAGGAAGTCAGCGAATTAGACCGACCCATTATAGCCCGGTAAAAGACGGTCTATTTGCCGGGACTTGCCGGCCTCCAAATTTCCAACAACAAAAAAATGTTAAGAGGATGGAAACGAACGTGTTGTGTAGATATACATTTAAATAAAGGATTATAATAAAAATTATTCAATTCAATAATCCCCCCCCCCCCCCCCCCCCCCACACACACACACACACACACAGAAGTGGTTTGGGAATATATGAACGATATGTTTATGCACACAGCTCAAAACTGTACGACATCATAAGTTTGGGAATATATGAACGATAGGTTTATGCACACAGCTCAAAACTGTACGACATCATAAGTTTGAACCATGTCATAAATATTCATGGGCATAATGGTAAGATCAGGTAAAGTTCAGCAAAAATGGAAGGTGGAACAGATATGACACAGTTTAAAAGTATGAAATGCTATTTATGAACTTTTATTTATTTACGTATATTTTGATAATGTACTCAACTGTTTTAGTTTCCAGTACTTGAACAAAGGTTATGAGTCTAAACAGGAACCTGCTGTTTGATGTATCATTCAAATGACTTGCTGTGTTTTGAGTACAAAGGTCACACAATCATGTGCACTAATGGTCACTATAATAACCGGCAACTTGAACACACATTGTGTAAATATGGGTATGAACCTGCTGTTCAATGTATCACTAATATTTCTTATTTGGTTTTGATTGAGCAGGTTACCCAGTCATGGTCACTATAATAACAGTCGACTGTTTTAACTTCATGCACTCCAATACCATCTGTGTAGATAATTATGGTCTAAACAGGAACCTGATGCATGTGTATGGACTGTTGCATGTTGCTCGCGACACACAGTCTTGTTGCGGTGAACACTTCTGCCAAGTTATTTGAAAAAAAACACCATGAATGTCAGAATTATTTACCGGACATGTAATATGGACACAAAATAACTTATTTGAACCTTTGACCTTTTAATGTGACCTTGACCTTGAAGCTACTGACCTGGATTTTGTGCGCGACACGTTGTCTTGTTGTGGTGAACAGTTGTGGCAGGTTATTTGAAAATCCCTCCAAGAATGTGTCAGTTATATATCGAACACGAAATATGGACACGAAAGTACTTCTGTTTGACATTTGTTCTCTAAGTGTGACCTTTACCTCAATGCTTCGGACCTGGATTTTGCATGTGACACGTCGTCTTGTTGTGATGAACACTTGTGCCAGGTTATTTGAAAATCCTTCCAAGAATGTGTCAGTTATTTATCGAACACAAAATATGGACACGAAAGTACTTCTTTTTGACATTTGTTCTCTAAGTGTGACCTTGACCTCGATGCTTTGGACCTAGATTTTGTACGTGACACGTCGTCTTGTTGTGGTGAACACTTGTGCCAGGTTATTTGAAAATCCGTCCATGAATGTCAGAGTGATTTACCGGACACGAAATATGGACACGAAAGTACTTCTTTTTAAATTTGACCTCTAAGTGTGACCTTGACCTTGAAGCTGCTGACCTGGATTTTGCGCGTGACACGTCGTCTTGTTGTGGTTGACACGAAAGTACATTTCTTTGACCTTTTATCTCTAAGTGTGACCTTTACCTTGAAGATACGGACATGGATTTTGCATGTGACACGTCGTCTTGTTGTGGTGAACACTTGTGCAAGGTTATTTGCAAATTCTTCTTCGAATGTCAGAGTTATCTATCGGACACGAAATTACTTCTTTTTGAAATTTGACCTCTTAGTGTGGCCTTGACCTTGGAGTCACGGACCTAGATTTTGCACGCGAAACGGCGTCTTGTTGTGTTGAGCACTTGTGCCAAGTTATTTGAAAATCCGCATGTCAAAGTTATTTACCGGACACGATGGTACGGACGAATTGACGGACGGACGGAGGGATGGACGGAGGACGGTGCGACTACTATATGTCACCCTTCGCGAGGCATAACAATCTAGAGGGCCACACAACGTTGATCATGTATATATGAATATAAAAAAATCTAGAGAGTCCCAAACACAAAGATTATCATGTATATATGAATGTAGAAAATCTAGAGATCCCAAACACAACGAGGCTCATGTATATATGGATATAAAAAATCTAGAGAGCCCCAAACACAAAGATTATCATGTATATATGAATATAGACAATCTAGAGAGCCTCAAACACAAAGATTATCATGTATATATGAATATAGAAAACACAAAGATTATCATGTATATATGAATATGGTAAGTCTAGAGAGCCCCAAACACAAAGATGATCATGTATATATGAGTATAGACATTCTAGAGAGCCCCAAACACAAAGTTGATCATGTATATATGCATATAGAAATTCTAGAGAGCCCCAAACACAAAGCTGATCATGTATATATGAGTATAGAAATTCTAGAGAGCCCCAAACACAAAGTTGATCATGTATATATGAGTATAGACATTCTAGAGAGCCCCAAACACAAAGTTGATCATGTATATATGAATATAAAAGTCTAGAGAACCACAACACACAAAGTTGATCATGTATATATGCATATAGAAATTCTAGAGAGCCCCAAACACAAAGCTGATCATGTATATATGAATAGAGACATTCTAGATATAGACATTGAGATCCCAAAACGCAAAGTTGATCATGTATATATGAATATAAAAGTCTAGAGAGCCACAAACACAAAGTTGATCATGTATATATGAATATAAATGTTTAGAGAGCCACAAACACAAAGTTGATCATGTATATATGAATATAGACATTCTAGAGAGCCCCAAACACAAAGCTGATCATGTATATATGAATATAAAAACAAAAGTATTGAAAGACAACAAGATATACTATCCTTTGCATCGGTCATACTTTACTATGTAATATGGAATGAGTTGCATCCTCTGGCTATGTATGTATATGTATATATGAATATAAAAAGTCTAGAGAGCCACTATCATAAAGTTGATCATGTATATATGAATATATATAGTCTAGAGAGCTCTTAACACAAAGATGATAATGTATATGGACAATACCAGTTGTAACAAAACATAGATTGTTACAGTGACAGTTACACACAGCCAAACTCATTGAATTTTGCACCAAAAATCTAAACCTAATATAAATACGATAGTTGTCTTGCTATATATCTGCTACATCGAGAGGGGTTTTAAAAGGACGTAGTCCTTACGACAGAGCCCTTGAAGATTCTACAGGTATATATGAATATAGACATTCCAGAGAGCCCCAAAGACAAAGTTGATCATGTATATATGAATATAAAGACAAAAGCATAGAAAGCCAACAAGACATACTATCCTTTGCAACAGTCATACTTTACCTTAGGTGGGCGTAACAATCTAGAGAGCCACACAACGCTGATCATGTATATATTAATATAGACATTCTAGAGAGCCCCAAACACAAAGCTGATCATGTATATATGAATATAGAAAGCCTAGAGAGCCCCAAACACAAAGTTGATCATGTATATATGAATACAGAAAGCCTAGAGAGCCCCAAACACAAAGTTGATCATGTGTATATGAATATAAAAACAAAAGCACAGAAAGCCAACAAGACATACTATCCTTTGCATCGGTCATACTTTACTACGTAATATGAAATAAATTGCATCTTCTGGCTATGTATGTACTGTATATATGAATATAAAAATTCTAGAGAGCCGCAAACATAAAGTTGATCATGTATATATGAATATAAAACTTCTAGAAAGCCCCAAACACAAAGTTGATCATGTATATATGAATAAAACAAGAAATGAGTCCATAGGACACGGATGCCCCCGCTATAACATTTATTTTGTGTTTTTACCATTCCCAGGGGCATAACTCTGGAAGCACTGTGGCGATCTGGCTCAAAATCGGACTTGGGTGAGACATTGTGCCCATATATAATTTGACCAAGTTTGGAGAAGGTTGGCTAACAATTACCCAAGTAAGAGTGTGGACACCCATTATTTTTTAATATTTTACTATTCCAAGGACCATAACTCTAGAACTATACGGTCGATGCGGCCGAAAATCGGACTTGGGTGTGACATTGTGCCCATATACAATTTGACTAAGTTTGGAGAAGGTTGGATAACAATTACCAAAGTTAGAGTGCAGACACCATTAATTTCGCGATTTTTTACTATTCCAAGGTCCATAACTCTGGAACTACTGAGGCGAAGGATCCGATTATTGAACCTGGCGGAGACATTGTACTCATATACTATTTGACCAAATTTGGAAAAGATCCGATAACAACTAGCTAAGTTAGAGTGCGGACATTGTTTTGCACGGACAGACGGATGGATGGATGGATGCACGGAAGGACAGGGGTAACCCTATATGCCCCTTCATACAAATTCTAGACAGCCACAAACACAAAGTTTATCATGTATATATGAATAAACAAATTCTAGAGAGCCAAAAACACAAAGATGATCCTGTATATATGAATATAGATTCTAGAGAGCCCCAAACACAAAGCTGATCATGTATATATGAATATAGACATGGCTAGAGAGAGTAGATGACAATATTGAAAACAAACATTGAACTTTACAATTTTTTTTATAGATTTAGGTAGATGTCTGATCATCTGATCACAGGGTCCACAATCTGGCCTGGTGGCAAGCTGATCACAGATTCCACAATCTGGCATAGTGGCAAACTGATCACAGGGTCCACAATCTGGCATAGTGGCAAACTGATCACAGGGTCCAAAATCTGGCATAATTGGTCAACCACTAAACATGGAGTGCATTGCAAGATGATCATATCAACTGCTTCAGTTTTAATTAGCATATATATGTACATTTAACATGTTTAAATTCTAACTTGCTAGACTAGGGTTTTGATTGGGAGATTCATGTAAACACAGGTACATGGCTGGTAATCATCTCCAGTATGTTGCTTCTCAATACACAGCCAGCGTGAAGAATAATGTGATTTTGAAGAAACACGTAAAAATATGTTTTAACAATTGAGCTGATGGAAGGATAGAATGAGGATTAAGGAGGGCAGTATGCACTATAACCTCACACCAAAAACAACAGGTACACGAGAGCATGTGGACACAGTGCATTCGGTCAATCGGATGGCGATATAACAAAGTAACTTACGTGAAGCAGCATCAACGAGGAATATTTTTGTCTATTTCCCTTGATGTTGACACTTATTTCCTTTTTTGTCCAAAATGAGGCCCCACCTAATTGGCATGACTGAACAACAACAACAACAAGCAACTCTGTAACACATGCCACGATTTTGCTCATTGTTAATCTTGTCCAAGATCATATCTTTAAGACTAATCCAAGTTTTCTCTGACCAAATCGTTCATAGAGACCACGTTAGCTCAGTGTTGATGGAATGAGGATTAAGGTTGGCAGTATGCATTATAATCACACACGAAGAACAAGAGGCCCAAGAGAGAATGTGGACCCTGTACTTGCTAACACTACTACAGTCCTATGCCCCGCGTGAGTTCGCCCTCTGCAGGAGGCATATCTGATGGGAAACTTCATCTTTCATCTCATCTCCCTCTGGGGTTGTTTTGCCATTACATTATTGGTTAACCGTTAAACCCCATTTCATTAATTATGGTGAAACCCTTTACCAAAACTTTTCTGAGATCTTGTTAAAACAAACATATATATCTAATTTGGGGAAGAAGCTGTTTACTTGCTGAAATTCTCTTTTTTGGACATAACTTTGTGATGCATGACCAAGGGCAATAACTGTGTGTTGCATGATCAAGGGCAATAACTGTGTGTTGCATGATCAAGGGCAATAACTGTGTCATGCATGCGCCACTCATCAGAGATCTTATAGAAACAAACCTACCAATACAATTCGATGAAAATCAAAAGCTGTTGTAGCATAAACATCTGAAATTCCCCTATTTTGACATAATCAAGGGACATAACTCTGTAATGCATGTGTTGATTCTCAGTGCCCAATTCATCCAAGACCTTATCGAAACAAACCTTCAAATAAAATTTGATAATTGTTAATTGACCAAGTTTAGTGTAGACCGTATGAAAGATGAAGGCCCGAAGGTGTTCACAAGGCAAAATATGGTATTTTTTAATAAATTCAAGGGCCATAACTATGTTTGTTCTAATTGGGTATAGCTGATTTTCTAACTTGTATATTTAATAAAGATTGCATGAAATATGAAGCTGGTAGTGTTCACAAGGCTGAATTTAGCATATTTTCAAAAAAACAAGAGTCATAACTAATTGTTTTTTGTCTCAACTTTTTGTTTAATAATATAAGATAGACCCTATTGAATTTGCGGCAAATGGGTAAAAGGATTAAAGGGACTGAAGGAGGTCTGGAGAATGCTGTTTGTCATTCCAAATATGAGTGAAATTCATGAAATTGAAGTTCAATTCGCATGAAATTGAAGTTCAATTTGCATGTGCATATACTAGGCCGCATAAAGTAGTCAGTTTAAGTATCGTTAAAGAAACTAACCCGCCAAATAATGGCAAAATTACACAAAAATAACTTTTATCAAAACTCTATCAAGGTCTTCGGGTCATAAAATAATGTATATGTGCCGATTAAAAGTAAAGTTTTTTCACGGGTTCTTGAAATAACCGTGATTTAATATGCCTAAAATGAATTATGAGTTGGTAACTCTAATTCACGCCTGTGTAGCATGGATGACACGTAGGTATCACTTTGTCCATCGTCCGTCTATCGCACTTCAACCTGCAACCTAACCTTGGCCATAACTTGAAAATAATTTGACCTTTGTTCATAAAACTTCACTCACATCTTCATCTTACCTCTCAATGAATGCTGTTACACATGTCCAATTACTGACTTTTGTTTCAGCAGTGTAATGCCCTTTTAACCTGCAACCTAACCAAGCCCATAACTTGAAAAGTATTTGACCAATGTTTAAATAACTCCAAAAAATATCTTCATCTTACAGCAAGGAAGGTCGCAGATGTGTCCATTAACTCGGACTTTCAATTTTACAGTGTTATGCCCGTTTTCTTAAAATTTAACCTGCAATCTAACATGAGCTCATAACTGACCATAACTTGAAAATTATTTGACCCATGTTCATGAAACTCCATAAATATCTTCATGTTACCCCAAGAAATGGTGTTGCACATGTCAAACAACTTTGACTTTCATATTGGGAGAGTCATTTTCCTTTTCAGATAACTTATACTTTATACTTTATACAATTCTTTTCTCAAATGCTCCCCGTGTGGTTGCCGGGGTATAATACAACCACTGCAAACACACCGTCACATGCAGAGGGGTAGGACACCCCCCATTCATATTCATTTTGTCATTTTTTGTTCATGCTCATTAAAGGTCTTCATCATGACCCCTGTATTGTTTCAGGTGCCATCTCGCTCACATCACTAAGAGCAGTGGCAGAAAAACAATAAACGTGGCTCGAGCGTAAATGGAGTTTTTACGATAGAATTTGCAGCAACTCTGCAGTTCAGGGTGAGAAGGTTCTAGGCCCATTTTCCATATTTTATCTCGATGTACATGGAAGATGAGCCTGGCATGTTCATGCCTGTTAGGCGCCATATAACCTGTAATGTGTTGGTGCGCCTTAAAACACCAATTCAATTCAATTCAATTCAATTTCTCAAATGCCATTGACATGTCCAATAAATCTGAATTTTTGAATGCTCCTTTTAATAAACCTTAAACCTGCAACCTAATTTAGCTCATAATTTGGCAAAATATTGACCTATGTTCATGACATTTTGTAGTTTTTCCTTAACAATTATTCAATGCCACCGACATGTTCAATAACCTGTGCCTTTCATTTCTGAAGAGTTATACCCCTTTTCATAAAAGTTTAACATGCAACCAAACTTAGCTCATAGCATGGCCAAATATGGACCTATGGTTATGAATCTTTATGCAGTTCTTTCTTACCTGCTCCATAATTCATTAAAGATTGCACCCCACCTTCAAACTTTAGAGTCAGATTGTACTTGCTGAAATAAGCACATGGCAGGTGACAAACGCGTTTCGTGGAACACCCTTCTAGTTTAATAACTGCAAGCAATATGAACCCCATATGAATTAATATTGAGGATTTAACAACAAAAATACACCTAGTCATTCCATTTTCCAGTCCAAATTTCATATAAAATTGAAGCACATTATGAAGGTTTTTTCTTATATTTGTATCGGCACCAATTATTCTTCCAGGTCGCAGCCAGTCCCTTTAAGGTCACTCCGACCTTTAACTTGAAAATAAGCATTGGCGGTAGCTTTTCTTATCGCAACATCTTGGAGTCACTCTCGTTTCCACTTAATAACGTGTAAAGGACTGCACCCACCATCTGCAACCTTTATAACTTGATTGTTCCTGGTGAGAGGGTGTCTAAGATCAAGGTCACTGATAAACAGAAGGCACAGAAGGCAGACTTTATGTGTTCGGAAAAACACCACTCTAGTGTTTACAAATGATCTTTTAAATGATCTAATTCAGACATGGCTGCTCCATGCGAACTTTAGAAGAATCTTTAAATGGTCATATACGTTTTGTTTATCATCCGATTTTGCTGATTCTTTCACACTTTTTCAAGTATTTCAGAACTCTCATTAAATAAAGCTTGTATAAAAATAGGTCAACATTCCCTTTAAGTGACACATGTTAACAACATATTTAACGCAGTTTTAGATTTGTCAAAAATCTTTATTAAATGAATATACTATTGAATGGTACACAATCAGCAAATATTCTAAAGGAAGAAAGAAACGCAACTCAGAAATTTCCTCTATATATTGTATGTAAGCTATTCTGCTGTTAATCAAATGGTACATGGCTACATAAGACATTTTCTTTTGGAAAATAGACTAATAAAACCACACATAACACACCAAAAAGTATTCCTTCAAAGTTTCACTAGTGCCAGAGTACGCATTTTGACACAAGAATGTAAATTTAGGATGTGAAAGTTTGCAAATTCTTTTGCATTAAATACAGTACTGAAATGGCTCAAATTTTTCAAACAGGAACTTCAACATTTATGAATTTCTTGTTACAAAGTGTCTTGTGATTAAACAGTCTACAACATCATGCACTTTGTTCTTTCTCTAACTAGCTACAATCCTTTTTTTACAAAACATCTTGGAATTTCTCTGGAATATTAGGTGGAATTAAGTGGGCAGTGTATACATTATATAACGGAAATTCATGAGCTGTGTTTCCTTTTTTCTTTAATATACATCGTTTACAAGTTGAATAACAACAGACTGAACATAACAATAGATTGAGCATTGTTACAACAGACTGTACATTACACTACTGTTTGGGGCGCTTGTTTCAGCCACAGGGTTTTTGGTCTTTTAAGATAAAATTAATCTACTACCTAATTTACCTAAATAAGTTATATTTCAGTGAAACAGACATTTTTAGTGGTAAATAAAATACCTTACTTTTCAAAATCGGTTGAGAAATAAAAATTTCATGCGCGATAGTTGTTTTTGATCGGGTATTTTCAATGCAAAATTCTGCTGCATGAAAAATTGGAAAAATATATTTTTTCAGAATTTTTATCCAAAAATGGTTTTAAATTGTTGGATATTAGTAAATTAAGACACACTGGAAGTTTTAAAGCAAAATATGAAGGCTAACTGAAGTTATTTGAAATTTCTTAATTTTCTGCTGTCCCATCAAGGAATTTACATAGGAAAACCCCCGATCAAAAAATCATTTTAGCTGTAAAATATTTTTTTCTCAACCGATTTTCAAAATTAAAGTAGTTTTATTTACCACTAAAAATGCCAGTTCTAGTGATATATAACTGATGTGCATATTACTGAAGTTGCTCAAGTTACTGCAGAAAAACCTTTGGCTGAAACAAGCACCCCAAACAATAGATTGAGTGTTGTAATAATAACTTGGCCACAACAATAGATCGTTAGATCGAAAATTGTAACAATAAATTGGTCATTACAACACAATAAATTGGACATTACAACACATTGGATATAACGTTGCAAAAGATTGGGCATTATTACTATATCTTAATCAATTGTACAATAAATTGAGCATTATTACAAAAGATTAGCTATTGTGGCAATAACTTGAGCATTGTTACAGTAAATTGAACATTACAATAGACAGAAATGTTCTACAATACATTGGGTATTGTTTCGCACAATACACTGAGCATTGTAACAATAGATTGGACATTACACTAGATTTACCATTACAATATACTGTCAGAACATTATTACAATAGACTGCAATATATTCAGCATTATAAATGATTGTACAGTTTTACAACATATTGAGCGTTACAATAGATTACAAATTGTTACAATATACCGAGTAGTTAAAATAGAATTGAATTGAGAATAATAGTAATAAGCTACCGAAACTGTGGGAAAGTTTAACTAGATAGATAGTGAGTTGGGTTTTAAGGTGCACCAACACATGAAAGGTTATATGGTGCCTAACAGGAATGAACGTGCCAGGCTCATCCTCATCTTGTTAAAATAGAAAGATCATTACAACAGAATGAACATTGTTACAATGCAAAAACATGCATCATTGCAAAGTGTGTGTGTGTGTGTGTGTGTGTGTGTGTGTGTGTGTGCAGAGTTTGTTGTTACAAAGACTATTTTTTCTATTTATTTTTTCTAAGAAATATATCTATTAGTGTAAGTCAGGGTATAGTATACATGTATACATGTATAGTATACGTGCATAGCATGTGTGTATAGCATATGTGAAACGCATGCATGTATAATATATGTGTTTAGTATGCGTGTATAGCATTTGTGTATAGCATGCATGCATAGCATATGTGTATAGTATGCATGCATAGCATATGTGTATAGCATGCATGCATAGCATATGTGTATAGCATGCATGTATAACATATGTGTTTAGTATGCGTGTATAGCATGTGTGTATAGCATATGTGTATAGCATGCATGTATAGCATATGTGTATATCATGCGTGTATAGCACAATCAAATGGAGAGTATCCATATTGTATACGCATCATCCATAGAACCTTTAAATCAATAAAACATTTCAATTTAAATATTCTATAATACAAGAGATGATTTTCTAATTCTGAAACACTGGAATATATCTATTGCAACATATTACTTATTCATACATCCTAATCAAGTTCACAAAATTGCACTATTTATATCAATTAATTCAAATTCTATACATCTTGAATAAAAAGTTTTCAAGCAGGCGAAATAGCCAACACAACTATCAGAATCTAATCAAAACACCATAAAGAAACAGTCTTCAAATCAAATTTGTTATATTCACTGTAACGTCTTCTTTGTCAATTTTAATAAAAGTATCATTCATTATTATCCAATTAAATTTCAATGGAATTATTTTATGTTCAGCATTTCCATTTTCCTTAGTTTATCCGAAACTGAGATGGATCCACCAAACACGCAGACTGTACCTTCACCACCGTGCTCGGGATATCTGCAAAAGACAATAAAGCAAATGTCGTAACTAGAATGGTAAACTTCAGGGTGTGTGGGCCCATGCTATTATTCATCAATTTAATCCTGAATGTGTATACTTATTTGGTATTTCTAAGTGGTCTTTTATTAAGTTTAAACATAGATGTTATATAAAAAAATGTAACTGATTAGGAAAAGTAAAAAGTGTCTTACCAAAAGGTAAATATCCAGTTTGGCCAACTTCTTTTCTGGCTTCCTCAATACATTTTCTCAGTGCAAAGTGTACAGAGCAGCTCATACACAGAGGTGGTTCCCCACTCGCTAGAATGAAAAACAATATGGTTCACGGCTTGATAGAACAGAAATACAGTGTCACGTGTACATAGCAAAATATACACAGACAGATGGTTCACGGCTTGAAAGACTGGTAGAAATACAGTGTCACGTGTACATAGCAACATATACACAGACAGATGGTTCACAGCTTGAAAGAGTGGTAGAAATACAGTGTCACGTGTACATAGTAACATATACACAGACAGATGGTTCACGGCTTGAAAGAGTGGTAGAAATACAGTGTCACGTGTACATAGCAACATATACACAGACAGATGGTTCACGGCTTGAAAGAGTGGTAGAAATACAGTGTCACGTGTACATAGCAACATATACACAGACAGATGGTTCACGGCTTGATAGAATGGTAGAAATACAGTGTCACGTGTACATAGCAACATATACACAGACAGATGGTTCACGGCTTGAAAGAGTGGTAGAAATACAGTGTCACGTGTACATAGCAACATATACACAGACATGTGGTTCATGGCTTGATAAAACAGAAATACAGTGTCATGTGTACATAGTAACATATACATAGACAGATGGTTCACGGCTTGATAGAATGGTATAATACAGTGTCACGTGTACAAAGTAACATATACACAGACATGTGGTTCATGGCTCGATAGAATGGTAGAAATACAGTGTCACATGTACATAGCAACATATACACAGACATGTGGTTCATGGCTTGATAAAATGGTAGAAATACAGTGTCACGTGTACATAGCAACATATACACAGACAGATGGTTCACGGCTTGATAGAATGGTAGAAATACAGTGTCACATGTACAAAGCAACATATACACAGACATGAGGTTCATGGCTTGATAAAATGGTAGAAATACAGTGTCACATGTACATATCAACATATACACAGACATGAGGTTCATGGCTTGATAAAATGGTAGAAATACAGTGTCACGTGTACATAGCAACATATACACGGACAGATGGTTCACGGCTTGATAGAATGGTAGAAATACAGTGTCACGTGTACATAGCAACATATACACAGACATGAGGTTCATGGCTTGATAAAATGGTAGAAATACAGTGTCACGTGTACATAGCAACATATACAGACATGTGGTTCACGGCTTGATAGAATGGTAGAAATATAGTGTCACGTGTACATAGCAACATATACACAGACATGTGGTTCATGGCTTGATAGAATGGTAGAAATACAGTGTCACGTGTACATAGCAACATATTCACAGACATGAGGTTCATGGCTTGATAAAATGGTAGAAATACAGTGTCACGTGTACATAGTAGCATATACACAGACATGAGGTTCATGGCTTGATAAAATGGTAGAAATACAGTGTCACGTGTACATAGAAACATATACACAGACATGTGGTTCATGGCTTGATAGAATGGTAGAAATACAGTGTCACGTGTATATAGCAACATATGCACAGACATGTGGTTCATGGCTTGATAAAATGGTAGAAATACAGTGTCACGTGTACATAGCAACATATACACAGACAGATGGTTCACGGCTTGATAGAATGGTATAAACACAGTGTCACGTGTACATACCAACATATACACAGACATGTGGTTCATGGCTTGATAAAATGGTAGAAATACAGTGCCACGTGTACATAGCAACATATACACAGACAGATGGTTCACGGCTTGATAAAATGGTAGAAATACAGTGTCACATGTACATAGCAACATATACACAGACATGTGGTTCATGGCTTGATAGAATGGTAGAAATACAGTGTCACGTGTACATAGCAACATATACATAGACATGTGGTTCATGGCTTGATAGAACATAAATACAGTGTCACGTGTACATAGCAACATATGCACAGACATGTGGTTCATGGCTTGATAGAACTGAAATACAGTGTCACGTTTACAAGGCAACTTGATCACAAAAGTGGCTGCCATTCGTTTCTTTTCAAACAGTGACCAATGTATAATTCAGAGCTGTAGATAAGCTGAAATTTTGATTATTTGGCTCATCTTTCTTTTTCTTTTTTTTACAAAAATCCTCAGTTTTTCAAAATTGTGAGTATCTTTACTCATCACCGTTCTACAAATACTGTAAACTATTAAAAATCACGAGTATTATAGTTGTATGTATTGTCCTGTGGAACAGTTTCGTTTCACTTAACATCCATTCAATCAGAATGGTTGTTTCTAAATGGATTCACACCCTTTTTGGAAACATTGAACTATTAAAATTGCATTTTACTCTGAACGTGTTCCTTGTTACTCATTCATTTTGAATCTGATGAGTAAGTATTCATTGCAGTCAAATATTATCTACAGTTCTGGTACACGATACTGTTTAACCGAACACTTAAGAACACTTTTCCGAAGTCGTTTTCCATCATTTTCATGCATACAGCAATAATAACTTCAATAATAACCTATACTAACAAATATGCATGTTCACCTAAACCCAGTCTGCCGCTTTGTGTTATTGTAAGTTTTGTAAATTTCAAAGGTCTTATTGACATAAAAAAACAGAAATGACACATAATACAGGCCTGAGGGAAATGAGCCAGAAATATATAATAACAGTCCGCAATACTAACCTTTTGACCTCAGGACACCTAGAGGATTTGGGGCATTCTTCAGCAGCGATATCCTGAAGTCTACGGGTATGTCCTTGTTAGTCGGAGGGTGGTACGTCTGCAAAATGCAATATCAATAATTATACAAGTGGGAGGATGGTACGTCTGCAAAATGTAATATCAATAATTATACAAGTGGGAGGATGGTACGTCTTCAAAATGCAATATCAATAATTATACAACTGGGAGGGTGGTACGTCTGCAAAATACAATATCAATAATTATACAAGTGGGAGGATGGTACGTCTGCAAAATGCAATATCAATAATTATACAAGTGGGAGGATGGTACGTCTGCAAAATGCAATATCAATAATCATACAAGTGGGAGGATGGTACGTCTGTAAAATGCAATATCAATAATTATACAGAACGTCTTGTCAAGCTATCATTTAAAGTCGAATTGATACTGGATTAATAAACTGAGATGCTTCATAAAAACTTCAAGATTGCCGTGTGTCCCTTTAATACATACAATACAATGCACCAATCACACCACTAGTCATTTCCTTCTTCATTGATACAGGAGTACATTAAACACATACCCATGTATCATTGGCAAGTATTCTGCCGGAAGTTGGGTCATACTTCACTTCTTCACTTGTATTGTATCCAAGCCCCATGATAAAGGCTCCCTCAATCTGGCCAATATCTACAGCCGGATTCAAACTGGAAAATAGATGCAGTTTTTAGTAATCTGGCCAATATCTACAGCTGGATTCAAACTGAAAAATAGATGCAGTTTTTAGTATGGCAAGTTTGATGTTAACAAAGGGCTATAATTCTGATTTGAATGAAGACAGAGTTATGTTTCTTGCACTCTGTACTTTCTCTCACTGACCTCTATGATTGGGTGAAACTATTTGTTCTGAACAATGATTTATCACAATATATCAAGGTAAACTGACATCACAGAGAAACTTTCAGCTGTATCATCAACTTGTATGGGGTTTATGAGATAAATACATGTAGAATCTCACAATATCTTGCTCCAAAAAAAAAAAAAAAAAATGCCTACCCTATTTTTTTTAGAGCATGCAATAAAAAAAATTGGCCTTATTTATTTGTTACTTTGTGTCAACATTTCTAAGTTTTAAGTATTGTAAAGTTGTTCCGTATTCTTTTCTGATAAACCTATTATTTACAAAAATATAGTAACTCGTACATTCCAGAAACGGTTTAATTTGGTGCAACAGTTGTAGGATACTACAGTTCATAAAGGGGATGATGCACTATTTTTAAACATGATTTATTTAAAAGGGCTCTAAAAAACTTGAAAAAAGTTGAAAGAATTATCAAAATGCCATGAAAAATAAAGGAGATATGACCTATTGAAGATTTTCAAATAATATAAATGGAGGCGGCCATCTTGGAACGATGATGTCTTCGTGCTTATTTACCAAATATGGCATATTGACAAAATGTATTTTTAAGTAAATAAAATCACTGCAAATTGATTGCATGTATGCTTGTTTTTCATTTGCAGTAATTTTCTTTGCTTTAAATATGCCATATATGGTAAAAAGGCTTGGTGACGTCATTGTTCCAAGATGGCCGCTTCCATTTATGTATCTGCACATTTTCAATAGGTCATATCTCAGTTTTTTCAAGCTTTTTAGAGCCCTTTAAAATAAACATTGTTTGAAAATGGTGCATCAACCCCTTTAAGAATTTAATACTGCTTTGTTTGTAGTAATACAAACCTTTCCCCACAGTCGTAGACTATGTCGACCCTGTTCACTTGGTACTCTCCGGTCAGTACATCTACCTCTACTTCTGCGCATGTCGCTCCATACGAGTTGTACACAAATATGTCAGCTGGATTCCTTGTATGGGAGCCTGCAATGCTGTAATAGGAGTATTTTTAGCCATTACATAAGCACAGTTTTATAGACATAAAAGTGTCCACTGGATTTGACACATGAATGCCTGCAATGCTGTAATTAAGCACAGTTTATAGACATACACTAGAATTCAGGGAATGAAATGTGTTGCCTAAAGTTGCAATTATTACAAACAGTGACCTTGACCTAAGTGATCTCAAATGCAATCACAATTTTCCTTTCCATGTAAGCTAGCTTCAAGCAAGTTTCGTTGCAATATCTCATTCCTAGCTGTAGTTATTGTCTGGAAACCATTTTTCTACTTTTAGTAAAACGACCTTGACCCAAGTGACCTTAACTGCAATCCTAAGCTTCCTTTCCGTATAAGCTACCTACACAACAAGTTTTGTTGCAATATCTTATTTCTAAATTTAGTGACTGGCCGGAAACCATTTTTCTATTTCTAGTAACAGTAACCTTGGCCTTAATCCCAGTGACCTCAAATGCATTACCAAGTTATTGTCCGGAATTTTTTTCTATTTTGTCTAATGATGCAGAAGATATGTATAAAGTTTCAATCCATTATGCGATGTAGTTTCCTAGATACAAGACAAAATTCTTACCATAAAAGGGGCCATAATATTAAAACTAGAAATGTGTTTGCAGGCACAGGTCTTGAATGAAACATTATCAGCATATACAAGGTCAAAGAAGAAAATACATTTATAGTAACAGTGACCTTGACCGTTGACACCAAGTTACCTTAAAAGCTATCCCAAGTTTCCGTTAGATCCTAAAAACTTCACGTGAACTTTCTGTCCAATACATTATCTTTTTGATCCATGTTATGGGCCTCACACGAGTCTGACCTTAAACTTTCACTGCGACCTTGATCCTAGGTTGGCTGGAGTAGTAAATGAGACCCTTTCTGTCAAGTATCTTTTTGATCCAATTATTCACTGCAGAGTTATGACCAGGACATGAAACAGGACATACACTGACCTTTGACCCTTGTTGCGACCTTGACCTTAAGTTAGTGGGAGTTGTACTTGACACATTGTTTCCATGTGTTTAACTTTTCAGCCTAATATCTTTTGAGCCAATCATTCACTCTTGAGTTATGGTCCTGACAATAGTTTGATCTTTGACTTTCACCGTAATCTTGACCCCCTAGGTTGGGGAGAGTTGTATGTCTCCATGTGGTGAACCTTTCTGCAAACATTTTTTTGATGCAATATTCAGTCTTGAATGATGGCCTGGATAAGAGTTTGACCTTTGACCTACACCATAACTGTGACCTTGATCCTAGGTGAGTGAGAGTATTACAAGATGCATTGTTTCCATGTGGCGAACGTTCCTGCAAAATATCTTTTTGATCCAATTGGTCAATGCATAGTTAAGGTGAAGTGTTTGACCTTTATCAAGACCTCTTATTGACAACCTTGATCCTAGGTTGGCCGGAATTGTATGCAACACAACGCAACACAACATCTCCGTGTGGTGAACCTTACTGCAAAATATGTTTTGATGCATGCAACCATTCACTGGACAGTTATGGCCTAGACAAAAGTAAAACTTTCAACTTTTTTCTGCAACCTTGAGCTATTATTGACAAACATATGCAGATGGGGGTTTCCATCAATGACTTTGTATTTTCAATTCTTAACTAAATAATACAACATTCATTAATGATGGATACAGGATTCACAAGGAGCACATAATATTTCAGTGTTTATTTTGAGGTATTAATGCTATAAAATGATGGTATCATATATTAAATAAAGACTTAAGTACTTATAGACTGAACAAAATAGCCCTGAATCACTCACCTGATGACCTAGTTCATTGCAGATGCTTGCAACAGTAACAAAATTGGGTCAGATAAAACAGGTCTGGTAAGTTCGAAGAAGAAGATTTTCTAAAGATTTTCGAATATAACTTGTATGTTAAACTGTCAACACCAGGTTCGAACAAACTTGAGAGAGCACTATAAGAGTATGATACATACAAAACTTCACACCTCTTTTGAAGATCAATCTTTATTCATGGCTAAAATTTCATAATTCTGTTTGCTTTGGTTACTTTTGATTACTTTTGACAATTCTGATGTTATTTCTCTACAAAACTGCAGACTTGGCTGCAACTTACGTTTGTGTTTCGGACAGCACTATATTGCCATCGTAACACTTGTTGACAAGTTCTACCCACGTTGGATTGACCATCTTGGCTTTTACTGGCGCCATGCGGGCCAAGAGCTCTCGACAACAAGCTATGGCTCCCTGAATGTAAAAAGCATAAACTGTATCTGGCTCTCTCATGCTAAAAACCATGATCTGTATAATATTATAATATATATATATATGGCTAGGCATAAACAAAATTAACATATAGTTTGCTCCGTAACGGCAGAAAGGATCCCTATTGGTTGGTTGGTTTGTTTTGTTATATATAAAAGGTTTTATATTAGAATAATGTACTGCTCCTTTTATGTATATATTATATAATATGACAATCCAGGGTTCCCACCCTTATTGGAAGGCCAAATTCAAGGACTTTCAAGGACCTTTTTCCAAAATTAAAGGACTAATATTCGCGCAAGCGACACACCCAAAACAGCAACAAATATTCTAGGAACGCACAACCAATAGCCATTTTTGGGATGAACAGCAAAAATCCAGAATTCAAGTACTTTCAAGGATTTCAAGGACCCGTGGGAACCCTGACAATCATATGAAACAGTTTATTTACTAATTTTAGAATTATTTTATATTTAGAATATTGAGATTCTTGATTTCAAGAAACAAGATTTCAAAGAAATGATTGAGACTCTCCACTTTTGCTAAATCAAATAAATCGGAATGCTTCATTCATATTAAAAAACAACAAGAAATGTCGCTGTAAGTGACAAATGCTCCCCAAGTGTTTTTGACCTTTGACCTCTAAATGCGGCCTTGACCTTGGAGCCACAGACCTGGATTTGGCGTGCAACACATTGTCTTGTTGTGGTGACCACTTGTGCCAAGTTATTTGAAAATCGGTCAATGAATGTCAGAGTTAATAACTGGACATGAAGGCACTTCTTTTTGACCTTTGACATCTAAGTGTGACCTTGACCTTAGAGCCACGGACATGGATTTCGCGCGACAAGTCTTCTTGTTGGGGTGAGCACTTGTGCCAAGTTATTTAAAATTCCGTCCTGGAATGTCAGAGTTCTTGACCAGACACGATTGGACGGACGGACTGTGCGACTACTAAATGCCGCCTTTCGGGGGCATAATAAAAATTAATTGCTTCTATCATGACATCAGTTTCTGGTATTATGACATCACTTCCTGTTACTGTAAAAAAAAGAGATTTAGACTGTTTGTATCTCTCACTGAGTAATGAGTTCCTTGAAATCAAGAATCACACAATCCTAAACATGAAATAATTCTAAAATGATTTGATAGACTGTTCTGATACTTATATGTGGCAAAATGGGTAGCGATATGCTAGAAGCAAATAGTTGAACAAGAACAGTACAGGTGGATGCAAATGCTCGTCTTTATAAAGCGAAGAGAAAATAACTAGGTTTGAGATGTACTGACCTTGCAACAAGACTCGCTAGTAACGCTGCCGCCAGTGGTCAGGTTGTTGGCAT
Source organism: Cyrtodaria siliqua (assembly GCA_037043455.1). Classification (NCBI taxonomy): domain Eukaryota; kingdom Metazoa; phylum Mollusca; class Bivalvia; order Adapedonta; family Hiatellidae; genus Cyrtodaria; species Cyrtodaria siliqua. Next base: position 98,322 of record JAWPHD010000983.1, read on the forward strand.
TCATCGTAGAATTTGTAGGCTTGATCGATATCGTAGATACTGGTATCCCTAGCTCGAATGCAACAACCTGCGCTACCTGTGTCAAAGTATAAACATAATTTACAGGGGTTCAAGTCTTTGACAGTTGTAAAAGGTTTGATATATATATATGTAATATGCCAGGGGCGTACCTGGAGTGTTTTTGGGTATACACACGGGGACTACTGGGTGTGCTGGTGGTGGTCCTCATGGTATCCCCATGGAAATCTTTTGGAAAATTGAACCCTAAATAAGTATAGTTTTGAGCGACTTAAAAATGTATTTTGAAGCTATTCCCCCTCACCTTAATCCCATTTTGGCTTCATTTTTTATTGCATTTTTCACATTTTTCGCTTTGTCATTTTTCCGACACCCAACTTTGAATTATACGCACAGGCATATAGGAGTATGCCCAAGTATGCCCCTGTATGCCTGATTCAAGAAACAGCATATTTAATGTAATTAACCATTTGTTCCAGTTGGGCACTATGTGAGCAAATGTTAAAGTGGCTACAAAGGCTCTCTGTGGGGTCTAGCTAGCTAGAGGCCCGACTTTAAATTGACAATGACATTTTCTTTTCTAAAGGGCCTAAATATAATGAGGGAGCCTACAAATGACTCCTCATTTAAAATCTATGGTGAATTAATTTTTTACACCTGATTAACATGGTGATAACATAATGTTTTGACTGATATGGCATGTAACCATGGTAACATCATCCTAGATTCTTCTAGAAAAAGTCTCGTGTAGAAATTACCGGAGTAACATATACTAGGTAAACAAAAGAACTGAATTGAATTTAATTTTTGATTAACGGCTCATCAACACAGTATAGGTTATTTAGAGATGCCCCAGAGAGAGGGGAAGGATACATAGGAATCCGGGAATCGTGCCCTACTCTTATTATCGAATAGATTCCGTGCTCGGAGGAAAGACCGATTCACGGGACGAGGATAAGGCAAGTGTCTTGCCCAAGAACACACCAACGAAACTCAGTGGCACAGTGGTTTTTTTACGTGTTTTGTGAATGCAGCCTGTGCCCGTGCCATTGTGAAAAATAGCGGCATTTTTCTAGAAATTGTGAAAATTGTGAAATATAATAACAAAAGAGAAATAATTTTTTTTCACTTTTATTTTCACAGTTTAATATCCCTTGGTTTTACATTTTGTTTTTGGTAAATACAGACTAGTTTTGACACCAGCTTATATTAAGACTAGTATCCTTACTGGTTTGCAAGTTACAGTAGCCGAACAGAAAATAGTGTTTATTGTACTGTTTGATGTTAATTGATATTATTCAAACAAAAACAACTTACAGTGTAAAGTTAAGTTCACTTCATTGTTAAAAATGACAACATCCGATTACAAGCTCGCTTACCCGCTGTTAATAGGGGCCCTCAAAAGGGTAACCAATAACCGTTGATTGACAACTGTACAGAAGTAGTAGCCGAATTGCTAAAAAAAACGGATACATTTATGGTCATTATCCCTATTGGATGCCCCATTCCATAAGAAAGACAACTCATCCCATTTATGACCTAAATATATTAACAAGAGTTGTCTCCATTACGTAAATTGGAAATATCCACTACTACAGTATAATCAGATTTGACCGATCAATATTTTACTGCAGTAGTGTATTTTTCCAATATTGTTTATGCCTACATGTTATATAAGCAGGGTTATATATATATAAATAAGATTTATTATTTATTATCGTCTGCTGCTGTCGTCATGGGGAAACATTGTTTAAGTATTGGAGGGCAATTAAAAACACATAACTGGGCATGTGTGGTAAGCGCGCGACTTCCCCATGCGCAAATTTGCGGGGAAATGAGTGCTGGGAAGAAAATCATTTATATTTCGGCACATATTTACTTTTTCGTATACAACGATTTTTCTGATGTTGAAAAATGTATCTTTTTATTAAATTAAATTGATATTTTCTACTGAAGAGCTACGAATGTCGTTTGTTTACGGAAATTCAGATACTACTGCTGTTCAGATACTACTTGCTGTACTAGCTTACAGTACTGGTCTGTATTTACTCCACCAAAAAAAAAGAAGTTTTTTCTTTTTTTTTTTCAGATTGTGAATTTTTTGGATATAATTGTGAAAAAAGGATACTTTTTGGAATTGTGAATTAGGCATTAAAAAAAACACTGGTGGCACCACGGAGGATTGAACCTGGGGCCTCCGGTTACAAATTCGCCGCGCTACCGACTGCGTACATGAAACTAACTAGAAATGACAGATATATAATCATAAACATGTTATGAAAACCTTCGTATTGATTCCTTGACCCATTTCTACACCACCATGTTGCACGATGACTGATCCATCATTCCCAAGCGCGGCCACAAGAACGGTGTACAAGTCTGCCGCCCAACTCAAACCAAACTTCATCGGAACAACGGCCAGTGCCTTTTTCTTCCATCGATTGTCCTAAACAAAAATGGTGATAGTTTAGCTATATACATGTATAATGTTTACAGTTATACTAAGAAAAATGTAATACTAACAATGTTCTTTTTTTGTGTTCTAAATAGTTTATTAAAATAGTTCAAATTTTCATTGTATGTGGATCTTGTATAAAAACTGAAACACTCATAGTTGATTTATATTTTAGTATTGTATTTATCTATGTTAAACAATTCTTTATACAAAATATATATGCTGGGTTTTGAAAAAAACACAAATATTTCTTTACAAATAACAATGAAGGCGTATTAAAGTAACAAAATAAATATTTTGAAAATTTTGTAAATGTCAAGATTTAAAGTGACACACAGCAAATTGCCAATCTGGTGTATTTGTAAATAAAATTCTTTTGAAAGACCCTCAGATTGCAGAGAGCCCCTTTTATCAAAATTGTATTTTAAATCTTCTTTTGAATATTGTAAAGAAATAAAAAAAAAACTCCCCATTTATATAGTAATATATATATAATAAATATTATGCATATTACATCTATATCTGTACGGTTTGTTGAGGGGTGGCCCACTCCGACCCTCACAGACCTATTACGGGGTGAATAAATGGATTACCATTAATTTGGTGACCGAAATTAAAAAATAAAAATAAATCATTGTATGGTACAGACACATATTTAGATTAAATATTTTGAAACTGCAAGCCATTTTTAACTTAAGAAGATAATTCAGGGCCTGCTGGTGTGTTAAGCATTTTCTTAAACGTCTCGCACCACAATTAATTTTCCATAGGGTCCCATTGCAAACTACGATATTTTTATTTACCATCAAAAATTCCGGTTCCAATGGGAGCCATGGGTAAGGGTACCAGAATTACACCCATGGGGCAGAGTCCCAAAATTACACACATGGTGTGAGAGTACCAGAATTACATCCATTGGAGACAGTACCAGATTATACCCATGGGAGAAAGTCCCAGAATTACAACCATTTTAGAGAGTCAAATATTACACCCATGGGAGAGAGTGCCAGATAATAACCATGTAAGAGTGTACCAGAATTAAACCCATGGGAGAGTCTCAGAATTACAACCATTTTAGAGAGTCAAATATTACACCCATGGGAGAGAGAGTGCCAGATAATAATCATGTAAGAGTGTACCAGAATTACACCCATGGGAGAGTCTCAGAATTACAACCATGGGAGAGTCAAATATTACACCCATGAACTTAGAGAGTACCAAAATTACACCAATGAGAGAGAGTCCCATATTACATCCATAGAAGAGTACCAGAACTACACCCATGTAAGAGAGTCCCAGATTACCCCTATGGGAGAGAGTCCCAGAAGTGCACACATGTGACAGAGTACCATTTACACCCATGGCAGAAAGTACCAGAATTACACACATGGGAGATAGAACCAGAATTACAACCATGGGAGAGTCCCAGAATTATACTCATTGGAGACTCCCAGAATTACACACATGGGAGAGAGTACCAGAATCACATCCAAGGGAGAGAATATCAGAATTACATCCTTTGGAGAGAGTACCAGATAACCCCCATGGGGGACAGTACCAGATAACACCCATGGGAAAGTGTTCTATAATTATATCTATAGGAGAGAGTACCAGCATTACATCCATGGAAGAGAGTCCCAGAATTACACCCATGGGAGAGAGTCCCAGAATTACACCCATGGAAGAGAGTCCCAGAATTACATACATGGGAGAGAGTCCCAGAATTACACCCATGGGAGAGAGTCCCAGAATTACATCCATGGAAGAGAGTCCCAGAATTACACCCATGGGAGAGAGTCCCAGAATTACATACATGGGAGAGAGTCCCAGAATTACACCCATGGAAGAGAGTCCCAGAATTACATACATGGGAGACAGTTCCAGCATTACACACATGGGAGAAAGTCCAAGAATTACACATATGTGAGAGAGTCCCAGAATTACACACATGGGAGAGAGTCCCAGAATTACACACATGGAAGAGAGTCCCATAATTTGTCCTTGGGAGAGAGTCTCATAATTACATTCATGGGAGAAAGTCACAGAATTACACCCATGGGTGAGAGTACCAGAAAATACCCATGTGAGACAGCATCAGAATTACACCCGTGGGAAAGAGTACCAGAATTGCAACCATCGGAGAGAGTCCCTGAATTACACACATGGGAGACAGTCCCAGAATTACACACATGGGGGACAGTCCCAGAAGTACACACATGGAAGAGAGTCCCAAAAGTACACACATGGAAGAGAGTCCCAGAATTACACACATGGGAGAGAGTCTCAGAACTACACAAATGGGAGACAGTTCTAGAATTACACAAATGGGAGACAGTACTAGCATTATACACATGGGAGAGAGTCTCAGAACTACACAAATGGGAGACAGTACTAGAATAACACAAATGGGAGACAGAACTAGCATTATACACATGGGAGAGAGTTCCAGAATTACACACATGGCACACACAGTCCCAGAAATACACACATGGGAAAGAGTCCCAGAATTACCCACATGGGAGAGAGTCTCAGAATTACACACATGGGAGACAGTCCCAGAATTACCCACATGGGAGAGAGTCTCAGAATTACACACATGGGAGACAGTCCCAGAATTACCCACATGGGAGAGAGTCTCAGAATGACACATATGGGAAACATTACCAGAATTACACACATGGGAGACAGTACCAGAATTACCCACATGGGAGAGAGTCTCAGAATGACACATATGGGAAACATTACCAGAATATCACACATGGGAGACAGTACCAGAATTACAAACATGGGAGAGTCCAATAATTACACACATGGGAGAGACCCAGAATACACACCTTGGAGAGAGTCTCATTATTACAACCATGGGAGAGTCAAAGAATAACACAAATGGGTGAGAGTCCCAGAATTACACACATGGGAGAGAGTACCAGAATTACACATGGGAGACAGTCCAAGAATTACACCCATTGGAGAGAGTCACAGATTAAACCAATGAGAAAGTCCCAGAATTATACATATGGAAAAGAGTCACAGATTACACCCATGGGAGAGAGTCCCAGAATTACACACACGGGAGACAGTCCCAGAATTACACACATGGAAGATAGTCCCAGAATTACACACATGGGAGAGTTCTTGAATTACAACCATGGGAGAGTCCCAGAATTAGACACATGGGAGACAGTCCCAGAATTACACACATGGGAGATAGTCCCAGAATTACACACATGGGGAGTTCTTGAATTACAACCATGGGAAGAGTCCAAGATAACACACATGGGAGACAGTCCCAGAATTACACACATTGGAGACAGTCCCAGAATTACACACATGGGAGAGAGTCCCAGAATTACACACATGGGAGAGAGTCCCAGAATTACAGCCATAGGAGAGAGTTTGAAAATTACACACATAGGAACGAGTCTCAGAATTACACACATGGGAAAGAGTCTCAGAATTACACACATGGGAAAGAGTCTCAGAATTACACACATAGGAAAGAGTCTCAGAATTACACACATGGGAAAGAGTCTCAGAATTACACACATGGGAGAGAGTCCCGGAATTACACACATGGGAGAGTTCTTGAATTACAACCATGGGAGAGTCCCAGAATTACACACATGGGAGACAGTCCCAGAATTACACACATGGTAGATAGTCCAAGAATTACACACATGGGAGAGTTCTTGAATTACAACCATGGGAGAGTCCCAGAATTACACACATGGGAGACAGTCCCAGACTTACACACATGGGAGATAGTCCCAGAATTACACACATGGGGAGTTCTTGAATTACAACCATGGGAAGAGTCCAGAATTACACACATGGGAGACAGTCCCAGAATTACACACATTGGAGACAGTCCAAGAATTACACACATGGGAGAGAGTCCCAGAATTACACACATGGGAGAGAGTCCCAGAATTACAGCCATAGGAGAGAGTTTGAGAATTACACACATAGGAACGAGTCTCAGAATTACACACATGGGAAAGAGTCTCAGAATTACACACATGGGAAAGAGTCTCAGAATTACACACATAGGAAAGAGTCTCAGAATTACACACATGGGAAAGAGTCTCAGAATTACACACATGGGAGAGAGTCCCGGAATTACACACATGGGAGAGTTCTTGAATTACAACCATGGGAGAGTCCCAGAATTACACACATGGGAGACAGTCCCAGAATTACACACATGGGAGATAGTCCAAGAATTACACACATGGGAGAGTTCTTGAATTACAACCATGGGAGAGTCCCAGAATTACACACATGGGAGACAGTCCCAGAATTACACACATGGGAGATAGTCCCAGAATTACACACATGGGGAGTTCTTGAATTACAACCATGGGAAGAGTCCAGAATTACACACATGGGAGACAGTCCCAGAATTACACACATTGGAGACAGTCCAAGAATTACACACATGGGAGAGAGTCCCAGAATTACACACATGGGAGAGAGTCCCAGAATTACAGCCATAGGAGAGAGTTTGAGAATTACACACATAGGAAAGAGTCTCAGAATTACACACATGGGAAAGAGTCTCAGAATTACACACATGGGAAAGAGTCTCAGAATTACACACATAGGAAAGAGTCTCAGAATTACACACATGGGAAAGAGTCTCAGAATTACACACATGGGTAAGAGTTCCAGAATTACACACATGGGAGAGAGTTCCAGAATTACACACATGGGAGAGAGTCTCAAAATTACACACATGTAAGAGGGTCCCGGAATTACACCCATGGGAGAGAGTTCCAGAATTACACACATGGGAGAGAGTCCCGGAATTACACACATGTGAAAGAGTCCCAGAACTACACACATGTGAGAGAGTCCTGGAAATTACACACATGGGAAAGAGTTCCAGAATTACACACATGGGAAAGAGTCCCAGAATTACACACATGGGAGAGAGTCTCAGAATTACACACATGGGAAAGAGTTCCAGAATTACAAACATGGGAAAGAGTTCCAGAACTACACACATGGGAGAGTTTCAGAATTACTCCAATGGGAGAAAGACCCAGAATTACACCCAAGGGAGAGAGTTCCAGAATTACACACATGGGAGAGAGTCCCGGAATTACACACATGTGAAAGAGTCCCAGAATTACACACATGTGAGAGAGTCCTGGAAATTACACACATGGGAAAGAGTTCCAGAATTACAAACATGGGAAAGAGTTCAAGAATTACACACATGGGAGAGTTTCAGAATTACTCCCATGGGAGAATTACTCCCATGGGAGAGAGGCCCAGAATTACACCCATGGGAGAGAGTTCCAGAATTACACCCATGGGAGATAGTCCCGGACACCCAAGGGAGAGAGTCCCAGAATTACACCCATGGGAGAGAGTCCCAGAATTACAGCTATGGGAGAGATTCCCAGAATTACCCATGGGAGAGAGTCCCAGAATTACACACATGGGTGAGAGTTCCAGAATTACACCCATGGGAGAGAGTCCCAAAATTACAGCCATGGGAGAGAGTCCCAGAATTACACTCATGGGAGAGAGTCCCAGAATTACACACATGGGAAAAAGTCCCAGAATTACACACATGGGAGAGAGTCCCGGAATCACACAGATGGTAGAGAGTCTCAGAATTTCGCACATGGGAGAGGGTCCCGGAATTACACACATGGGAAAGAGTCCCAGAAATACACACATGGGAAAGAGTCCCAGAATTACACACATGGGAGAGAGTCACAGAATTACACCCATGGCAGAGTCACAGAATTAGACCCATGGGAGAGAGTCCCGGAATTACAACCATGGGAGAGAGTCCCAGCATTACACCCATGGGAGAGAGTCCCAGAATTACACCCATGGGAGAGTCCCAGAATTACACCCATGGGAGAGAGTCCCAGAATTACACCCATGGGAGAGAGTCCCAGAATTACACCCATGGGAGAGTCACAGAATTACACCCATGGGAGAGTCACAGAATTACACCCATGGGAGAGAGTCCCAGCATTACACCCATGGGAGAGTCCCAGAATTACACCCATGGGAGAGAGTCACAGAATAACACCCATGGGAGAGAGTCACAGAATTACACCCATGGGAGAGTCAAAGAATTACACCCATGGGAGAGAGTCCCAGAATTACACCCATGGGAGAGTTCCAGAATTACACCCATGGGAAAGAGTCCCAGAATTACACACATGGGCAAGAGTCCCAGAATTACACACATGGCAGAGGGAAATAAGGTAATTACTTTATAGATGCAGCTTCAATAAAAATAAACAGACATTTAAAAATCTCCCATAAACAATATGGGAGAGGGTCACATAATTACACCCATGTGGGAGGGTCCCAGAATTACACCCATTGGAGAGAGTCCCAGAATTACACACATGGGCAAGAGTCCCAGAGTTACACACATGGGCAAGAGTCCCAGAATTACACCCATGGGCAAGAGTCCCAGAATTACACCCATGGGAAAGAGTACCAGAATTACACCCATGGGAAAGAGTCCCAGACTTACACACATGGCAGAGAAAAATAAGGTAATTACTTTATACTTCAATAAAAATAAAGACGTTTAAAAATAGTGTGGCTTCATTTATATAAATATGTATTAAAATTGTTTTGTTTGCTTTTTAGTATTTAGCGTCATTTTTCAGCGCATTTTAGACTATGTATGACAGTTTTTAGCAGTGGAGGCAGATCATCCCCTTATTCCTGGGTAGAACCAGTACTGTATACCTCCTGCCATCCATAAGAATCGACACTTTCTCACAAGTTCAGCTCCCACTGGGTTCAAACCTGCAGCGGTGAGAGGTGAGAAAGTTTACGCAACGTCGTTCACCCCTCAACCTCTGACATTTAAAATTCAAAAATAAGAAGGCGATTAAAATGCCAGCAATATTAGTCAATTTGTTTAGTTACGATGACCATCTTGGATTAAGGAGTGCAAAAAAAACCACGAAATCTAAAGAGTACCACCTAAGGAACATCATGAATTGACACTATGGACAAACAGCAATAGCCTACACTATACCAATGCAAAAGAGTGTATCTAAAAGCAAACTATATAATACCCTATTGAAATAATCAACAACTTGTTGGCGAAGATCCACTTGTGCCGATGTCAGCAGCTCTTGCATAACTATACCTATATTGCAGTGTTGTAGGGTAGCACCTTCAGGAGTTTTCTAAAAGAAGAATGAAAAACAAATGTACAGTCGAACCTCGATAGCTCGAACTCCGGTGATTCGAATACCATCGGTATCTCGAACACATTTTCCGGTCCCGACACAACTCCTATATAATTCAATATAATTTAACCTTGATTATTCGAATATTATTTCTCGATTACCCCGGCTCGCTCGAATACTTTTTACGGTCCGAAGATCCATTTTTGTTTGAATTTAAACCTCGCTTAATCGAAGGTGATGATCCGTTGCCATGCGACGTCGGCCATATTAATTGTAATCGACTCGTTTGTATTTGTTTGTAGCACGTTCGATCATAGTGCGAAAACAGATAAAGTTGGTTGTTAAAGGTGCGAACATTTATGATTGAAAAGCGATAACAGACAGATAAAATTTATGTTTAGTGAACTTCGTTTACTGTTAATCACGTCAAATTAAACACGGTCGATTTTCTAATTAAATAATGTACCGAAACCAGTCTTACCTTGTTCTCATTATTCGGACTTCAGGAATGTATGTTAAAATATATGTGTGTGATATTTCTTTAAATAAATGATAAAACAAACACATTATTGCAGTTTTTCTTGTATTTTCAGTGTAACAATTACATGTTATATATCCGTTATGAGGTTTAAACAAACATGCATGAACATAAAAAACATACCGAGAACGATACATCACGTACACATGTAACATTATTTCGGGTGGTACACAAATTCGGATAGATATTTTGTTTTTTACCGTTACCCCGATGCCTCGAAGCCAACGATAGCTCGAACATATCCCTATGGTCCCGATGACTTCGAGCTATCGAGGTTCGACTGTAACATATAAATAAAATATCCTGGGCAGCATTATTTAAAACCTTTTAGAAAAAGAAAGTTAAGGTTTGATCATATTTGGATCTATCAGGTAGTAGGAAATATTAATGATTTGGAAGTGCTGTTAAACAGAGATTGACACTATCATGAAAACTCGGCCAATCCCGTCATTCTTCGGGCCCATGCCTCGTGTGTATATCAACGCATCGGTATGTTTCAGATCTTGACATTTGCTAGCCAGAAGGCAACGACACAGAAAATAGTGCACTATTGCTATATAAACAATATGGCCGTTGGTCACACATGCTGATGTTGCATGTTTATTATTTACAATACAGATGAAGGTTTTAGCACTGCATTCATGTAAATAAACTTTAGATGGAGCAATCAGCTAAATGTCATTGCAAAACTTTGGCTTTGAATGCAAATTCCTTTTAGCGGGAATCTAAAGCACGTCATGATGTAACCAATATGGAAAACTTCGAGTTACGTTTGAGTTATGCTGTGAAGAAGTGAAAGCGGTGTTGCGAATGTCGCGAATGTCGCGTAATGCTTCGAAGAAGTGAACGAGCGAATGAGATTGACAGATATGTTCCTATGTGGACTGGATGGAAATATTGTAAATTCAAATACAGCAAAATGTTATCAGTTCTTATCCAGTTTTAATTTTAAACCTTATCTTGTTTAAGACTCGATAAAACATTATTTCAATAGTTTGACTTATGTACTCAATTTATCATGTTTATGGCTGGCCTTGCTGGTACAGATTGTTCTGTTTGCTAAAATACCTGGCTTTGCTGGTAAAGATTGTTCTGTTTGCTTAAATACCTGGCTTTGCTGGTAAAGATTGTTCTGTTTGCTAAAATACATGGCTTTGCTGGTAAAGATTGTTCTGTTTGCTAAAATAATACATGGCCTTACTGATACAAATTGTTCTGTTTGCTCAAATGCATGGCTTTGCTGGTACACATTGTTTTGTTTGCTTAAATACCTGGCCTTGCTGGTACAGATTGTTCTGTTTGACTACGATGGGGTCCTTATTCAAACTTTTTGCAACATGCTCAATCATGGTCTCCATCATTAAAATGCCAGGGGTCGATCCTGAAAAAACATTGTCGTAAAAGATCATAGGGGATACATAAAACAACAAACAGATCTTGGACACTGAGGCCCGATACAAGATTAGGTTGGTAGGAGTTGTATGCAATACTAATTCATCTCGAAGAGGTGAACCTTTCTGCCAAATATCTTTTCAATCCAATCATTCATTTTTCCGTTATAGCTCGTATACGAGTTCGACCTTTGCCCTTCACCATGACCTTGACCCTAGATTGGCAGGAGTAGTATGCAACACTCCATCTCCATGTGGTAACCTTTCTACCAAATATGTCGTTCTGATCCAGTAAATTATTGCAGAGATGTGGCCCATACATGAAAAATCGATGTACTGACATACATATGTTGACCTTTGCTGCGACCTTGACCCAAGGTTGGCATGATTTACACGTGACAGTGACACTCACGGGGGGGCAACATATATGTGTAAGAATTGACTAAAACAACAAAGAAATATGTAAAACGAATAAATAAAAAAAAAATGTTTCAAGTGGGGGTAGGGGTGGGGGGGGGGAGGGTTGAGAGGCAGGGGTGGGGGCAGCAACATATATGTGTAAGAATTTACAAAAGCAACACAGAAATATGTAAATAAAAAAAAAAAGTTTCAAGTGTGGGGGTGAGGGGGGGTGGGGTGGAGCGTGGGTGAGAGGCGGGAGTGGGTATGGGGGGAGGGGGCAACATATATGTGTAAGAATTGACTAAAACAACACAGAAATATGTAAAAATAAAAAAAATGTTTCAAGTGGGGGTGGGGTGGAGGGGGGGAGCGGGGGGGACAGGCGGGAGTGGGTTGGGGTGCAGGAGGGAGGGTGCAACATATATGTGTAAGAATTGACTAAACAACAAAGAAAGTGGGGCGGGCGTGGGAGTGGACAACATATATGTGTAAGAATTGACAAAAGCAACACAGAAATTCAAGTGGGTGTGGGGGGAAGCGGGAGTGGGTTTGGGGTGGGGTGTAGCAGGGGTGAGAGGCGGGAGTGGGTTGGGGGGGGGGGGGGGGGGGGGGGGGGGCAACATATATGTATAAGAATTGACAAAAGCAACACAGAAATATGTAAAAAAAAATAGTTTCAAGTGGGGGTGGGGTGGGGGAGGGAGCGTGGGTGAGAGGCGGGAGTGGGTTGGGGAGGGGGGGAGGGGGCAACATATATGTGTAAGAATTTACAAAAGCAACACAGAAATATGTAAAAATAAATAAAAATAGTTTCAAGTGGGGGTGAGGTGGGGGGTGGGGGGGGGGGTGGAGCGTGGGTGAGAGGCAGGAGTGGGTATGGGGGAGGGGGCAACATATATATGTAAGAATTGACTAAAACAACAAAGAAATATGTAAAAATAAAAATAAAAAAAAGGTTCAAGTCTGGTGGGTGGGGGGGGGGGGGGGAGAGGGGGGTTGGGGGAGTGGGGGGGATGGTTGCAACATATATGTGTAAGAATTGACTAAAACAAGACAGAAATATGTAAAAAAAAAAAAAAAAAAGTGTGGAGGGGATTGGGGGCGGGGGTAGTTGGGGTGGGGAGGAGGGAGCCCATGCCCCAATATGGGTGAATTAATAACATGCATAATGCTATAACAAATCCCAAACCAAAATTATAGATGTATACATGCTTACATATTTTAAGGGCTATCAGAATTTGGGTTCCATGGGAGCCCAGGGGTTACAGGAACCAAAATTACTTAAGCAGCCCTTATGATAATGCTATAAGGAAGCTAATGGCCAAATGTGGTTGTGCTAGGGTAAGAATTGTAAGAGATATAGACTTGTAAACACAGCTTACACGCAAAATTTGATGTGAAATGGGGCACATTTTATGGGCTATCATAATTTGGGTTCCATGGGAGTCCATGGGTTACAGGAACCAAAATTGCTTATGCAGCCCTTAAGATAATGCTATAAGGAAGCCCATGAACAAATTTGGTTGTGATACGATAAGAAATGTAAGAGATATAGACTTGTAAACACAGCTTACACGCAAACCTTGATGTGGGACGCCGACGCCGACACCAACGCCGACGCCGGGGTGATTACATAAGCTCTCTTATTCTTCGAATAGTCAAGCTAATAAAATGTATATCATTGAAACAGACATTTTTGTGTAGACTGAATATAGTTCAATCGAGTTTAAAGAGTCCAACTTTAATAATGCAGCCCCGATAGCCTCTTACATTTTACACAGCCCTGATAGCCTCATAAATCAGGGCGTATTTATTAGTCTTGTTTTGGCTGCGCGTGGTTGTCTGCATTGATATTTCCAGGGGCTGGGCTAAGCAGCCTCGTTTCGGCTGCGCATGGCTGTCTGGGATTTCTGCATTGATATTTCCAGGGGCTGGGCTAAGCAGCCTCGTTTTGAAGTGCGTTTCTGTCTAGAGTCAGTCTTTATTGCAATGCGAGGCTGTCGAAACAACCTTCCTTGCGTTCACTATCCGCCTTCCACCCCACCACCTCCATTATAATAATTATTTATTTACTACATTTTTTTTAATATTGTTGGAGCAAATACTTGTCTGATGCTTTGTATTGGCTGCTATATAACTCCTGTTATATATTGCGCACCAAAAAATGGAACCGATTAAGGAACACCTAAAGGTGCCCCAAAAAAATCGAAGAATGGAACCGATTAAGGAACACCTAAAAGACTTAAAGGTGCCCCAAAAAATCGAAGAATGGTTGGGGCACCTTTAGGTGTTCCTTAATCGGTCCCATTTTTCGATTTTTTTGGAGCTCTAGCTCGATCAGGTAATGTTGCAGGACATGATTACTATAGTCTCAATGGCCCGATTGGTTCTAGCCTTCCATTTTTGTTACTCGATCTAGGCTGTCTCGCCCCAGCATCTACTATCTCATACTAGCCAAGGTCAGACATCAATGCTAGTACGCCTTCGAACATGACCTGTGTCTCCTAAGTTGTTTTCACAACTACTTTCAGTTTCTACAAAACTACCTCAGTTCGACGGAACTGCTCGGTTCGACGGAACCGCCTCAGTGAGTTGCAAGCCTCACTGACTCGGTCATGGTCGCCTATATACGTATATTATTGATAAACACATTGATAATTTGCATATATATTTTATATTAAACAATTATCTTGTCATATTTTCATTGTTACTGTAGACATACATTGTTGGACTCTTAAAAAGTGGAAAAATAAAAATACCATACTTTTCAAAATTGGCTGAAAAATAACAATTTCACATGTAAAAGTTATTTTTGACAAGGCCTTTTCAATACAAAATTCAGCTGCATCAAAAACATTTTTTTTTTTAGAATTTCTATCCAAAAATGATTTTAATGTGTTGGATAAATGTAAATGAAAACACTCTGAAAGTTTAATAGCAAAATATTAAGGCTAACTGAAGTTATTTGAGATTATTTGATTTTCTGCTGTCCCATCAACAAGGAACAAGGAATTTACATAGAAACATTTTGGCTGTAAAATATTTATTTCTCAGCTGATTTTCAAAACTAATGTATTTAGAAAATTAAAAAACTAAAAATTACAGTTCCAACTTAAAGACGGGGTTGTTTTTGTAACAAAAACATATGACTCCCTCCATGTGACAAATGGACAAACATTATGGATATGTACCTGAGGATATACTGATCTAATGGCTACCGGGCATGAAATGCTTCGTTTACTGTAATTATAGTGCATTCCATGCCAATGAATGGTTTTCATGCACTAGCTGCTGTTACACTATAGTCATGCACTCTCATACTCATGTACTCGATATCCATCAAGTGGTTTAAGATATATGGAGTGCACGCATATGAAATTTGACCTCTAGGATAACGTCTGAGTGTGCCTTGACCTTGAACCAACCTGGCTGAAAGTTGCACTCTGCACGTCGTCTCGATATGGTGAACATCAGTGCCAAGTTATTTCACAATCCCTCAAGCGGTTCAAAAGATATGGAACAGACACGAAATATAGTGCATATGACCTTCGACCTCTAAGTGTGACCTTGAATGGACGTGGCTGTAAGTTGCGCTGTGCACGTCATCTTGATATGGTGAACATCTGTGCCAAGTTATTTCAAAATCCCTCAAGTGGTTCAAGAGATATGGAGCGGACACGACTTGTGACAAAAGTGGGACGGACATACAAGCTAAAATCAATATGTCTCCCCATACATTGGGGGAGAATTGAACTGAATAGGGGTTTTAAGGCGCACCAACACATGAAAGGTTATATGGCGCCTAACAGGAATGAACATGCCAGGCTCATCCTCCATGTACATCAAGATAAAATATGGAGAATGGGCCTAGCACCTTCTCACCCTGAACTGCAGAGTTGCTGCAAATTCTATTGTAGACACTGCATTTACGCTGGAGCCACATTAAAGTTTTTCTGCCACTGATATAAGCGAGATGGCACCTGAAACAAGGCAGGGGTCATGATGAAGACCTTTAATGAGCATGAACAAAAAATGATAAAATGAACATGGGGGAGACATAATGATATATGATTTATGAACACATTATTACAACTGTTCAAGTTAATGCTGAAAAACCTTTGGCTGAAACAAGCGCCCCAAACAATAGTATTAGACATGTAAAGTTACTCCTAACTCTCCACAAGTGACTACCATTAGGCAAAATATATTTCATCATCTGAATAAAAATGTTATCCTGCTTGTTCAATTCGACAATTGTCAAATGTTAAAAAGTCAACACCAATTCTACAAAACCGAAAATCCACAAGTATATGCTAACATTTCATTGATTTTGCATTACGTGGTCCAGTCTTAATTCCATTAAGCGATGGAAAAGCTTATATTAACGGGATTTTATAACGGATATTTCGACAATAAAACATGTTTAAAAACATATTTTACTGAAAAAAATGCGAAAACCTGTTTAAAATTCCCTATTAAAATTTACAATATGCAAACTTTTTAAGCCGAAATTAAAGTTTTATTTCATACCCCAGCCGACCCTGTTTTCGCTTCTTGGAGAAGGGGTTGGCTGGAGTTTGAAAGTTAATACTCGGACCACGTAATGAATATTGTTTAAAGAGAATACAAAGACCAACAGTGATGTGAATGTCGGATTGCGAATATGACTGTACATTCAACATTTTAACTGAAAATGGGAGATAATTCAGGTAAAATACAAGACAGAGTTATGGTTCTTGTCATATTACGTAGTGTAATGATAGAGAACAAGAGTGCCATGTTTCTATAATTTGTTTTTGATGATTGAGAAAAAACACACACTTTAACCAAAAACAAAACACCAAAACAGATAGGCACAGACAGATGGAAATCACCAAAACAATAAGCCTGGATTTAATTCCCAGTCTGGCTTATAAAAATATGTTCCCTTGCATTTGCTCATGTCTTACCTGGTGCTCTGCAGGCCGTATGTATAGCCTTGTTTGTTCGCATTGCTTCACAGTTGATTTTCCAGTTGGCGCAAAAGTAAGCTGAAAATAGATGGAGGCATCTTATTTAAAGAGGCTCTACCTATATCTTTTTGTCCACCAATTGATATAAACTTAACTTAATTATAAAGAGGACTACGAAAAAGGTAAATGGCAATAATTTCAACCAATGTAATATGCGTTTTGCAAAAACAGGGGAAAAACAGGATTGAAAAGATCGGATTTTTGAAATTGTATTCGTAACTGTTTTAGACAAGCCGGAGATTTTCCGATCTTATTCGTTTACAATCGGAACTACCTCGTCTGATTAGCGAAGAGTTCCGATCGATTCGTTTGCTATCGGAACTGCGCCGAATAGTTTGTAATCGCATTGTGCATGTCCGAGAAAATCGTAAAAACTCGTAGTTCTCCGGCAGGAATAAACGGCTGGGCAGCATTTTATTCAAGATATTGTTTTGATAATAATTAATAATTTACAGAACTGGAATACGAACCATTTTTCTTCTTAGAATACTCATAAAATAGCTTTGTATACATATAAATGCAGTAATATTGAGTATTTAATATTTTACATTAAAAATCGCGTAGATATAGGTAGTGCCTCTTTAAGATCACAAGGCAATACATGAAGAGAGGTGATTTACCCATGGAAGTTAGTATTTACTAACTTACCGGTAATATAAGAATATCGGTAGAACTGATGGATGCTCCCCGAATTGGGTGCTTTGTATTACAAAGGGCAATAGAATTAGAATGAAGCTAAATGGTTCTTTATATGCTCTGCTCTGCACACCCTCGCAACATATTTTTAGAGAAACTGATATGCATAAAAAATCAAAGGGCCATAACTCAGTGGAAAATTATCGAACCAAAATGTCACAATAATATGTGCATCTCCACTTGATATCGATACTTCCTAGCAAGTTTCGCTAAAATCTGACAAGGCGTTATAGAGGAATAGCCCTGACAAGAATTTTCTATTTGACTACTATGTATATATGCATTAAAAATACAAAGGGCCATAACTCAGTGGAAAATTATCGAACCGGAACGTCAGGATAATATGAGCATCTCCACATGATATGGATACTTCCTAGCAAGTTTTGCGAAATTCTAACAAGGGGTTATAGAGAAATAGCCCACACAAGAATTTTTTATTTGACTACTATGTATACGAGGGGCATCCCAAAAGTATTGAGACTTTTGCTCTTATTCAAAGGTTGTTGGGAATACAAAATTAAAAACCCCAAGAAATATAGTTTCATCTTTTGTGAACCAGATTTCCAAGAATCATGATAATTGTACATATAATGTTGAAAATATTCACATCTGTGCAAGGAGTACTATGCTGAAGCGGGGACGGTCATAGCGACGTCACGACGTCGTGAACTGCAACAATGACGTCAAACACGTTCAACTCTTTTCATCATCTTGTAACGATGCACGTCCTTCACTAAATCGTTTGTGCCACCTGAACACGAGTGCGCGAGATACAGTTGACTTCATAGACGATCGGTTAATTAATTTCAATGTTTGGGTAGGTGTCTGTCTTCCCAAGTTCACAACAAAATTTGATTACTGCGCGACTTTCATGCAGATCTGTTGACGTCATTTTCTTCGGATCTTTAAGTTTGCTGCTACTCATTGTTTACCGACTGTTTACTAACGAAAACGGATATAACGTCAAAATTTACTGAGCGTGTGCGTGTGACGTCCTCTAACACACACACTAAAGCTCGCCAAATTTGACGTCTATATTCACTGGTAATATCACTATTTCTTAAGCAACTCAAGAGACCGTTTAGACCCTCCCCGCATCAGCATTATATGGTTGCTATAGCGACGACAAAACTTGTGTTTCGTGCCATCAGTAATACTGTCACTTTTGGAAATAGAAGATAATATATGAAACTGCATTGGTGCCAAATATCATTTTAAATGAATAGATAATAAAATTTGTTATAGCAAAAGTCTCCATTTTTCTGGGATGCCCCTCGTATATGCATTAAAATACAAAGGGCCATAACTCAGTGGAGAATTACTGAACCAGAATGTCACAACAATATGCACATCTCCACTTGATATCGATACTTCCTAATAAGTTTCACGAAATTCTGACAAGGCGTTATAGAGGAATAGCCCCAACAAGAATTTTCTATTTGACTACTATGTTTATATGAATTAAAAATACAAAGGGCCATAACTCAGTGGAAAATTATCGAACCGGAACGTCACTATAACATGAGCATCTCCACTTGATATGGATACTTCCTAGCAAGTTTCGTGAAATTCTAACAAGGGGTTATAGAGAAATAGCCCACACAAGAATTTTCTATTTGACTACTAAGTATATATGCATTAAAATACAAAGGGCCAAAACTCAGTGGAAAATTATCGAACCAGAATGTCATGAAAATATGCGCATCTCCAGTTGATATAGATACTTCCTAGCAAGTTTCGCGAAATTCTAAAAAGGGGTTATAAAGAAATATCCCAGACAATAATTTTCTATTTGACTACTATGTTATGTGCATTAAAAATACAAAGGGTTATAACTCAGTGGAAAATTATCGAACCAGAACGTCACGATAATATGAGCATCTCCACATGATATGGATACTTCCTAGCAAGTTTCGAGAAATTCTAACAAGGGGTTATAGAGAAAAAGCCCAGGCAAGAATTTTTTATTTGAATTGTATATATATGCATTGAAAATACAAAAGGCCAGAACTCAGTGGGAAATTATCGAACCAGAATGTCACAATAAAATTTGCATCTCCAGTTGATACTGATATTTCCTAGCAAATTTTGAGAAATTCTAACAAGGGGTTATAGAGAAATAGCCCAGACAAGAATTTTCTATTTGAAGAATTTTCTATTTGACTACTATGTATATATGCATTAAAAATTCAAAGGGCCATAAATCAGTGGAAAATTATCGAACCGAAACGTCACAATAATAAGCCCATCTCCACTTGATACTGATATCGCAATAATATGCCCATCTCCACTTGATACTGATATCACAATAATATGCCCATCTCCACTTGATACTGATATCACAATAATATGCCCATCTCCACTTGATACTGATATCACAATAATATGCCCATCTCCACTTGATACTGATATCACAATAATATGCCCATCTCCACTTGATACTGATATCACAATAATATGCCTATCTCCACTTGATACTGATATCACAATAATATGCCCATCTCCACTTGATACTGATATCACAATAATATGCCCATCTCCACTTGATACTGATATCACAATAATATGCCCATCTCCACTTGATACTGATATCACAATAATATGCCCATCTCCACTTGATACTGATATCACAATAATATGCCCATCTCCACTTGATACTGATATCACAATAATATGCCCATCTCCACTTGATACTGATACTTCCTAACAAGTTTCACGAAATTCTAACAAGGGGTTATAGAGAAATAGCCCAGACAAGAATTTTCTATTTGACTACTATGTACCGGTATATACGCATTAAAGGGACAATGTCCGTAACTTTTAGCTTATAAAACATGAAATAATTACGTTGACAAACATTAAACACTTACCATTATTGAATATTTACTAAATAAAAACAAGATTGTTTGACGGAATTCAATAGCGGTACAAAAAAAAAGAAGTACCTCTTCATGAGTTTGAACTCGCAGCCCAAACTAAAATTACACTTGTAGGTAATAATAGTGACAGCGCAATAGTCGAGAGCGCTACCAATTGAGCTAAGTGGGCCATTTATATTATGCAGTACATACTACATAGAAAACCTTATTACTGTCACATGATCAGCAGAAACTGTAAATATTGTGGGACCCATAATAAACAATAAATAAAACTCTTCTTTTTTTCAGACTCATGAATATATTTGGGTCTCATTTTTTCATGTATACATTTCACTAAATAAAAATCAGACAGTTATTTGGTTATGCTCAATATCTGCTTACTCACGGACAGTGTCCCTTTAAAAATACAAAGGGCCATAACTCAGTGGAAAATTATCAAACCGTAACATCACGACAGCATGCACATCTTCACTTGATATTGATACTTCCTAGCAAGTTTTGTGAAATTCTAACAAAGGATTATGGAGAAATAGCTGGACAAATATTTGCACGGACACACGGAAGCACGGATGGACAAAGCGGCAATTATATGCTCCCCCGAATTGTGTAGAGAGCATAAAGAGTGTGTTTTGACCCATACTCAGCTTATGTCATAGTCTAGGTCAAGTGTGTATTGACTAATTCACATATTTATCAAGTATATATTATAATTCAAGGGTAGAAAAATGTATACTGAAAGTGTCATGCAAAAATATTCAAGATAATTTGAGTTCTAATTTTTGTTGTTTTCAAATGCAATCTCAATGTGTATGTATCATTTGTATTGACCGGTTTAACCCTTTCACGGCCAAATTTCAAGTTGTCTGCTAAACTTTGAATTCAAACATTCCGGTAATATTGTATATATAAAGTGTTATGGAAAACATTCTTACTGAGTGGCGAACAGTGTAAACCCTGATCAGCCTGCACATGGTGAGCATGTTGATCTGGACCTACGGTGGTCGTAAAATCAATGTTTTGACTGTGGCAGTGAAAGGGTTAATCAAAATGACGAAAACTTGAACTGGTGACTATAAAGCCGCTGGTCTGGAGAAACAGTTATGTTAAAGTAGCTATCTAGCCAACAACAGCCAACTTTTACAATGTAAGTACACCGTTTCTAAACCTACTGACACCGGTATGTATATAACTTACATAATTTGATCCAAAAGCTATAGACAAAATATAAACAGCTTTAACCAGCCAGAACAACCCAAAAACTGGAGCTTCGAATTAGGAGTTACCAACTCATTCAATGCATATTCAATCACTGGGTAGTTTAAGAATCCATGAATAAACCTGAACTTGAAATTGGCAGATATACATTATTATAGAACCTTAACACCTGGATAGAGTTTGATAACCAGTTTTGTAGTGTCATTTTGTTATTTGGCCAATTAATTTCTTTAAGCAAGAAATGTCAGAAATTCTGACAAATTCCCCTTTTTATATTTAAAACTTTCATGCAAAATCCAAATCTACTCATTGGTTAAGGAGATATGGGAAAGACACAACAAACTGACTGCATTGAGTCAGAGTGACATTTGAAGTCCAAGTGTGACCTTGACCTTGGCAACAGGAATGTGGGAGTCAAATGTGAAACATCGTCTAGATGAATAACAATCTCATTAAAATCAAATCCTAATTACGCTTTGATATTCTCCGCTTCTAGGATCTGACAACACTGCCTTGGAGGTCACATTAGATCGACCTTTCATCTAATCAATACTCAAGAGAAGTTCAACTGAATTCAACCAATGAAATCGCGTTTCATATGCACTTCAGATGATGTTCGAGTGAAATGAACAAATGAAAATCCACATAAAACACATATATCCGAAAAAAGATAAAGTCGCTGTGTGTTGTTGCTGTGGACTGCACGATAAATTAAAGAAATGCACTAAATGGCATGTTTTACATCAAGAATATGAAGAAAATCATGGACCCTGTCATGTTTTTTTGAAAACATTTAGAATAGTGTATTTGTATCTGAAAAATATATTTCTACCGAGATTATTGTGACGCTCGATTTGCTATATCATATGTCTTACTTAATGCGTCTGGTCATGTATTTTGGAAAACATTTGGAATAGTGTATTTGTATCTGAAAAATATATTTCTACCGAGATTATTGTGACGTTCGATTTGCTATATCATAATTATGTCTTACTTAATGCGTCTGGCCCGTTTAGCTCAGTCGGTAGCGAGGTCGGCTATTGTGACTTTCTATTATTATTATCCGTGGGTGTAATTTTAGTTTGGGTTACAAGTTCAAGCCCACGAAGCGGTACTTCTTTATCTTTGTACCACTATTGAATTCCGTCAAACAATCATGGTTTTATTCAGTAAATATTCAATAATGCTTCG
Organism: Cyrtodaria siliqua; assembly: GCA_037043455.1. Classification (NCBI taxonomy): domain Eukaryota; kingdom Metazoa; phylum Mollusca; class Bivalvia; order Adapedonta; family Hiatellidae; genus Cyrtodaria; species Cyrtodaria siliqua. The sequence continues at coordinate 121,303 of JAWPHD010000983.1, forward strand.
TGTGTTATGTTTGTCAATGCAATTATTTGTGTTTTATAAGCTTAAAGTTAGACATTGTCCCTTTCAATACCGAGAGTAGATTGCTCCACTGCATTTCACCGAAACATGACGTGCACAGTTGTGCAGTCTATACTGGGAAATTTTGTAGTCTGAAATCTGATCGTAAGGTCAATATGACATGACCTCCAATGCAGTGTTGTCAGATCCTTGTAGTTAGAGTATCGTAGCATGATAAAGGGTCCGATTTTAATGCGATTAGATGAATAAGGAAATCAAAGGTAGTGTACATAATGCAGATGCTTTTGATGTGTTGATTCAGAATGGAGAAGAAGGTAGTATATATAATGCTTACACATTTGAAGCACTGATTCAGAATGGAGAAGATTAGTTAGTATATATAATGCTCACACGTTTGATGCATTGATTCAGAGTGGAGAAGAAGGTAGTATATATAATGCTTACACGTTTGATGCATTGATTCAGAGTGGAGAAGAAGGTAGTATATATAATGCTTACACGTTTGATGCATTGATTCAGAGTGGAGAAGAAGGTAGTATATATAACGCTTACACGTTTGATGCATTGATTCAGAGTGGAGAAGAAGGTAGTATATATAACGCTTACATGTTTGATGCATTGATTCAGAGTGGAGAAGAAGGTAGTATATATAATGGTTACACGTATGATGCATTGATTCAGAGTGGAGAAGAAGGTAGTATATATAATGCTTACACGTTTGATGCATTGATTCAGAGTGGAGAAGAAGGTAGTATATGATGCATTGATTCAGAGTGAAGAAGAAGGTAGTATATATAATGCCTACACGTTTGATGCATTTATTCGGAGTGGAGAAGAAGGTAGTATACATAATGCTTACACGTTTCATGCCTTTATTCAGAGTAGAGAAGAAGGTAGTATATGTAATGCTTACACATTTGATGCATATATTCAGAGTGGAGAAGAAGGTAGTATATATAATGCTTACACATTTGATGCATTGATTCAGAGTGGAGAAGAAGGTAGTATATATAATGCTTACACGTCTGATGCATTTATTCAGAATGGAGAAGAAAGTAGTATATGTAATGTTTACACGTTTGATGCATTGATTCAGAGTGAAGAAGAAGGTAGTATATATAATGCTTACACATTTAATGCATTGATTCAGAGTGGAGAAGGTAGTATACATAATGCTTACACGTCTGATGCCTTATTCAGAGTGGAGAAGAAGGTAGTATAAATAATGCTTACACATTTGATGCATTGATTCAGAGTGGAGAAGAAGGTAGTATATATAATGCTTACATGTTTGATGCATTGATTCAGAGTGGAGAAGAAGGTAGTATATGATGCATTGATTCAGAGTGAAGAAGAAGGTAGTATATATAATGCTTACACGTTTGATGTCTATTTTTGTCTCAGTATGTAAAAACAGCAGTATACACAGGTTCCTTACCATTATCGATAAAAGCAGGAATATATTGAACTGAGTCCTCGTTTGGAAGGTAGCCCAGGTCACCATATACTGTTAAATTGATACCCAGCAATTTGCCCTGGTTGTCATGACCTATTTGATAGTCCGTCTTATAGGAGAAACGTCCTCCGAGCATCTCCAGGTTTGTCTGCATCTTCATATGCATACGTACTGGTCTGAAGTTAGGATAGAAAAAAACATGATGTATAAGAATTATAAGATACTAAAGGTAATTTCCTATCTGTGTGTTAAACAGGTGCTCTGCGGATATAATCTTTCTGTTTCTTTCAAAAAAACAGGAGTCAGTCACAGTCTTCGAATTAACCCACTAGCCCGAAGCCCGGGGCCAGCAAACTGTCATCCGGGCTCTTGAATTTTTTTAATTTATGTAGTCGGGCTAAAGAAAAAATTACAGGTTTTCATTGAGTATATAAGAATTCGAAGTATGGGATCTAAGCGATACTTGTCTTGAAGTAAGGGATCTATGTGATACTTGTCCTGAAGTATGGGATCTATGTGATACTTGTCCTGAAGTATGGGATATATGTGATACTTGTCCTGAAGTATGGGATCTATGCGATACTTGTCAGGATATATGGAATCTATGTGATACTTGTCCTGAAGTATGGAATCTATGTGATACTTGTCCTGAAGTATAGGATCTATGTGATACTTGTCCTGAAGTATGGGATCTATGTGATACTTGTCAGGAAGTATGGAATCTATGTGATACTTGTCCTAAAGTATGGGATCTATGTGATACTTGTCCTGAAGTATGGGATATATGTGATACTTGTCCTGAAGTATAGGATATATGTGATAGTTGTCCTGAAGTGTGGGATCTATGAAATACTTGTCCTGAAGTATGAGGACTATGTGATACTTGTCTTGAAGTATGAGATATATGTGATACTTGTCCTGAAGTGTGGGATCTATGAAATACTTGTCCTGAAGTATGAGATCTATGTGATACTTGTCTTGAAGTATGAGATATATGTGATACTTGTCTCAAAGTATGAGATCTATGTGATACGTGTCCTGAAGTGTGGGATTTATGCAATACCTTTCCTGAAGTATGGGATCTATGCGATACTTGTCTTGAAATATGGGATCTATGTGATACTTGTCATGCAGTATAAGATCAATGTGATACTTGTTTTGAACTATGGGATCTATGTGATACTTGTCCTGAAGTATGAGGTCTATGTGATACTTGTCCTGAAGTATGAGATATATGTGATACTTGTTTTGAAGTATGAGATCTATGCGATACTTGTTTTGAAGTATGAGATCTATGTGATACTTGTCCTGAAGTATGAGATATATGTGATACTTGTTTTGAAGTATGAGATCTATGCGATACTTGTTTTGAAGTATGAGATCTATGTGATACTTGTCCTGAAGTATGAGATATATGTGATACTTGTCCTGAAGTATGAGATATATGTGATACTTGTTTTGAAGTATGAGATCTATGCGATACTTGTTTTGAAGTATGAGATCTATGTGATACTTGTCCTGAAGTATGAGATATATGTGATACTTGTTTTGAAGTATGTGATCTATGTGATATTTGTCCTGAAGTATGAGATCAATATGATACTTGTTTTGAACTATGGGATATATGCAATACTTTTTTTGAAGTATGAGATATATGTGATACTTGTCCTGAAGTATGAAATCTATGTGATGTTTGTCCTGAAGTATGAGATCTATGTGATACTTGTTTTGAAGTTTGAGATCTATGCGATACTTGTTTTGAAGTATGAGATCTATGTGATACTTGTCCTGAAGTATAGAATCTATGTGATGTTTGTCCTGAAGTATGAGATCTATGTGATGTTTGTTTTGAAGTTTGAGATATATGTGATACTTGTCCTGAAGTATAGAATCTATGTGATGTTTGTCCTGAAGTATGAAATCTATGTGATGTTTGTCCTGAAGTATGAGATATATGTGATACTTGTTTTGAAGTATGAGATCTATGTGATACTTGTCCTGAAGTATAGAATCTATGTACGCTGTTCAAATAATATGTAGACTTTTTCGATATCCCACTCCTTTATTGACGTAAACTTTTAAGATTCATATATATATGTTGTAATCCAATTCATAAGAAATCGAATGATTTAAACAAAAAATCGATGACATGTCTAATTACGTTGCAATGAATGACATAATAGGGCGAGTCCATAGAAGAGTGCTAGAATGGTTTGTTTGTTTGAATGGTGTTTTACATCATTTCTTTTCACGTTAGGCCACATTTGATGGTCAATATTTGTGGTAGAGGCAGATCACAATTTTTTTCTGGGTAGGATCAGTACTGTATACCTCCATCACCCATAAAATTCGACACCTCACTAGACAAGTGGAGCTCCCAGTTGGATTCAAGCCCCATAAGTGAGGCAAGAAAGTTTTAGATGCAGCGTCTTCAAAGCCTGGCCAAGGATGCGCTGTTAAATGGTGGACAAGATAAGTATATAAGAACGCATATTATTAATATCCTTTAGCATATACTTTCATAGCAAAAATAAATTTAAAACAGACCTGCGTTCACAGCAAGACGTTGACATCTAGATAAATAATTTGATACCAAAAGTTCGATAATAAAACAGCTAAAGTCAAGTATAAAATCTGTGGTGACCGACATGTAAAAACAAGTTTTCTGCTATATCATTTATTTACCTATTTGTCAGTTTAGCAGCAAGTCCACAAGCACATGCCACGATGTTGTTTCTAGTGATCTTGCCGCCATATGAACCACCAAGCCGCTTTACTGTTACGTTGATCCTATAATAATAAAACAATCAAATAATGATAAATACTGAAACTAGAACTATCAATGAAGATGATGAATACCACCGCTTAAATTCTAAGTCAAACAAAGGGCCATAATTCTGTAATGAATTGGCTAATCAACAATGGGTGATGTAGAGGGACATAAGGTCATCAGTTGTTATGTGTATATGAAGTTTGGGAACAATCCATTCAAAAATGCTTGAGGAATTCAAGTAATTAATTGTGTTATCGACAGGTCACGCGACAAACATGAGTTATGCAACAGGATGCAACAAACATGTGTTACGCGGGGTGACAAACATGTGTTATGCAATGTGATGGGACGTTATGGATGTGATTTCTTATATAGCCGCCACTTCACTTTGTGAAAGCGGGGGTATAACAACTTTTTTTCCAAAAATATCCAACTTAAATGCATTCACTGTTTGTGCAACAATGTTTGGAATCTTCGGAATGTGACCCCACCAGTAATCAAACTCAGGACCTCTGGGACTAGAGGCAAGTATGCTCCACAGCTCCCAATGACAAGACTGGAGTCCATCACTTGTAATGAAATCAGATCCACAACATCTGATGACAAAACTGGAGCCGATCAGTAAATGTAAACAAACCAAAATTTCTGAGTTAAAACAGTCGATTTGTGTTCATATTTTCGAAGCTATGGATAAGTTTGTTGTATATCTTCAATAATAATTATAAAACATTTTTGGGACAATATTTTTTTTGGGATATTTTTTTATTTTGTTAAAGTTTATTCAAATCTAATTAAATATAGAAGTATTTACAATACCGGTACACAACATGAAATTTTGTTAATATTCCTTACATGACACGATAATACAACTAGCTAGCATTGAATAATTGGTCCACAAACTAGCTGCCTCACAAATAGATTAATAGACCATCAATAGGTGATATTACATCCTGGGTCCGTATTCAAAAAGCAACTTAAGTGGAAAATATTACTTAAGTCAACATTTAAGATTTTTACATATTTACATAACCTCTCAGGGATACTACAAACCATCGGTTTTAATATCTAATATTTAGCTAAGGTGTTTAAAAAATTGATAAAATTTGACTTAAGATTTTCCTAAGAAGCATTATGAATACGTGTATGAGCAACAAGGGCAGTCCCTACACTCCATAGTGAGAGTTCAGTGTAATTTTGTTGCATCTTCTACTTTATTTATATGTACAGCCAAACTTCAGTAACTCGAACGTTGATTCCTCGATTACCAGTGATAACTCGCGCACATACTCGCGTCCCCCGGCACAACTCCTATATAATTCGAAGTGTATAAAATATTATTTCTCGAGTACCACCCCAACTCGAAGGCTTTTTATGGTCCGGAGATCCGTTTTTAGGTAACAATAGCTATCGGCCATTAACCTTACACAAGGCGTAAGTTCAAACAAGGCGTGAAAGAAAACTAAGAGGTGTAAAAATTATGTTTGATTAGCGATAATAAACAGATGAAATGTTTAATTTGTGTGAACTTATCTAATGAATAATTATGATCAATAAAACACATTTGATTTTCTAATTATTGAGTGTGGTCTGTATTTCCATGACCACACTCAATATGCTAACGTGCAATGGGCCACGTGCACTGCTTGTTTTTCTGTATGCCCGTGACCACACTCACTATGTCAACATGCAATGGGCCACGTGCACTACCTGTTTCTCTGTATGCCAGTGACCACACTCACTATGTCAACGTGCAATGGCCATGTGCTTTACCTGTTTCTCTGTATGCCAGTGACCACATTCACTATGCCAATGTGCAATGAGACACCTGCATTACCTGTTTTTCTGTATTTCCGTGATCACACTCACTATGTCAACATGCAAACGGGCCACGTGCACTACCTGTTTCTCTGTATGCCAGTGACCACACTCACTATGTCAACGTGCAATGGCCATGTGATTTACCTGTTTCTCTGTATGCCAGTGACCACACTTACTATGTCAATGTGCAATGGCCATGTGCTTTACCTGTTTCTCTGTATGCCAGTGACCACACTCACTATGTCAACGTGCAATGGCCATGTGCTTTACCTGTTTTTCTGTATGCCAGTGACCACACTCACTGTCAACGTGCAATGGCCATGTGCATTACCTGTTTCTCTGTATGCCAGTGACCACACTCACTATGTCAACGTACAATGGCCATGTGCTTTACCTGCTTTTCTGTATGCCAGTGACCACACTCATTATGTCAACGTGCAATGGCCATGTGCACTACCTGTTTTTCTGTATGCCAGTGACCACACTCACTATGTCAACGTGCAATGGCCATGTGCTTTACCTGCTTTTCTGTATGCCAGTGACCACACTCACTATGTCAACATGCAATGGCCATGTGCTTTACCTGTTTCTCTGTATGACAGTGACCACACTCACTGTGTCAACGTGCAATGGCCATATGCTTTACCTGTTTCTCTGTATGCCAGTGACCACACTCACTATGTCAACGTGCAATTGCCATGTGCTTTACCTGCTTCTCTGTATGCCAGTGACCACACTCACTGATTTCTGTATTGAGTCTGTCCATTGTGTGGTGGAGACAATATCCAGCCCATCTTCAGTCGGTATAATATTTGTAGACTATAATAAAATTGCATCGTTATTTGTATTAACGTTTTGTTTGGCGTTTCCACAAACACAGTCTTTTAATCACCCAATGTCCATGCAACTTCTTCATTTCTACAATGTTGGTGAACATATCTTTCTTCTTAAAACAAGGCTCAAGGATGAACTTATACTATTTATTAAAGGGGTTGATGCACTATTTTCAAACACAATTTATTTTAAAAGGCTCTGAAAAAAGCTGAAAGAATTATCAAAATGCCATAAAAAATAAAGGAGATATGACCTATTGAAAATTTACAAAGAACATAAATGGAGGCGGCCATCTTTGAACGATGACGTCATCGCGCCATTTTACCATATAAGGCATTTTGATAATTCTTTCAGCTTTTTTCAAGTTTTTCAGAGCCCTTTAAGATAAATTGTGTTTGAAAACAGTGCATCAACCCCTTTAAACAACTGCATTTTGATTAAAATATAAAAACAATGTCAGAATAAAACCTAGATTTTTTTCTTCAAATTCAAGCTTTTATATCTACAGACTAATTTGGGACTACGTTCATGTTTTCATGTATACATTTCACTGAATAAAAAAGCAGACAGTTATTTGCCTATGCTTAATACAAGCTTTACTTAAGAAATAATAAATACGTACCTGTGTTTATCGGTGAATAAAATACAGTTAGGAGTTCGGATGCGTAGTAATTAAATCACGAGATCACGAGTGCGTTGGCACGAGTGATTTAATTACTACGCATCCCAACGCCTAACTGTATTTTATTCAACGATAAAACACAGGTACGTATTTATTATTTCGATTCTAACACAACAACCCAATTGTTTACGTTATTGTGGGGGCACTATATATTATCTCGGAGGTCAAGGTAATCAGGCTGCTATGTTTACAGGCTGTTCCATTAGGCGCCTCCGTATGCAAAGTTATGCGCGGTACAATATGTTTAAATACACTGGTAGTCACGTGAAAAACAATTATACGCGGGTAATTAATGAAACAGCTGTATTTTATCATAGAATAACATTCAGTTGTCTCTCTTCTTTGCGTATATGAAAGACTGCGCAGGTCGTGTTAGAATTATGAACACTGTCCTTTTAAAATGTATTTGCCTCAAGTGTTGGCTTAAATTATATATTTTGGTATGGTAGTGTTGGTTGTCAAGTGTCATACAAAGTACCCCAGGGACTGCAATCTCCTATGTTGTTGTTGCACATTACGTGGTCCGAGTATTAACTTTCATACCCCATCCAACCCCTTCTCCAAGAAGTAAAAACGGGGTTGACTGGGGTATGAAATAAAACCTTAATTTTGGCTTCAAAAGTCTGCATATTGTAAAATTAAAACATTTAATAGGTAATTTTAAACAGGTTTTTGCATTTTTTTCAGTAAAAATGTTTTTAAACGTGTTTTATTGTCGAAATATCTGTTATAAAATCCTGCTAATATAAGCTTTCCCATCGCTTAATTGGGATCACGTAATGATACTTTCATATAATTAATCAGTTAGTAGTAGTTTTCTTAGTTGGATTTCAATTCAACAGGTACGTCAGAATGCCGTTAAACCTACCGTATTTTACCTTGAATACAAAAAACATTTTTTCTTGCATTTTATATATAGAAATCGATGTCAGAATGGAGAGAAATGCCGATAAAAACATCGAGGATGAACAGACAGACATTTGTGAAAACCGATAATACTTTATTTTTCGTGACTTAATTTGACTTAGAATGAATAAAGTTTATTATAAAGCTTGGTATTATATAAATGTTTGCATAGTTGTTGTAGAAATTCAATAAATGAGTGAACATTTCTGCCCTGTTTTTTTATTTATATCAGCTGACTTGATATCACGTGATTTCCGGCTGATTAGACTGGTACACTTAGTACTGTTATAGTTCAAACAATTCTATTCTGATATTTAAATGCAGCAGACGACAGTGAAGACGATAGTGACGAGGCATTTTATTCGGACGAGTTTATGGAGTGGCCGCATGAGCAGATGCAAGAGTAAATAAATAAACACACAAACTTAATACTACAAAACACAGACTGAATATTGCTTTAGTCAAATGAAAATCTTGCTTCTTTTCATGCTAAATTCTTCGTCAATCTGACGTCACCTTTATCTAAAAATTATTTTGATGCGCACTATACAGGGAAATAACTGTTTTTACCCAGGTTTGACCTCTAAGAAAGGTACATGTCAAGGGTGCACTATACACGGTAAAATACAGTAATGCGTGTATGGTATAACATGTTGTAAGATTTTAAACTTCACCTGTGTCTCCATATAGAAATGTATCTGCTCGCCAACGAACACTGTGCCACTTGTCACGTGCGGAGCTGTAGCAATTACCTCTAGAAAAAAAATAATATCGCAGTAGTTAAGGTCATATGTGAATGTTCACATGCAGTAGTTTAGGTCATGTGAATGTTCACACGCAGTAGTTAAGGTCATATGAATGTTCACACGCAGTAGTTCAGGTCATGTGAATGTTCACACGAAGTAGTTCAGGTCATGTGAATGTTCACACGCAGTAGTTCAGGTCATGTGAATGTTCACACGCAGTAGTTTAGGTCCTGTGAATGTTCACACGCAGTAGTTCAGGACATGTGAATGTTCACACGCAGTAGTTCAGGTCATGTGAATGTTCACACGCAGTAGTTCAGGTCATGTGAATGTTCACACGCAGTAGTTCAGGTCATGTGAATGTTCACAACTGCATTTTAGTTAGAGAAAGCAACCAGTAAAACAAAGTTTGCCAAAGAAAGTTATAATTAGTAACAAAATTCATACCTTATTTGAATAAAAACGCAAATGTTAAAATATGGCTGGTCTTCAAACTTATCCAAGATTTCAATGATGTTAACATTATGATTATCAGTTTGGTAAAGATCACTCACATGAAAAAATAGATAGCTACAGATTAACAAAGCAAAACACATGTATAGAATAATTTTTCAACAAGAGGCCCAAGACGGCCTGAGGACACTCCACTGGCTAAAACGGCTTTTATAAAAAGGGTTGTCGACATAAAATTCCCATCAGTACTTCTTTTAAAACATTGCAAAAACAACAGCGCCAACAAGAAATTTAAAATAAAAATGTCAAAGGGCCATAACTCCGTCAAGTATCAGCGAACTGGAACAAAAGTGTGAAATGCATAACTAGACATTTTACCCATGCTTCCTGCCAAGTTTCGTCAAAATCCAACAAGGCGTTTAGAAGGAGTAGCGCCTACAAGAAATTTAAAGTAAAAATGTCAAGAGACTGTTACTCCATCAAAAATCAACGAACCGGAAAAAATTGCAATAGGCACAACTAGAAATTATATCAATGCTTCCTGCTAAGTTTCGTCAAATCCACCACGGTGTTCACAAAAAAAAAAAAAAAATAATCGATCAATTAAGAAAACAAACAAAAATTACATAAAAAATAAAAAAATAAAAAAAAATAAAAAAATAAAATAAAAAAATAATAATAAAACAAAAAATAAAAATATATATATATGTACAAATAAAAAACAAATTTAACTAATAAATAAATAATCATAATAATAAACAAGTGTGACCTTGACCTTGGAGCAATATAAAACCAACAGATATATTTAAAAATAATTAAAAAAAAAAAAAAATCAAACAAACAATAAAAATAAAATAAAATAAAATTTAAAAGAACAACAAAATAAATCAAAAAAAATAAATAAATAAATAAAAATAAAAACAACATTTTTTTTTTTGAAAATCCGTCGATTATCGTCCGAATTATGAAGCGGAGACGACTGCATAGACGAACGGATTTTGAACTTTGATCTCTAAGTATGACCTTGACCTTGGAGCCAAGGACCTGGAGTTTGTGCGCGACACGTCGTCTTGTTGTGGTGAGCAACTGTGCGAAGTTATTTGAAAATCCATCCATTATTGTCAGTTATCAAGCGGACATGAGTGTACAGACGAACGGATTTTGACCTTTGATCTCTAAGTGTGACCTTGACCCTGGAGCCAAATACCTGGATTTTGTGCGCGACACGTCGTCTTGTTGTAGTGATCAATTGTGCGAAGATATTTGAAAATCCATCCATTATTGTCAGAGTTATGAAGCGGACACGAGTGTACAGACGAACGGATTTTGACATTTGACCTCTAAGTGTTACCTTGACTTTGGAGCCACGGACCTGGTTTTTGTGCGCGACACGTCGTCTTGTTGTGGTGAGCAATTGTGCTTAGTTATTTGAAAATTCGTCCATTATTGTCAGAGTTATGAAGCGGACACGAGTGTACAGACGAATGGACAGACAGTGAGACTACTATATGCCACCCTTCGGGGGCATAAAAACAAGAAATATCACTGTAAGTGATCAATGCCCAAGTGTCCTTTGACTTCTAAGTATGACCTTGACCTTGGAGCCATATACCTGGATTTGTGCACGAGGTTGTGGTGAGCACTTGTGCCAAGTTATTTGAAAATCCGTCCAGGCATGCCAAAGTTATTGACCGGACACAATTTGACCTTTGACCTCTAAATGTGACCTTGACCTTGGGGCCACAGATCTGGATTTTGTGCGCGACACATCGTCTTGTTGTGGTGACCACTTGTGCCAAGTTATTTGAAAATCCGTCCATGAATTGACCGGACACAATTTGACCTCCATGTGTGACCTTGACCTTTAAAACCTGGGTTTTGCGCGCGACACATCGTCTTGTTATGGTGATCACTTGTGCCAAGTTATTTAAAAATCCCTGCAGGGGTTGTGACGTTACGGTCCGGACACGAAATTGCGTACCTGTTTTTGACCTATGAACTTCAAGTGTGACCTTGACATTTGAGGTACGGACCTGGGTTTTGTGGGGGACACATCATCTTGTTATGGTGATCACTTGTGCCAAGTTATTTAAAATTCCCTGCAGGGGTTGCGACGTTACGGTCGGACACGAAATTGCGTACCTGTTTTTGACCAAGGTGTGACCTTGACCTTTGAGGTACCGACCTGGGTTTTGCAGGGGACACATTGTCTTGTTATGGTGATCACTTGTGCCAAGTTATTTAAAAATCCCTGCAGAGATTGTAAAGTTACGGTCCGGACACAGAATCCGGACGGACAGACGGACGGTGCGATTACTATATGCCCCCGAAAAAAAATTAGGGGCATAAAAAAGGTCATTAAAATAATAATAAAAATAAATAAATAACTTAACACCGTAAGTTTGGTTAAGATTGCTCAAGAAGGCCAGTAGAGCTAAAATGAAGGTCCTATCGTCTTGAGGCAAAATACAGCATATTTCAGAAAATCAAGGGCCATAACTCCGGTAGAAATGGTCCAATCTGGCTGCCATAGTTTTCAAACTTATCCGAGCTTTCTTTGATATTAACAGTCTGGTAAAGGTTCGTAAATGAAGGCCCTATCGTCTTAAAGAGACAAAAGTTAACGACGGACGGATGGACGAATGACGGACAACTGACAACTCAGCATCCCATAAGCTCTGCTAACCTTCGGCCAGTAGAGCTAATAAATCAAGGGCAATAACTTTGGAGTTAACTTTCTGCTACAGGGGTTTTTCGAATTTGTTCCAAGTTGTCATCCATATTATGACGCTGGCCAAATTTGGTATTAAAAATCTGATGCAAAATGAAGGTACGAGAGTATTGACAAGACAACGTATAGCACTTTTTCATTAAATGAAGGGCCATAACTCTGGTGTTTATTATCTGGTATTGGTCTTTTTTGAAGTCGTCTTAGTTTTCATCTATGTTAAGATTCTGGCCAAGTTTGATAAAAGATCCACTGCAAATCTAAGGTACTAAATCTGTACTACTCTGCTGCATGTTATCTGATTTTGGCATTTTTTTTAACTCATCTGAGATTTTATCAATATAACGACTCTGGCCAAGTTTGATGAAGATCAGATGCAAAATAAAGTCAATCAAGTGTTGACAGACAAGGGCAAATTTTTCATTCAATCAAGGGCCGTAACTCTGATATCTATTATCCTATTTGTGTTGTTTTCAAACTTGTCCAAGCTCTTATCAATATTAAGACTCTGGCCAAGTTTGGTAAAGATCAGACAGAAAATGAAGTGTTGTTAGAGTGTTGAGATCAAAAAGTTAACTTCCAACCTGACAGCAGACAGAGCAAGGCAAACAATCCATATCACTTCTGTGACATAATTACTAACAAAAACTATAAAGAATAAATCTTTACGACATACGGTCTGGATTTCCCACAACGATTTCAGGTATTGGTTTATTGTAAAACTGTTTGGCAGCAATGGCTCCGTCTATCGTCACAACAGGTGTGTGTATGTTTGTGTAAGTCACGTTCACCAGCTTTGCTGCTTTATCTGCGATATCTTGTGACTCTGCAAATGTTAATATTCGCATCACTTTTGTTAATAATTATGATCTTGTTGTAGTCTGACATTGGTCTTGTTTTATATGCCTATTTACCGAGATGATTATTATTATACGAAAATAATTCAGGAATGAAAGAGTTTGTCAAATATGCAATTCAACTCAAATTGAAGACGAATTTCACTTTGTTTTAATTTATACAGCATATAATGATATTAGAAAGAAATATATCAGATAATCTTACATACAAAGCCCAATATGTTAAAATTGGCAACACTACAATCTTCAAAGTAGAAAGAATTTTTTAATTTAAGCAAATATTCATCAGAGGCGATTACTGTCAGATGTTCTATTCCAAATATTATTTCTTAAAACATATTCAAGTACAGCCTCACAAAAATTGTGATTAAATTTTTATTTATTTTTTCCTTGGATTTTTGATTAAAATGTGTGACTGATATAACCTCTGGTTAAATAATGATTATATGTATTGAAAAATGAACTACAAGTGAGTGTGAAGAACTAAGTGTATTATAATTATGTATTACAAATTATATATTACAAAGTATGTATTACAAATTATGTATTATCATTTATGTATGTAAATATGAGAAAATGTAAAAGTTTAAATCAGTAAAATATCCATCTATATAATCAGTTATGTTATAATTTATGAATGTCTCGTGGTATATATGCAGAGCGTTGGACACATGATCAAAAAGTTGTGGGATCGATCCCCGCCATGATCATATGTGTTGTGTCCCTGTGCAAGACACTTTATCAGCATTTGTTTAGTACTGGTTCTACCCAGAAAGACATTGAGAGTGATTAAAATAAGTTTAAAGTAAGACTGTCGATACAAAGGGCCATACGCCAGTGGTTTCGATGTTTTTCATGTAAAATACATAATGATTATACGAAGGATTTTTTACTTACCCGCGACTACAAGGGCCAAGGATTGACCATAGTAGCTTACTTGGCCGCTACAGAAAACCTATAATTAGTAACAAATATTCAGTATATGGGTATATTCTACAAAGGGTTATATTCTACAAAATGGTTCTATTATGCAAATGGTTATATTCTGCAAATGGTTATATTCTACAAATGGTTCTAGTTATATTCTACAAATGGTTCTAGTTATATTCTACAAATGGTTCTATTATATTCTACAAATGGTTCTAGTTATATTCTACAAATGGTTCTAGTTATATTCTACAAATGGTTCTGGTTATATTCTGCAAATGGTTCTAGTTATATTCTACAACTGGTTCTAATTATATTCTACAAATGGTTCTGGTTATATTCTACAAATGGTTCTAGTTATATTCTGTAAATGGTTCTAGTTATATTCTGTAAATGGTCCTAGTTATATTCTGGTTCTAGTTATATTCTGCAAATTGTTATAGTTATTTTCAACAAATGGTTCTAGTTATATTCTGGTTTGAGTTATATTCTGCAAATTGTTATAGCTATTTTCTACAAATGGTTCTAGTTATATTCTACAAATGGTTCTAGTTATATTCTACAAATGGTTCTAGTTATATTCTACAAATGGTTCTAGTTATATTCTGGAAATGGTTATATTCTACAAATGGTTCTAGTTTTATTCTACAAATTGTTCTAGCTTTATTCTACAAATGGTTCTAGTTATATTCTATAAATGGTTCTAGTTATATTTTACAAATGGTTCTAGTTATATTATACAAATGGTTCTAGTTAAATTTTGTAAATGGTTCTAGTTATATTCTGTAAATGATTCTAGTTATATTCTGGTTCTAGTTATATTCTGCAAATTGTTATAGTTATTTTAAACAAATGGTTCTAGTTATATTCTGGTTCGAGTTATATTCTACAAATGATTCTAGTTATATTCTACAAATTGTTCTAGCTATATTCTACAAATGGTTCTAGTTATATTCTATAAATGGTTCTAGTTATATTCTACAAATGATTCTAGTTATATTCTACAAATGGTTCTAGTTATATTCTACAAACGGTTCTAGTTATCTTCTACAAATGGTTCTAGTTATTTTCTACAAATGGTTCTAGTTATATTCTACAAATGGTTCTAGTTATATTCTACAGATGGTTCTAGTTATATTCTACAAATGGTTCTAGTTATATTTTACAAATAATTCTAGTTATATTCTACAAATGATTCTAGTTATATTCTACAGATGGTTCTAGTTATATTCTACAAATAGTTCATTATATTCTACAAATGGTTCTAGTTATATTCTACAAATGGTTCTAGTTATTTTCTACAAATGGTTATATTCTACAAATGGTTCTGGTTATATTCTACAAATAGTTCATTATATTCTACAAATGGGTCTTGTTATATTTTACAAATGGTTCTAGTTATATTTTACAAATGGTTCTAGTTATATTTTACAAATAATTCTAGTTATATTCTACAAATGGTTCTAGTTATATTCTATGAATGGTTCTAGTTATATTCTACGAATGGTTCTAGTTATATTCTATGAATGGTTCTAGTTATATTCTACAAATGGTTCTAGTTATATTCTACAAATGGTTATATTCTACAAATGGTTCTAGCTATTTTCTACAAATGGTTCTAGTTATATTCTAAGAATATTCTAAGAATGGTTCTAGTTTTCTCAATTGAATTGGGGTTTTAAGGCGCATCAACACATGAAAAGGTTATATGGCGCCTAAAAGGCATGAACATGCAGGCTCATCTTCCATGTACATCGAGATAAAATATGGAAAATGGGCCTAGAACCTTCTCACCCTGAACTGCAGAGTTGCTGCAAATTCTATCGTAGAAACTCCATTTACGCTGGAGCCACGTTATTGTTTTTCTGCCAATGCTCTTTTGATGCGAGCGAGATAGCACCTGAAACAATGCAGGGATCATGATGAAGACCTTTAATGAACATGAACAAAAAATGATAAAATGAACATGAATTTTGGGGGATTCTACCCCTCTGCCTACCCCTCCAAAGAGATCTGCAGTGGCCATATTCTTTGCCCCGTGACCAAACGGGGCCCCGTCATGGTTCTAGTTATATTTTACGAATGGTTCTAGTTATTTTCAACAAATGGTTCTAGTTATATTCTACAAATGGTTCTAGTTATATTCCAAGAATGGTTCTAGTTATATTCTGTGAATGGTTCTAGTTATTTTCTACAAATGGTTCTAGTTATATTCTACAAATGGTTATATTCTACAAATGGTTCTAGCTATTTTCTACAAATGGTTCTAGTTATATTCTATGAATGGTTCTAGTTATATTCTACGAATGGTTCCAGTTATTTTCTACAAATGGTTCTTGTTATATTCTACAAATGGTTATATTCTACAAATGGTTATATTCTGCAAATCATGACAATGCTTAACAAACATTGTGTCTGTGGACACAGATGCCTCCCGCCAAAAAACAAATAACCAACCAAAAATGTGGTCATCCCTGAATAAGACATAATCAGCACATAAGAGTTGAAAACACCCCACGGAAAAAACAAAGATGTTTGTGACACAAGATATTCTTTGCATGACTTTTCAAACAACTGAAGACCATATCTCCCATTAAATACATTCGTTGTAACAGTGACCTTGACCCGGGTAACCATAAAGCAATCACAAGCTTCCTTTAAATCCTTCTTAAAATCAAAATGTATTATTTTTTAAAAGCATCAATTTATATGATACATTTCAACAAGAAAAATGCCTGTTGGCGTTAAAGTCGGGTTTTCCACAATGTGATTTTTTTTTTTTGGTATTTGGTAGAGGGAAGGGGCAGGGTTAATGTTGAAAGCTTAGCACTAAAAAGATACCATTCTATAGTGGGTAAAGTTAAATCTACAATGTTTAAATTTCTGTTTAATAGTACCAGAATTTCTGACTTTAAAGCAAATTCTAATTAAAGAAACGTGACTAATTATGAAAATATTCAAGAAGGCTAATTCTGAAAATATTCAAAAACAGTTCTTTTTCTATTTTCAATAACAGTGACCTTGACCCCAGTAACTCCAAATGCAATCCCAAGCCAGAAAGTCTCATGCCAATATCTCATTCCTAACTGAAATAATTGAATGGGAAAAGTTTTTTCTATTTTCAGTAACAGTGACCCTGACCTTAAATCCGGTGACCCCAAATGCAACCCAAGCTTCCTTTTCATATAAACTACCTATCCATAAAATTTCATGCCAATATCTCATTCATAACTGAAGTTATTGAATGGAACCATTTTGCTATTAGCAACAGTGACCTTGACCTTAAACCCAGTGATCCCAAATGCAATCCCAAAGCTTCCTCTTCATATAAGCTACCTATTCATAAAGTTTAATGCCAATATGTCATTTATAACTAGTTAATGTTCTACTTTTAGTAACAGTGACTTTGACCTTGACCCCAGTGACTACAAATGCAATCCCAAGCTTACTTTTTATATATAAGCTACCAATCCAGAAAGTGTCATGCCATTATCCCATTCCTAACCGAAGTTAATGAAATGAAACCATTTTGCTATTTTTAGTAACAGTGACCTTGACCTTGAACCCAGTGATCCCAAATGCAATCCCCAAGCTTCCTCTTCATATAAGCTGCCAATTCATGCCAATACGTCATTCCTACCTGAAGTTATTGAATGGGAAACAATTGTTCTACTTTTAGTAAGTGACCTTGACCTCGACCCCAGTGACTCCAAATGCAATTCCAAGCTTGCTTTTTATATATGAGCTACCTATCCAGAAAGTTTCATGTCATTATCCCACTCCTAACTGAAATTACTGAATGGAAACCATTTTGCTATTTTACCTTGACCCTGAACCCAGTGACCCCAAATAAAATCCCCAAGCTTCCTCTTCATATAAGCTACCTATTCAGAAGGTTTCATGCCAATATCTCATTTCTAACTGAAGTTATTGAACAGAAACCTTTTTTCTATTTTTAGTAACAGTGACCTTGACCCCAGTGACTCCAAATGTGTAATCCCAAGCTTCCTTTTCATATAAGCTACCTATCCATAAATTGTCATGCCAATATCTCATTCATAACTGAAGTTATCGAACAGAACCATTTTGCTACCTATACAGAAAGTTTCATGCCATTATCCCATTCCTAACTGAAGTTATTGAATGGAAACCATTTTGCTATTTTTAGTAACAGTGCCCTTGACCTTGAACCCAGTGATCCTAAATGCAATCCCCAAGCTTCCTCTTCATATAAGCTACCAATTCATAAAGTTTCATGCCAATATGTCATTCATAACTGAAGTTATTGAACGGAAACAATTTTTCTGCTTTTAGTAACAGTGACCTTGACCTCGATCCCATTGACTCCAAATGCAATTTCAAGCTTGCTTTTTATATATAAGCTACCTATCCAGAAAGTTTCAAGCCAGTATCCCATTCCTAACTGAAGTTACTGAATGGAAACCATTTTGCTATTTTACCTTGACCTTGAACCCAGTGACCCAAAATGAAATCCCCAAGCTTCTCTTCATATAAGCTACCTATTCAGAAGATTTCATGCCAATATCTCATTCCTAACTGAAGTTATTGAACAGAAACCATTTTTCTATTTTTAGTAACAGTGACCTTGACCCCAGTGACCTTGACCCCAGTGACCCCAAACAAAATACAACCCCAAACTTCCTCTTCATATAAGCTACCTATCCAGACAGTTTCATGCTAATATCTCATTCCTAACTAAGTTATTGAGCGGAAATAAAACTTGACTGATAATTGAATTGAGTTAGGCGCACAAACACATGAAAGGTTATATGGCACCTAACAGGAATGAACACGCCAGGCTCATCCTCCATTTACATCAAACTTAAAAAGGTTAACGCAAACTTAAAAAACGTAACACGTGTTTTGGTGAAAGCCAACTTTTTTTTCGAAAACAAGCATTAAATTGCAATTATTAAATAAAAATGTTTTACTATGAATCACAACTTTGCCACTTTGATGGTCCTCGGTTTAATTTTAGCCATTTAATTGTTGGTTTAACTTAAAATATATTTAATTAATGTTTAACAGCTCGTCAACACTGTTTAAAAAAACAACAACAAAAACAAAACAAAGGTTTAGGTTGTTTAGAGCCGCCCCAGAGATAGGGGAAGAATACATATGAAACTGGGAACCCTGCCCTACTTTAAATACCAAACAATTCCTATGGTTCTTTAACATGCTCGGAGGATACACAGGACCACCCGGCAATCATGAAAACACGGCCATTCTTCGGGATCCTGCCTCGTGTGTATAGATGCTTCAGTATGTTCAAAATCTTGACATTTTGTTGGCCAGAAGGTAACGGCACAGAAAATAATGCACTGTTGCTATACAGGGGCGTAGCTTGGCCTTTTTGACGGCATAGTCCCGCAGTTAAAGTTATTACGCTGTGGGGGGGGGGGGGGGGGAGGGGGTTGGGGTCTGGGGTCCCCCCCACAATTTATTTTTATGTTAGAATGCATTAGGTGCGTGCTGACGTATATTTTAGACTTTAAGATGGGCAAAGATAACTGAACAAATATATATGAAAATAATATGTTCTGGTTACTACGCCGCCTATACAGCCCCCCCACCCCTCCCCACACCCCGATTTTTATTGCATTTTTTTATTTTTTTATTTTTCTATTTCTGAAAATTAGGCGTAGGCCCGGGCCTACAGGGCCTATGCAGAGCTAGGCCAATGCTATATAAACCATATGGCCGTTAGCCACACATACTGATGTATAATTTGCGCTGCATGATTGGTATTTACAATACAGAGGAAGGCTTCATCACTGCTTTCATGTTAATAAACTATAGATGGAGAAATCGGCTAAATGAAATTGCAAAACTTTGATGATAACTTTGATTTTAAATGCAGATTTGTTTTGGCAGGAATCTCATGAGCATCACGCTAGTATGACGTTACCAAGATAACTTTGATTTTAAATGCAGATTTGTTTTGGCAGGAATCAGATGAGCGTCATGCTAGTAGGACGTTACCAATATGTGACTATTGCGGCCCCAAACTTGGAATGTGGTTAATCTTTATAATGGCTGACAATGTCCCTAAGAAGTTCTAAAATATCGAATGGATAGTATTATCATTGCAAAAAAACAAACATTTGGAAATTCTCTTGTTTTTTCATGATCAAGGGGAGTTATATAAATTCTTTTATGTGATTGTCAATTTTGCTCGGTGTCCAATTCGTCCGAGATCTTACTGAAACTAACGTTCAAGTTTTTTTAGTGAAACAGAAGCCTTTTGCTGAAGTTTGCTTATCAAACAACATGCCAACAGCATACTCTGGATTAGAGCTAAATGTACAACTGTGCCTATATAATAAATATAAATCTTATACTAGAAGAGTGTTCCACGGAACACTTGTGTCGCCTGCCGTGTGATTATTGCAGCAAGTACAATCTTTTATTTAAAGTGATCCCTAAGTGTATGCCATGCTATGCAGGCGATACAACAATTATTTAAATATAAACGTATGCAAGATCTTTTTAAATGTATCACCTTAACAAAATATCAAATTACAACCTCTTCTGGTTCAGATCCTGGTAAGAATAGATACGACGCTGGTGACCTGGCATCATTTACACCTCCGGCGGGGATGTCAAAGGAGGTCAGCACAGCACTTTTACTACTCCTGGCATTTTCTAGAACACAAACACATTTCAAATTATCCGTAACTGCTCAGCCCTTATTGTAATATAAATATTGAATATGTAACTGAAACGCATTATGATGATTTTATTCGTATTTGGATTGACTCTCATTGTTCTTCCACATCACCTCCTGTCCCTTTAAAGGGTCCAGTCCCTTTAAAGGGATACTGTCCGTAAGTAAGTCTGATTGTTATTCAGTAAACTGTATACATGAAAACATTAGCATAGACCCAGATAAGCTGCAGTAATACATTCATGAGTTTGAAAAAAAAGTTTTATTTATTATTTGTAAATAATGTGGGAGCCACATTATTTACATTTTCTGCTGATCACATGACATCCATTAGTGCATTAGCTTTTATAGGTTGTATCTCTTGCGTAATACATCTGGCCCGGTTAGCTCAGTCGGTAGCGAGCTCCACTGTTGCGACAATCATCTACTATTACCCGCGTGTGTGACTTTAGTGTGGGTTACGAGTTCAACCCCACAAAGCGGTACTGCTTTTTTTTGTACCGCTATTGAATTCCGTCAAACAATGTTGATTTAGTAAATATTCAAAAATGGTTGTTATGTATGTTTGCCAATGTAATTATTTTGTTTTTTATAGGATAAAGTTACGGACATTGTCCCTTTAAATAATCTATTTATGTTTGAAAAAGTGTATTTAGTACGCATTTCATGATATTAAATTGTGATCAAGATTGTGAAGTTCAACCAAATAAAGTTCCACTATCAAATCGTTTGAATTTCATAAATTTTATAAATATAACAGTCAGTCACTTTCAGTTTGTTGAGATTATGTGTATTTTTGAATATTCTTTCTTGCATACCGGATAAGGCAATCCGTGATTTACATGGGTGCTGAAAAGCCTAATCTTACACACAGGTGAAGATAAAAGTCACGCGCTCATATCAACAATGACAGTTGCACGACATCATTATGTAGACAAACATGCAAAACATTAGTAGTTGGCGACGAAGCGCAGAATGTAAATGATATATTCAAGAAAAATAATCAATCATGGGTATTCGGTTCAGATATATGGAATTCCAACCCTCTGTAAAACTGTTTTAATCGGAAAATCGGCAGGGCCTCGGTTCCGACAAAAACAATCATACCTTGAGTTGGAATTCCCAATCTTCACCAGATACCCATGAAAATTTCTTATAATCTACAAGAGAGCCTTATCTGGTAATGAAAAGCGTTACAGGAACTTACCCTCCAGATAATGGTAAAATTACATTACAAAACTGTTTAGCAAAACTCTCTCCAGGTTTTTAGATCTTATATCAATCTATATATCTGAAGATTAAAAGTGTAGGTTTATTCACGGAATCTTAAAATACCTGTTATTGAATATGCGTAAAATGAATTACGAGTTGGCAACTCAATTCGACTTACCAGTTTTGTGTTTTGCACTGGCTGTTTAAAGCCGTTTATATTGTCTATAGAGATTGGATTCTCACATTATATAGAGTTTAATAACCAGAGTTTTTGAGATACGGGAAATATCTCCCGAGGTAGAGAAATGGCCCCGATATACGAACGAGTGCTGAGCACGAGTTCTTATATCGGGGCCATTTCTCTACTGAGGGAGATATTTTCAGTGGTTATTAAACTATATATTACATAATTTAAAAAGATATTTTATCAATATTTCTAATGATTCATGCCTTTTTACACCAGTTTGCACGAGAACGCCAAGACGACGTTACGTCATACAAACAAAAAAAGTATAACCGGAACTCTTCGTTAATTTCTGTAATCAATATTTCCTAGTGGCGGAATCTGATGAATACGTCCGTAAAACAATCGGAACGTCATCTGGTGTTCCCGCCACAGACGGAAAAGGCCGAGCAATGTTCCGTTCTGGGAAATATCTCAGTGGGAGATATTTCACAGTAGAGCAAACGAGTAGGTATAGCTTTTCTATTCCCAGTATTTCCTATACAAATCACAAATATGTAATATCAAGTTATATATATATACCTCTTCATCAGTAGGTCTAGGAACAGTTAAGTTTGTTGTAAAGTTTGTCTGTTGATGGCGGGATACGGACTATAACAATCAACTTGGAGAAGTCACGTGATCATATTTCTCTATTATAAACATGAACATAATACTATGAACTGAACTGGAACAGTTCCTATTGTTTGGGGCGCTTGTTTCAGCAAAGGTTTTTCTGCAGTAGCTTGAGTAATTAAAACAATACGTACATCAGTTATATGTCATTAGAACTGGCATTTTTATTGGTAAATAAGACTACTTTACTTTGAAAATCGGTTCAGAAATAAATATTTTACAGCCAAAATGTTTTTTTGATGGGCTTTTTCCAAAAAAATCCTTGCTGGTTGGACAGCAGAAAATTAAGAAATTTCAAATAACTTCGGTAATCCTTCATATTTTGCTATAATTTCTTAATTTACTTTAGCACATGAAATTTTTATTTCTCAACCAATTTTGAAAAGTAAGATATTTCTATTTACCACTAAAAATGTCTGTTTCACTGATATACAACTTATTTAGGTAAGAGTTGTATTTTGTCTGAAAAGTCCAAAAAATCTTTGGCTAAAACAAGCGCCCCAAACAATAATTAGTATATGGGACCTTGTCATACCAGCGGCCTCGGAAACATGTTTGATTATATCACATCCACATTGCTTTTATGGTAATGTGTAACACTACCATACCCTTTAATAAGTGATGATAATATTTTAATAACAAGTAGTAGAAGTATATCACAGTTAATAGTAAATGACCATTATTCTACAATTTGGGATTTGCCTCTCAAATAGCAGATATTATATTAGCTTACTCAGGTATACAGTGTAGGCGGAGTATAGCGTTGATCCAATTGAATAAATGTGTCGAAATCCAATAATATTATGGCACGTGCATGCAGGTATATATTGGCATGTTCAAGTAGCAGGAGAGAGTCTGTGAGAGTCGGAGGTTGTTAGATATTGTCTGAGAATGTAGAGATTTGATGAGTAACATCTGTTAGAATTAATATAAACACTATACGAGAGAAATGGGGTAGTTTTAAAGATTATTAAAACGTGTGTTTAAAAGTCTGGACTTGTTAATTATTAATGCCCTGGTGACATAGAGTGTTACAGGACTTCTTTGGTGCTATCGTGACCAGGATTATGTGTTAATTCGACATAATTAACACTGCGAACTTGGTGTTGTGGGCAGATTTTAAACATGTGTGTGGACAATAGTCGATCATAAATGAATGAACTTTGTTGATGGGTGGTGACAATAGTGCAACACGTGCAAGAAGAACTGGAGGCAATATATTCGACTAACGTGAGTAGCTTTACTGTATTACTCTAACAAATATGGCTGAACAGACAGAGTTTGCAAATATGTTTAGGGTAATGGGTGACCAGCTTACGGGGTTAACAACAACCATGGGGGCTCAGGGTGTAGCCAAAGTCATTACGCCATTTGAGGGGAAAGCAAATTATTTAAGGATTGGATAAAAAGTATTGAGAAATACTCTTTGTTAGTTGGCATGGCACATGACAGTATTAAATTGGTTGCTTATCAGGCAAGTAAGGGTCCCGTTAGTGATTTCTTGAAAAGGTATATATGGATGCAAACCCTATTCACACATGGGCACAAGTTAAAGCAGAACTTCAAGCTCGTTTCGCTGAAGTTGTTGACCCACAACATGCACTTTTGTTACCACGCAAAGTTCTTCAAAAACGTAATGAAACAGTTCAGGTATATGCCGAACGTCTTATTGCCTTAGGTGATGACGCCTTTGCAGGGCAGGCCCAAGACGTTAGGGATAGACAATTGATAGGGTATTTTATCGATGGTCTCCATGACGATGGAATGAAACTTCGAGTCATGCGAACCAACCCAAACACGTTGCAAGATGCAATTGCTACTGCAACAGCAGAACAGAACCTTAGAAAGAGGTTTCAGTTAAGGACAGATCATCATTACCAGAATAATGAACCGACACATGAACAGCCTATGGAAGTTGACCATTTAAGGAGGCAAAAATGTTCTTATTGTCATAAGAATGGTCGTGTTGTGGACGAGTGTCGAAAGAAAAAACGGGAAGTAAATGCTATTACTGAAAATAAACCCCGTCGTAGGCCGATCGACCGTACACGGTTAGTGTGCTGGCAATGCCAAGAAATAGGTCACTTTGCCAGTGAATGTCAAAATGAGACAAATTGGTCGAACGGACAGCAAGGTAGACTGGCTAGGGGTCAGTTAAAAGATTCCACTCCTCTCATGTAGAAGCCGGTGGGAGGAGAAATAGAAGTAAACCCACATTTAATATTGCATTAACATCAAACCCAAATTCTTGCTTGTTAAGGATCCAGAAACAAAAACTTAATTGACACCGGAAGTGACGTGTCACTAATTAATCGAGACGTTTATGACAAATTTGAACTAAAACCAAAATAAGATACAACTCGCAAAGCTTACTTACAGTCTGTTACCGGAGGTCCGCTTACTTGCGATGGGAGCACAGAAATCATTTTCGAGATAGGTGGTATCAAAATGAGTCATTTTACGTAGTCAGGGGAATGAATAGGAGAATAATAATAGGAAAAGACTGGTTACTTAATAATGGTGTTCGTATTTATTATGACCTTGGGTGTATTAGGGTCACTGGTAAATATGTACCACTTCAGGAAGATATTCACATTTCATCAATAATTCGATTGAAATCTAAAACTAAACTTCCACCTCAAACGAGCGTAGTTTGTAATTGTCGAGTTAGGAAAAGTCCTAATTTTCAAACAAATGGTCAAACTTACCAAGTTTCAGCAGTTGAACGTGGTTTTCTTAGCTATGAGCCAGGTTTATTAGTTGCAAATTCAGTTTCAAAAGTAAAAAGAGATAAAATTGTTCCTATTGTGATAACAAACACCACAAACAAAATATTTACCTTAAGGAAAGGTTGCGCGGTAGCTTAAATAGAATTAATAAAAAATACTTATCAAATCTCTACATTCTCAGACAATATCTAACAACCTCCGACTCTCACAGACTCTCTCCTGCTACTTAAACACGCCAATATATACCTGCATGCACGTGCCATAATATTATTGGATTTCGACACATTTATTCAACTGGATCAACGCTATACTCCGCCTACCCTGTATACCTGAGTAAGCTAATATAATATCTGCTATTTGAGAGGCAAATCCCAAATTGTAGAATAATGGTCATTTACTATTAACTGTGATATACTTCTACTACTTGTTATTAAAATATTATCATCACTTATTAAAGGGTATGGTAGTGTTACAAATGTCTTGTGTATACTTCCAATTTACTTGAAATGTCCAGTATAATATGTTTACACCTTTATCTAATCAGTGCTACCATTGAACAATACATATAAACTTGATAAATATGTGAATCAACAAATTCAAACATAGCTTAAGGTATGACATAAGGCAATTTTTTTTACCAATGCACACATTTTTCAAGTGTGTTTTTGTTTTTAGTGTAAGAAAGATTATGATAAAAGTGTAAACACATTAAACTGGAAGCTTGATTTATTCAGGTATATTTTATTTGGGATTACACATAAAAGGAAGTCAAGCTTGAACTTGTTATCATACCAATGCTTGTGCCGTATCTATGGTCGTGACTGTGGCGTTGCCCTGGGTACTGGTAACAAAGGCAGCGTACAGCTGTCCTGGCAATGGCGGTAGGTCATCTGTGTAAGTCGCCTCACCTGTACACTGTTATAAGAGGTAAATAGTCATTTCAGAAAAAAATATGCTAATATAGAAACTAAATGAAATGAGATTTGGCTTGTTACATCCAGTTAACGCAGCATATTTGGTTATATTGGGGCAGAGACCTCAGAGGGAGATGAGAGGAAGGATGACATTACCCATCAGACATGCCTCCACCAGCGAACCCACGCAGTGCAGAGGTCTGCAGCTCTAAAGCCAATGCAGCCATGTTAGACCCTTTATATAATCCAACACAGCACTTAAACAATCAATTTATTACATGTATGATATTACTGAAATCATTCGCTGTCTTTTATCACTTTATTGACATCATAACTCAATATAATAGCTCTTTTTTTCTGTGTCTTGAGTTAATAATTTTAGTGATTTCTTTCACTGAGGACTCTTGACCACTCATGACCTATAGAAATGTCATAAAGAGGTTTTTTAAATTTACTTTAATTGTTTAAAGGGACACATGGAAATCTTGAGTTTTATATCATGCATTACAAGTGTGTGTGTGTGTGTAGTTCTAAGGTTTATAGTCCCTCTGCCAACATACTCGATAAGCTTTTCGGTCTCTCACCGAATGGGTATAATAGAGTCTGGACATGCATTACAATTAGTACAGCGTTTTATTAATCCTGTGTCATTTTGACTTTAAAACTGCTTGCATATATTTAAATAAAAATTGAATTGAATTGAACTGAATTGGGGTTTTAAGGTGCACCAACACATGAAACGGTTATATGGCACCTAACAGGCATGAACATGCCAGGCTCATGTACATCGAGATAAAATATGGAAAACGGACCTTAGAGAACCTTCTCACCCTGAACTGCAGAGTTGCTGCAAATTCTATCGTAGAAACTCCATTTACGCTGGAGCCACGTTATTGTTTTTCTGCCACTGCTCTTTTGATGCCAGCTAGATAGCACCTGAAACAATGCAGGGATCATGATGAAGAACTTTAATGAACATGAACAAAAAAATGATAAAATGAACATGGATTTGGGGGGATTCTACCCCTCTGCCTACCCTTCTAAAGGGATCTGCAGTGGCCCTATTCTTTGCCCCGTGACCAAACGGGGGCCCCCGGGAACCACATGGGGCTTAAAAAATTGAGAATTCTATTTCCTTTATTATTCTACACATTTTTTAAATATATTATTGGTGCAATATTATCAAAAGTCAGTAATATGTAAAAACAATTTACTTCAAACTATTCTAACAATTAATATTAATGACTGAACAAATGCAAGTTACAAGAAAAACTAACGGGACACCGTGAGTTTTTAAACAAGAGGCCCAAGTGGGCCTGTGGACGCTCTACTGGCTAACATGGCTCTTATAACATTAATGAAGCGAGTGACTGCCATTTACGTTTTTTTGAAAGTTTCGGGCAAAAAACAGCTTTTGAACTAAATCAAGGGCCATAACTAAAGAATCTGTTAAAGTTTGGTAAAGATCAGATGAAAAATGAAGGCCCTACCGTATTAACGAGGCAAAATATAGCATTTTTAATTAAATCAAGAGCCATAACTCCTCTGTTACTGGTCTGACTAGTCCAACATAGAGCCAAAAAAAATAAGAAAAAAAAAGAAAAAAATATATAAATAAAAAAAAATAATAATAATAATATATAAATAAATAAAAAATTAAAAAATTAAAAAAAAAAAAGAAAAAAAAAAAAGAAAGTTTGATAATGATCGGATGAAAAATGAAGCCCTATCGTCTTAACTAAATCAAGGGCCATAACTCCGCTGTTACTGGTCCGATATGTTTGGTTTTCAACCTTGACCAAGCTTTCATTGATATTAACAATCTGATAAAGTTTGGTAAAGATCGGATGAACAATGAAGCCCCTATTGTCTTAACGAGGCAAAATATAGCATTTTTAACTAAATCAAGGGCCATATCTCTGCTGTTACTTGTCTGATGTGGCTGGTTTTCGAACTTGTTCGAGCTTTCAATGACATTAATAATCTGATAAAGTTTGGTAAAGATCGGATGAACAATGAAGCCCCTATCGTCTTAACGAGGAAAAATATATCATTTTTAACTAAATCAAGGGCCATAACTCCGCTGTTACTGGTCCGATATGGCTGGGTTTTTTTTTTTTGAGCTTTCAACAGCATTAACAATCTGATAAAGTTTGGTAAAGATCGGATGAACAATGAAGCCCCTATCGTCTTTACGAGGCAAAATATAACATTTTTAACTAAATCAAGGGCCATAACTCCGCTGTTACTAGTCCGATAGGGCTGGTTTTCGAACTTCTTTGAGCATTCATTGATATTAACAATGTGGTAAAGTTTGGTAAAGATCGGATGAACAATGAAGCTCCTATCGTCTTTACGAGGCAAAATATAGCATTTTTAACTAAATCAAGGGCCATAACTCCGCTGTTACTTGGCCGATCTGGCTGGTTTTCGAACTCATCTGAGCTTTCATTAATATAAACAACCTGTTAAAGTTTGGTAAATATTAAATGAAAAATGAAGGCCTTATCGTCTTAACGAGACAAAAGTTAACGACGGACAACGGACGGACGACGGACAACTCGGCATCCCATAAGCTCTGTTGGCCTTTGGCCTGTAGAGCTAAAAATCAAATATTGCCGTGTGTCCCTTTAATATTCATCAAATGCGGTAGAAGCTCAACTTTCAAGCCTTGTTTATTTATTGGGAAACTATGCTGAAGGGCATAATTTTGTTTAATTGCAGAACAAAATTATTGCACTTGTTAAACACATTTTTTCAGTATAAAAGGGGCCATAATTGTGTTAAAATAAAAACACGAGTTATAGATCCTGGCTGTATGATGCATTATGTAAAGTAGTTTCGGAGATAAAAGTTTACATACAAAATGTAACCTGGACACAGAGGATACAGATGATCAAGTGATGACAATTATAGCTTTTTTCCTTTTTTCTTCGAAAAATGCTAGACAAAAACAGCTGGTGCTTTTTACTGATTTTGTGGGTTTTGGTTTTAAAAAAGTGTTTAAGAGTAATGTGTATCAAAGTATGGCAAACATATTTATTTGAAAGAATCATATCTAAATCTAAGAATAATTTAAAGGGGTTGATGCACTATTTTCAAACATATTTATTTAAAAGGGCACTGAAAATCTTGAAAAACTGAAAGGATTATCAAAATGCCATGTAAAATAAAGGAGATACTACAAACAAAACAAAGCATTATTAAATTCTTAAAGGGGTTGATGCACCATTTTTAAACAATGTTTATTTTTAAGGGCTCTAAAAAGCTTGAAAAAAACTGAAAGAATTATCAAAATGCCATGAAAAATAAAGGAGATACGACCTTATTTATTCAAAATTTCCAAAGAAACCTAAATGGAGGTGGCCATCTTGGAATGATGACATCATCGCACTTTTTTACCATAAATATATGGCATATTGACAACATATCTTTTGAAGCAAGAAAAAACACTGCAAATGAAAACTAATCATACAATGTATACATTTTACATATTTATTTTTAATCAATTTGCAGTGATTTTCTATGATTTAAAAGATACTTTGTCAATAAGCCATATATGGTAAAACGGCGCGATGATGTCATCGTTCCAAGATGACGGTCTCCATTTATGTTTCTTTGCAAATTTTCAAATTTTCCTTCATTTGTCATGGTATTTTGATAATTCTTTCAGCCTTTTTCAATTTTTCAGTGCCCTTTTAAATACATATTGTGAAAATAGTGCATCAACCCCTTTAATCAAAATGAAATCAGTCACTGAAAAAATATTAAGTTAGTGTAACTAAAACAAGATGTTTTGCATAATTTCATCAATTTTATTTTTAATACTTGTGTGTTATTAATCAAAAACATTGCTTATTTCTTAACAGTTTATTTTCACAACTGGAAGGTTGTTCCTTGGAACACTTGCGTCATGTGCTTATTTCAGCCTGGTTAGGTTGCAGGTTAGCGTTTCATGAAAAGGGGACACGCATAATGCCATTCCTTGCGATAAGATATATATGTGTGAAGTTTTGTGAACATAGGTCAAATACTTTTTAAGTTATATGACCAAGATTAAGTGTGATGGATGACAACAACAAAGTGATCTCTGACTGTCTGCCATGCCACGCGGCAACAAAAGAAACCCTCAATCATATAGAGTATCTCAGGCATAAGAAACCAAATGCCTGCAATTTTAATAAGTATGTGCTAACAAACATCAATACACACACGGCAAAATCTTATGCATAAAACACAGTTGACTGGACAAACATTAAAGGGATTGATGCACTATTTTAAACAAGGTTTATTTTAAAGGGCTCTGAAAATTTTGAAAAAACGGAAAGAACAAACAAATTCGATGAATTGATATCCCCCGTCGAATGATGTATTATCCTCGAGTAAAAGGAATGTGTTCGAATTTCTTTTTAATTAGTATACATCAGGACCTTGAGCCTTCAAAAATTTGAATATCTACTAGATATAGGAGTGTAAATACAAAATATTAAACCTTTGACTCTTGTAGTTTCAGAGAAGAAGATTTTTAATGTTTTCCCCTATATATAAGTCTATGTAAAACTGCGACCCCTGGGGCTGGGCCAAATTTGACCCCAGGGTCACCATTTGAACAAAACCGGTAGCGGATCCATAAGCTGATAATAAATAAAAAAGATTAAAACCTTTATCTCTTGTAGTTTCAGAGAAGATTTTTGAAGTTCTTCCCTATAACTCTATTTAAAACTGATCCAAGCTCCCTCGAGCTCATTAAAAAAAAATGAACCCTGAATAAAGGTTTAAAAAAATAAATTAAAAAAATAATGATAATAATAATAATAATTAAAAATAAGTCTATGTAAAACTTATCCAACATGGGGCCCTAAGCTCCCAATTAAAGAAAAAAATGAACCCTTGAACCAACGTTTCTTATGAGAACAAAAATAAATAAAAAATAACTCTTATGTAATACTGATCCAACAAGATCCCAATTAAAGAAAAAATGAACCCATGAACAAGACGACAGTTCAAATTTGGTGACAAAAGGGTTCAATTCAGTGTTACCTGAACATCAGCTTCCAGTTTCTTGAGTGGCTCGTTTAATGGCCATTCTTGTTTATTGGTATCGTACGTTTGTGTACCCGAAGACAATGGACGGATGTCGTGTAATACGTCACTGCCACCTCTGAAGCGAACGCCTGCATTATCCCCAAGCACGTGCAAGAAAAACTGAAGTATATATTACAATTATAAGACATACATTTGCTTAAAAAATATTTCTTCAAAGTTTTTTATCTGAACAAATTGTTCAGTATTTTCATTTCTGTTGTGCTTTGCTTTTACATCACTTTAACGTGTTGCATTTTAATTCCCAATTAAAAACATTTAATTTTGGGGCGGAGCTAAAACAAACAAGGTCAAGTTAATTCTTCTGATGGAATTTGTTTTGTTTGTATACCGTTACGTCATCTTGAAGTTCATGCTAATTGTCATAAGTTGCTATAAAACAGCGACCAATGTTGACAACGTTGCTCGTATTACAGCTTTAAAACACCATTAACACAAATATAACATATTTACGTTATTAAAGTCTGAAAAACAGTTTGAACAAACACAGTGTAAAAATAAACATCGAATTCGATATTGGAGTATGAAAAAAGTTTAACTATTGTTTGGGGCGCTTGTTTCAGCCAAAGGGTTTTTGGTCTTTTAAGATAAAATTAATCTACTACCTAAATAAGTTGTATGTCAGAGAAACAGACATTTTAAGTGGTAAATAAAATACCTTACTTTTCAATATCAGTTGAGAAATAAAAATTTCCTGCACAATAGCTGATTTTGATGGGGGCATTTTCAATGCAAAATTCTGCTGCATGAAACATTTGGATTTTTTTTTTTCTTCAAATTTTATCCAAAAATGGTTTTAAATTGTTGGATATTAGTAAATTAAGACACCCTAAAAGTTTTATAGCAACAAATGAAAGCTAACTGAAGTTATTTGAAATTTCTTAATTTTCTGCCGTTTCACCAAACAAGGAATTTACATAGGAAAAGCCCCATCAAAAAATCATTTTGGCTGTAAAATATTTATGACTCAACTGATTTTCAAAATTAAAGTAGTTTTATTTACCACTAAAAATGCCAGTTCTAATGACTTATAACTCATGTATGTATTATTTAAATTGCTCTAGTTACTGCAGAAAACCCTTTGGCTGAAACAAGCGCCCAAAACAATAATTTGCGAAACACTTAAATGCTTACCATTATGCTTAAAGTTCTCCGGCCATATTTTGTTTTATGAACATGTTTATGTTTATTTATTTCGAAATTAAATACACAACAATAGAAGTTTACAATTCACACATTGCAATATCTGTGAAAAGTAAGAATAAGATTTTATTTGATGATGTAGAAAACTTTGAACAGGTAAATTAATCCACAGGTAAATGTACTTATCGATAATCCGGCAATAGTTGTGCAGCTATACAATTCAGATTTACCTCATTCATGCAGTCACGCAGTGGTAAAAGTAGTATCTACGTCATGCAAATAATACTTATTTTTACATACAACTTAGTAGTGGTTTTCAATACATATTTCTCTCTGGGAAAATCAAGAAATGTTCAGGTGTTATTTTTGTTAATTGATAATACTACAAAAAGGGTGGCCATTCATCTTTAAGATAAGAATTTTAGTATGTTTATATTAGAAATATTACAGACGCTCAAATCACCTTGTATAGCAATGCACAAGCCACAGTTTTTCGGTAGGTTGCACTTGGAAGTGTTACATCGCTGGTTGGTACGAGCTCGGACGCCATACTTGTCATGGCACCTAATTAAATAAGTCCATAGTTAGAGCAATGATTTGAAACTTGGTGTTAGCATACGAGAACATACTTTAGTTGTCATCAACATATCTTAAACCAATAGCTGTTAAAATTAAATTTATAGACTTGTTTGATGCCCTCACTCGTGAAACAACCATGACGAGAAAGAGTTCCTAAAAACCGAACCCTTCTGTCAACTAATCTGTGTTATTCTAAAGTACTTAAAGGGACACACGGCAATCTTGATTTTTTAAAAACTCACGGCGTCCCGTTAGTTTTTCTCTTCACTTGTTTGTTCAATCATTAATAGTAATTGTTAGAATAGTTCAAAGCAAATTATTTTTACATATTACTAACTTTTTATAATAGTGCATATATAATATATTTAAAAATTCGGTGAGATAATGAAGAAAATTGAAATCACAATTTTTTATTTAATCATATGCAAGCAGTTTTAAAGTCAAAATGACGCAGGATAACTTAATTGAGGAGCAAATTTTAATGTTTGAATAAAACTCAAGATTGCCATGTGTCCCTTTAAATAACAAGAAACTCTCTTGGGCATGTGGAAACTCATACATGTAAGAAGTGATATACGCATTCTATCAATTAGCTGCAAATAGACCAAGCATAAACATAATCTGCAAAGCAATATCAGAAAATACTTGTGTTATTTTTCTATTTATTTTCTTTTTATTTTTAATTACTCTTTTCTTTCTAAACAAGAATACTCATCAAAATTATGGTTGAATGGTCCACAGCCAAATTAATGGACTGGCTTTATGCCGTCTCATAGGCTACTGAATTTGTATGGTGAAAAATTACTTGGATCCAGTTGTTTTGGTAAAGGCCGACAAGCTTGCGAGTCGTTCTGTGCCTACACAATTCATGTGCTGTCTAACCACAGTTACTGATACTGATAAATGTCCAACTTTATGTCGGTTGTTTAGAGCATGGCCACTCATTTATAACCAGATCTTCATTTTAACAATCCTTCCGGATGTAGTAATCAAGATTAATGAGTTATTTTAAATGTTGATAAATCGGTACTAATGGGCCAATCAAAACAGAGTTATTATACCTTGTTTTGTTCGGCTTGATGCTTCCCAATTGTTATTTTCCTGATAAACAACTTGTTCCTCTGGACATGATTCTTACCTGAAATAGTTGCTGGGTCGTTCAAGTGCTTGCCGACCAAATATTGTTCCGTAGCTGATGCTCGATGCTGTTCAAAATCAGAAGCAAATGAATAAACGTCTAGTCTTCTTTAGGCATGTAATATTATATGTGCCATAAACATTTAATATAAACTTAGACTTGCAATATGTTGTGTACAGTTCTCATAATGAGGCATGTAATATTATGTGTGCCATAAACATTTAATATAAACTTAGACTTGCAATATGTTGTGTACAGTTCTCATAATGAGGCATGTAATATTATGTGTGCCATAAACATTTAATATAAGCTTAAACTTGCAATATGTTGTGTACAGTTCTCATAAATGAGGCACGTAATATTATGTGCCATAAACATTTAATATAAACTTAGACTTGCAATATGTTGTGTACAGTTCTCATAATGAGGCATGTAATATTATGTGTGCCATAAACATTTAATATAAGCTTAAACTTGCAATATGTTGTGTAGTTCATAAATGAGGCATGTAATATTATGTGTGCCATAAACATTTAATATAAGCTTAAACTTGCAATATGTTGTGTACAGTTCTCATAAATTTTATGAGACTTTGATCCAGAAAGTACAAAACATTCACCAATGCCACAAATACCATCAAAAGAATAAATATTTTATTGCATACAAAACTTTCACTAATGCTGCAAATACTACCAATAGAATGAATGTTTTTTTTGACGTACAACACTTCCACTAATTCCGCCAATGGAAATGATGGGTTGCCCGGTTACCAGGAAACCATTGGATTTGTTGACGCTGCATCGAAATGCACCATTCACTAAGGCTAGGGAGTTCTAAAATACAGAAAAATGCAAACAATTTGAATAGAGTAAATATTAAAATACAAATAAAGGATGGTACAACATTGCAACTAGTGTAGCATTTTATGCAAAACACAATTACCGATTGATAAAACTATTTCAAGTGATTAACTAGATTATTTTTTTTAGTAAAACTGGGGAAAAGGCCATAAATCCGCAAGAAAATTCATTCACAGAACACAATGATGATATGCGCAACTAGGCTTGCTACTGAATCCTTGCCAAGTTTCGTTGAAATCCGGTTAGGGAGGGGTTCAGGAGAACTAGTCTCGACAAATTTTGTGTATTAAAACCTTTAAAGGGCCATAACTCCACCAGATATTTAATATTACTTTAAAAATAGTTTAAATGGGACATAAATGAATACCTGTGACCTTGGCATAACCTTGAAGCAAGCGACAACATCGTTCGAGGAGAAATCGTTAAAAGTAACTTTTGACAGGCATTTTCCAGCCATATTTGTCTTGAAAAATCCATCGACTGTGACGACATTTTGCGGAGTTGGACCTAAAAGAAAGATTAAAACAAATTAGTGCATGTTCAAGAGACCACCTCTATTATGAGACCATCTGCTTTAAGAGACCACCGTCTGTTTGCAATTGTATTGTTTTAAATTTAAGTACACCTGTATTAAGGCCAAAAAAAATAAATAGGTGTGTTTGCTATTGCATGCTCTAAAAAATTAGGGTTGGTAGGTAGGCATTTTCTTTTTTTTTTTCAGCAAGATATTGTGAGATTCTACATGTATTTATCTCATAAACCCCATACAAATTGTTGATACAACTGACAGTTTCTCTGTGATGTCAGTTTACCTCGATATATTGTAATAAATAATTGTTCAGAACAAATTAAAAAAAATGTTGTTGTTTTTTTCATAAAAAGTTTTAGGGTCGGCCCCTTAAAAATAGTGTCGGTCGGGCCACTGAAAACACAGGTTGTTTTTTTTGGCCTAAGCGTCCACCTGTGTTAAGGGACCAATTTTGCTCTTCCCGGCCTTTAATGGTCTCTAAATACAGGTTTGACTGTATGTATATGATAATTCATTGAATTTTGTTATAGACCTGTATATAAACACAAGTTCATCTCCATAGATTTACATTTCTTTCATTCTTTTTGTAGAAAAAGAATTAGCATTTAATTTAGAATAAACTTCACTTTTCAAGAAGGCGCACGTGCTGCACACACACACTGTGCACGCATCAAATGTGTTTAAGTAGAAAATGGCTATCCACTGTTGGATTTATTTATTTTTTTATCATTTTATCATTGTCATCCTCTCAAGGCAGGTAATTGTTGTTACTACAGCAACAGGAAAATAATGTAATTATAAGAATTGATTCGCATTTGTTTAGGTATTTACGCGGTTTTAAAGGATGATGGTGTATGGCGAATTTACAATAAAGCGTGTTAAATTATATTATACAATTAGTCTATGCATAGGTCTGTGGTCTATGATTATAGCCATAGGCAATTTTTATAAGATACATGATGTCGTTCAAAATGCTTAACTTAATTTTCTACAGAACAATATGAGTATACTAAGATTATACAAGACATGAACATTGTTTTCGTCTCTTTATTTACCTATTGTCAGAGATGCCTTGAGCACTGTCATTATGTTAAAGACGTCGGAAGGAAATGTTGGGTACTTGTTCTTCAACATCAAGTTCCCCGCCCATGTTGCTCTCTGCAATGTTAGAAAGGTTTTGGTTATAACCATGATAACTGTATTAAGTTTTACATAATAATTTAATACAGAATATAAAACATCACATCTGCATTGATAATTATCACATTTGTAAATCATAGCATATATGTTGGCCATGATTTGAACAGTTGGCAGTTAAATTTAAAAACAAGAGAGAAATGCCTGGTGGCGTTAAAGCTGGGTTTTCCAAAATGTGAATGTGATGAGTGCCTGTGTGTTTGGTGAAACTATCTAAAAGAGATTTTCTAGATAGAGTGGGAGGATGCTTTAATGTTGAAAACCATTTTTAACTCATGATGTTTGCTACATGTCAGCAACTTTATAATAATTGGACATGGCAATGCTGAGATATAAAAAATAATTGGACATGGCAA
This sequence comes from Cyrtodaria siliqua, assembly GCA_037043455.1. NCBI lineage: Eukaryota > Metazoa > Mollusca > Bivalvia > Adapedonta > Hiatellidae > Cyrtodaria > Cyrtodaria siliqua. Next base: position 158,808 of record JAWPHD010000983.1, read on the forward strand.
TGCTGAGATATAAAAAATAATTGGACATGGCAATGCTGAGATATAAAAAATAATTGGACATGGCAATGCTGAGATATAAAAAATATTTGGACATGGCAATGCTGAGATATAAAAAATAATTGGACATGACAATGCCGAGATATTAAAAAAATAATATTGATGCCCGTATAACAAAGTTAAAAAGGTTAACATAATATATATTTTGGAGAAAGTAGGTCACGATGGAGCACTGTGGTCTAGTGGTAGAGCGTTGGACCCATGATCCAAAAGTCGTGGGTTCGATTCCCGCCATTGCCATAATGCGTTGTGTCCCTGAGCAAGACACTTTATCTGCATTGCTTAGTACTGGTTCTACCCAGGAAGACATCGAGAGTGATTCAAATAAGTTCATAGAGCTTTCGTTACAATCGATGTAAAATAAATAAGTTTAAACTAGTGACCTAGTTTTCAGGGTATGGTCAGTGCTTGATATGAGAGGAAGGTGCTATCAGTGCTTGATATGAGAGGAAGGTGCTATTAAAGTTTGATGAAGATCGGACATTGTAATGCTGAGATATATAGAAAACACAAAATTTTGATGCCCGCCCGGTCTATGCTAATCTATAAGCCGATTTTTTTCTCAAAAACCCAGCTAAAAAACTTACGTTTCTTATTGGTGAGGAGGCAACTCTGAACAGATACTTCTTAAGTTCGTTGAAATTCCCGTTGTCACTAGTTTTCGCGGCTTGTGCAATGAACAGCTCCAGTAGATCAGTCAACGTCACATTCGCACCGAGCGTAAATGTGCCGGTTTTATCCTAGATGGGAATAGACACATTTCAATAAAATCAAAACAAAATAATCACAGGCTTGTCATGAGAGAATTACAATTACAAATACATCTTTAAAAATATATATTAGCGCACAGACTCGTCTATGTTACATGTCATACTGCAACAGGTTGATTGGTTGGTTAAATGGTGTTTTACGTCATTTTCAGCACATGTTTAGGCTATATATGATTGTCAATTTTGTTCTGGTTGAGGAAGACCTATAATTTGTTCGGGGGTAGAACTAGTACTGTATACAGCCTCGCATCCGTACAAATTGAAAAGATGATGCAAGTGATTTGTTTATTTGTTTGTATGGTGTTTTATATCATTTTCAACATGTAAGGTTATATATGACAGTCAATTTTTTTGTGGTGGAGATATAACCAGTACTGTTCACCTCCCGCCATCCGTAAAGAATCAACACTTCATCCCTTACAAGTGCAGCTCCCAGTGGGATTCAAACCCATTGTGGTGAGAGGCGAGAAGGTTTACAATGAAACGTCGTTAACCCCTCGGCCATGGAGACGCTCACCATGTTTGAATATACTGCATTTAGCCAAAGATTACAAAGTGTACGCAAATAAAGCATAGTTACTTACATCATGGGTATTGGTGTAAAACTCGGAGACGCCTGATAGGTCGATTACGATATCATAGTTGTCAATAGATTCACTCTCGAAAGGTCCTTGAAAAGAAAAATTATTGAAATATAAAATAAATTCATAATTTTGACAGAGCATCATCAAAAAAACTGACCAATCAGTGACCAGAAATAAGACATAACCAATACATTCTGGTAGGTGATAAACTCGGTCTTTATCCTTGATGTTCAACCAAGTTTACTGTTAAAATTAAGGTATCTACCATGTCTACAGAGTGACTCTTTTAAAACTCTGCCTTTTTCATGCACATTCATGCACATTGATTCAATATATGAATGTTTTAAAATCAAAATCTTGAAAATTATGGTATTTTTGCTTTGCCAAAGATTTTTATTTTACTATAGAACCTAAGGATAAAAACCGAGTAACACAAATTTTATCACCTACTGAAAATAAAATAAAATCTCAACATCTCTGCAATGCAAAATTATGAATAAACAATGTTGGTTAACAGCAGAAAAATTATAAGAAGAAATGAGTACAGAGAACAAGTGAAATTGTTTGTTTTTTTACATTTAAAGATAAACATGTACCTGTATCTGTTATTCACAACACATACTGTTATATTATATAGAACAGCACCAACTTATAATAGCCCTAATAAAAAACAAAATGAATGTCCCGGTTGTGAAAATAAGCAAAACAAATACACAGATGAAAATATCATGGTTGTTATTCTTCATATAACAACAACAACACCGCCTAGCTGGGCATATATGCCCGTCGTTGGCAGGGTTAAGTTCCAGGTTAAACCTTTTTTCAAAGGAGAATAATTCAAAAACATATGATTTATGGGTCTTTATCAGATGTATGCATTAGATCATGCTGAAGATGTGTACAAAGTTTCATTGCTGTAGACTTTATACTTCGAAAGTTATTAACCACAATCAGACGAACAACGCCACAACATAATACGTTCCTACCAGCGTATAAAAAGTATATCAGTGGAAACATTTCATCATGTCAGTATATTACTGAGGTGGGAAGATGCAACGAAATAAAATGAGTTTTAACATCCCGCTAAAGCACCCTCATAGGTTATATTAGGACAGCAACCTCAGAAAGGAACGAGATGAAGGACGAAGTTTCTCAACAGACATGCCTCGGCTAGCGAGGGAACCAAGTGGGGCAGAGATTTGTAGCTCTAAAAGCAAGGTCTTATACACTGAGCTACAGATGCCACAAAGTGGTCTTATTGAATTAATTGAACTGAATGTTGTTTAACGGCTCATCAACACAGTATAGGTTATTTAGAGCCGCCCCAGAGAGAGGGGAAGGATACATATGAATCTGGGAACCGTGTCCCACTCTTATTATCGAATAGATTCCTATGGTTCTTTAATGTGCTCGGAGGATAGACCGATACACGGGTTCGCCAGGTTTACGTCCCATCTGACGAGGCTAAGGGAAAAACAAACGCTCTGACAGGCAGTTTTAAAACCATAAATATGCAGTATGTGTGTAGGATAGAGAACAGGCAGCATGTGTCTAGGACAGAGAACATGCAGTGTGTTTCTAGAATAGAGAACATGCAGCATGTGTGTAGGATAGAGAACATGCAGTGTGTGTGTAGGATAGAGAACATGCAGCTTTTGTGTAGGATAGAGAACATGCAGCATGTGTGTAGGACAGAGAACATGCAGTGTGTGTGTAGGATAGAGAACATGCAGCATATGTGTAGGATAGAGAACATGCAGTGTGTGTGTAGAATAGAGAACATGCAGCATGTGTGTAGGATAGAGAATATGCAGTGTGTGTGTAGGATAGAGAACATGCAGCATGTGTGTAGGATAGAGAACATGCAGCACTGTAGGATAGAGAACATGCAGCATGTGTGTAGGACAAATAACATGCAGTGTGTGTGTAGGATAGAGAACATGCAGCATATGTGTAGGATAGAGAACATGCAGTGTGTGTGTAGAATAGAGAACATGCAGCATGTGTGTAGGATAGAGAATATGCAGTGTGTGTGTAGGATAGAGAACATGCAGCATGTGTGTAGGATAGAGAACATGCAGCATGTGTGTAGGATAGAGAACATGTAGCGTGTGTAGGATAGAGAACATGCAGCATGTGTAGGATAGAGAACATGCAGCATGTGTGTAGGATAGAGAACATGCAGCGTGTGTGTAGGATAGAGAACATGCAGTGTGAGTGTAGGATAGAGAACATGCAGCAAGTGTGTGTAGGATAGAGAACATGCAGCATGTGTGTAGGATAGAGAACATGCAGCATGTGTGTAGGATAGAAAACATGCATCGTGTGTGTGTAGGATAGAGAACATGCAGTGTGTGTGTAGGATAGAGAACATGCAGTGTGTGTGTAGGATAGAGAACATGCAGCATATGTGTGTAGGACAGAGAACATGCAGTTTGTGTGTAGGAAAGAAAACATGCAGCATGTGTGTAGGATAGAGAACATGCAGTGTGAGTGTAGGATAGAGAACATGCAGCAAGTGTGTGTAGGATAGAGAACATGCAGCATGTGTGTAGGATAGAGAACATGCAGCATGTGTGTAGGATAGAAAACATGCAGCATGTGTGTGTAGGATAGAGAACATGCAGTGTGTGTGTAGGATAGAGAACATGCAGTGTGTGTGTAGGATGGAGAACATGCAGCATATGTGTGTAGGACAGAGAACATGCAGTGTGTGTGTAGGAAAGAAAACATGCAGCATGTGTGTAGGATAGAGAACATGCAGCATGTGTGTAGGATAGAGAACATGCAGCAAGTGTGTAGAAGAGAGAACATGCAGCATGTGTGTAGGATAAAGAACATGCAGGGTGTGTGTAGGATAGAGAACATGCAGCATGTGTGTAATAAAGAGGACATGCAGCGTGTGTGTAGGATAGAGAACATGCATCGTGTGTGTGTAGGATAGAGAACATGCAGCATGTGTGTAGGATAGAGAACATGCAGCATGTGTGTAGGATAGAGAACATGCAGCATGTGTGTAGGATAGAGAACATGCAGCATGTGTGTAGGATAGAGAACATGCAGCATGTTTGTAGGATAGAGGACATGCAGCATGTGTGTAGGATAGAGAACATGCAGCATGTGTGTAGGATAGAGAACATGCAGCGTGTGTGTAGGATAGAGAACATGCAGCGTGTGTGTAGGATAGAGAACATTCAGTGTGTGTGTGTGTATGATAGAGTACATGAAGCTGTGTGTGTAGGGTAGAGAACATGCAGTGTGTGTGTAGGATAGAGAACATGCAGCACATGTGTGTAGGACAGAGAACATGCAGTGTGTGTGTGTAGGATAGAGAACATGCAGTGTGTGTGTAGGAAAGAAAACATGCAGCATGTGTGTAGGATAGAGAACATGCAGCATGTGTGTAGGATAGAGAACATGCAGCATGTGTAGGATAGAGAACATGCAGCATGTGTGTAGGATAAAGAACATGCAGCATGTGTGTAGGATAGAGAACATGCAGTGTGAGTTTAGGATAGAGAACATGCAGCAAGTGTGTGTAGGAGAGAGAACATGCAGCATGTGTGTAGGATAGAGAACATGCAGCATGTGTGTAGGATAGAAAACATGCAGCATGTGTGTGTAGGATAGAGAACATGCAGTGTGTGTGTAGGATAGAGAACATGCAGTGTGTGTGTAGGATAGAGAACATGCAGCATATGTGTGTAGGACAGAGAACATGCAGTTTGTGTGTAGGGAAGAAAACATGCAGCATGTGTGTAGGATAGAGAACATGCAGCATGTGTGTAGGATAGAGAACATGCAGCAAGTGTGTAGGATAGAGAACATGCAGCATGTGTGTAGGATAGAGAACATGCAGCATGTGTGTAGGATAGAGAACATGCAGTGTGAGTGTAGGATAGAGAACATGCAGCAAGTGTGTGTGGGATAGAGAACATGCAGCATGTGTGTAGGATAGAGAACATGCAGCATGTGTGTAGGATAGAAATCATGCAGCATGTGTGTGTAGGATAGAGAACATGCAGTGCATGTGTAGGATAGAGAACATGCAGTGTGTGTGTAGGATAGAGAACATGCAGCATATGTGTGTAGGACAGAGAACATGCAGTGTGTGTGAAGGAAAGAAAACATGCAGCATGTGTGTAGGATAGAGAACATGCAGCATGTGTGTAGGATAGAGAACATGCAGCAAGTGTGTAGGATAGAGAACATGCAGCATGTGTGTAGGATAAAGAACATGCAGGGTGTGTGTAGGATAGAGAACATGCAGCATGTGTGTAGGATAGAGGACATGCAGCGTGTGTGTAGGATAGAGAACATGCATCGTGTGTGTGTAGGATAGAGAACATGCAGCATGTGTGTAGGATAGAGAACATGCAGCATGTGTGTAGGATAGAGAATATGCAGCATGTGTGTAGGATAGAGAACATGCAGCATGTTTGTAGGATAGAGGACATGCAGCATGTGTGTAGGATAGAGAACATGCAGCATGTGTGTAGGATAGAGAACATGCAGCGTGTGTGTAGGAAAGAGAACATGCAGCGTGTGTGTAGGATAGAGAACATTCAGTGTGTGTGTGTGTGTGTACGATAGAGTACATGCAGCTGTGTGTGTAGGGTAGAGAACATGCAGTGTGTGTGTAGGATAGAGAACATGCAGCACATGTGTGTAGGACAGAGAACATGCAGTGTGTGTGTGTAGGATAGAGAACATGCAGTGTGTTTGTAGGAAAGAAAACATGCAGCATGTGTGTAGGATAGAGAACATGCAGCATGAGTGTAGGATAGAGAACATGCAGCATGTGTGTAGGATAGAGAACATGCAGCGTGTGTGTAGGATAGAGAACATGCAGGGTGTGTGTAGGATAGAGAACATGCAGCATGTGAGTAGGATAGAGGACATGCAGCGTGTGTGTAGGATAGAGAATATGCATCGTGTGTGTGTGTAGGATAGAGAACATGCAGCATGTGTGTAGCATAGAGATCATGCAGCATGTGTGTAGGATAAAGAACATGCAGCATGTGTGTAGGATAGAGAACATGCAGTGTGTGTGTAGGATAGAGAACATGTAGTGTGTGTGTAGGATAGAGAACATGCAGCATGTGTGTAGGATAGAGGACATGCAGCGTGTGTAGGTTACAGAACATGCAGCATGTGTGTAGGATAGAGGACATGCAGCTGTGTGTGTAGGGTAGAGAACATGCAGCGTTTGTGTAGGATAGAGAACATGCAGTGTGTGTGTAGGATAGAGTACATGCAGCTGTGTGTGTAGCATAGAGGACATGCAGCGTGTGTGTAGGATAGAGAACATGCAGCATGTGTGATGGATAGAGGACATGCAGCTGTGTGTGTAGGATAGAGAACATGCAGCATGTGTGTAGGATAGAGGACATGCAGCATGTGTAGGATAGAGAACATGCAGCATGTGTGTAGGATAGAGGACATGCAGCATGTGTGTAGGATAGAGGACATGCAGCGTGTGTGTAGGATAGAGAACATGCAGCATGTGTGTCGGATAGAGGACATGCAGCATGTGTGTAGGATAGAGAACATGCAGCATGTGTGTAGGATAGAGAACATGCAGCATTTGTGTAGGATAGAGAACATGCAGCATGTGTGTAGGATAGAGAACATTCAGTGTGTGTGTATAGGATAGAGAACATGCAGCATGTGTGTAGGATAGAGGACATGCAGCATGTGTGTAGGATAGAGAACATGCAGCATGTGTGTAGGATAGAGAACATGCAGCATGTGTTTAGGATAGAGAACATGCAGCATGTGTGTAGGATAGAGGACATGCAGCATGTGTGTAGGATAGAGAACATGCAGCATGTGTGTAGGATAGAGAACATGCAGCATGTGTGTAGGATAGAGGACATGCAGCATGTGTGTAGGATAGAGAACATGCAGCATGTGTGTAGGATAGAGGACATGCAGCATGTGTGTAGGATAGAGAACATGCAGCATGTGTGTAGGATAGAGGACATGCAGCATGTGTGTAGGATAGAGAACATGCAGCATGTGTGTAGGATAGAGAACATGCAGCATGTGTGTAGGATAGAGAAAATGCAGCATGTGTGTAGGATAGAGAACATGCAGCATGTGTGTAGGATAGAGAACAGTCTACGACGCTTCTGTTTTAGATAAATTACACAAAATATAATTATATTCTATATACGCTGCATTATGAATGCCATTTGCTTCACAGGGGTCCGGCTCGACGTTTTGTCGCTAAATAGCAGTTGGAATCGACCAAAATTATCCTACAAGGTTTCAGGATGAGATCCGAGTCCAGCAATGTGTGTAGGATAGAGAACATGCAGTGTGTGTGTAGGATAGAGAACATGCAGCATTTGTGTAGGATAGAGAACATGCAGCATGTGTGTAGGACAGAGAACATGCAGTGTGTGTGTAGGATAGAGAACATACAGCATATGTGTAAGATAGAGAACATGCAGTGTGTGTGTAGAATAGAGAACATGCAGCATGTGTGTAGGATAGAGAACATGCAGTGTGTGTGTAGGATAGAGAACATGCAGCATGTGTGTAGGATAGAGAACATGCTGCGTGTGTGTAGGATAGAGAACATGTAGCGTGTGTAGGATAGAGAACATGCAGCATGTGTAGGATAGAGAACATGCAGCATGTGTGTAGGATAGAGAACATGCAGCGTGTGTGTAGGATAATGAACATGCAGTGTGTGTGTAGGATAGAGAACATGCAGCAAGTGTGTGTAGGATAGAGAACATGTAGCATGTGTGTAGGATAGAGAACATGCAGCATGTGTGTATGATAGAAAACATGCAGCATGTGTGTGTAGGATAGAGAACATGCAGTGTGTGTGTAGGATAGAGAACATGCAGTGTGTGTGTAGGATAGAGAACATGCAGCATATGTGTGTAGGACAGAGAACATGCAGTGTATGTGTGTAGGATAGAGAACATGCAGTGTGTGTATAGGAAAGAAAAACATGCAGCATGTGTGTAGTATAGAGAACATGCAGCATGTGTGTAGGATAGAGAACATGCAGTATGTGTGTAGGATAGAGAACATGCAGCATGTGTGTAGGATAGAGAAAATGCAGCATGTGTGTAGGATAGAGAACATGCAGGGTGTGTGTAGGATAGAGAACATGCAGCATGTGTGTAGGATAGAGGACATGCAGCGTGTGTGTAGGATAGAGAACATGCACCTTGTGGGATAGAGAACATGCAGCATGTGTGTAGGATAGAGGACATGCAGCATGTGTGTAGGATAGAGAACATGCAGCATGTGTGTAGGATAGAGGACATGCAGCGTGTGTGTAGGATAGAGAACATGCATCATGTGGGATAGAGAACATGCAGCATGTGTGTAGGATAGAGGACATGCAGCATGTGTGTAGGATAGAGAACATGCAGCATGTGTGTAGGATAGAGAAAATGCAGCATGTATGTAGGATAGAGAACATGCAGCATGTGTGTAGGATAGAGAACAGTCTACAACGCTTCTGTTTTAGATGAATTACACAAAATATAATTATATTCTATATACGCTGCATTATGAATGCCATTTGCTTCACAGGGGTCCGGCTCAACGTTTTGTCGCTAAATAGCAGTTGGAATGGACCAAAATTATCCTACAAGGTTTCAGGATGAGATCCGAGTCCAGCAAACACCATAAGATAAATTTTAAGTCTATTGGGAATTTGAAATAAAACACAAACCTGTGCCAGTGTTTGCTCCCAGGAGGCGAACACGCTGTCCTTGAAACTGACCCAGCATACGTATAAGGTCGGCATAATCTGCCGCTTTATACCACTGAGCAGCGCCGAACACCATACGTATTGGACCGGAATCCTTGCTACACCGTCCGCCACATGAACTGGTATCGGAAAAGCATGGTTGGCCCGTCGTTTTGCACATACGTTTTGTCAGGTCCTATATAGATGAAAATGCGTTCGTGATAATACTACGATGGGGATGTTTCTTGTGATGTTTTAATTACATATATAGAGGATCTTAAACGAGTTCCCATTTCATATAAGATTTATGAAACGAGTTATGAATTATTTTAATTTTAATGAGCCTTTTGGGGAGTTAAAATTAAAAATAATTCATAACGAGTTTCATAAATCTTATATGGAATGGGAACGAGTTTAAGATCCTTTTTACACATAACATTGCAATCAAATTAGTAAAAATTAATTCAGATGGACATAGAACCGCCACGACGTCAGATACACTTTAGCCCCAAAACGTCATAAAATATGTGACGTCGTAACGTCGCGTCTCACACATAACGTTGCGTATAAAAGAGTTCGTGTTTTACCTCTTTACAAAATAGCAGTTTACGCCAACTTTTTAACAAACCAACAACAATGTTTTGTATAACGTGCATTATTTTTATAAACTGTCACAAATAATAAGTTTATGACACAGATCTAGGTGAATTTGTAATAAATAAAATAGTTTCAGTTAATAAACTTGCGTAGTGTTACAGGTTTAACTCAACCAATCAAAATCGTTCCATGTTGTATGACACGTGTGTCATACAATAGAATATTAAATGGGTGTTCGACACTGCTAACAAGGGACGTTATGTGATAAATATAATTATGTACTATTTTACAAGAGTGTTCATTGCACACAAACTACGCCCATTGAAATGGATCATTTGTAACTGTGATAACAGACGGATGGACGGACAATGCCGCGACATAATACGAACTCCGTCGTTACCAGGGCGATTGGTTTGGTTTTCGAACTTGACCGAGTTTCATCAAGATTGAAAAACAAATATTTAAGTCATTGAGCGGACATCATCAAAATTGTCAATTTTCAATAATTAAAGGGCCATAACTCCTTTGTAACCGGGATGATCTGGCTGGTTTCCGAACTTGTCTAGATATCATGCCCATAAACATTATTCCAAAGTTTCATAAAGATTAAACAACAAATACTGAAATTATTGAAATCGTTAAAATTGTCAATTGTCAAGGGCCATGACTCCGTTATTACGGGGGGCCATTAGGCTGGTTTTCAAACCTGACCGAGATATTATGCCCATAAACATTATTTCCAAGTTTCATAAGGATTGGATAATATTTGTTTGAGTTAGAGAGCCGACATCGTTAAAATTGTCAATTTTCAATAATTAAAGGGCCATGTTGTTAGAGTGGCGCTTGGGCTGGTTTTCGCCGAGATATTATGCCCATAAAAATTATTTCCAAGTTTCATAATGATTGGATAATATTTGAGTTAGAGAGCGGACATCGCCACGTATAAAAACAATAGTTGTATGGTATTTTTTTGTGCGATTTTTTAAATATCAAACAGTGTATAGAAATGCATTTCTTAAAACAAGGTGGACATTGAACCAACCTCAATATCTGTTGTCGTAGCTGGAACCAGGGATTTCATTGCGTCAAGAATGGGACGGTATCCTGAAATGTATTTAGACATTTGCTACCTTGCTAGCTCTATTGTTATAATACATAATTACTCATGTGTAAGTACTAACTGTGACTAACTGTGACTATGACCGTAACCTTTGACCTACTAACCCAAAATCAATGAGTCATTGCTTTATCATATAAGTTACAGTAGAGAAAGTATTTTTTAAGATTGAGTCATTTTAAGGTCAATGTGACCTTGATGACCTACTGACCCAAAAAAGAATACGGGGTCCTCCTCTCACCAATGGCAATGTACTTAAGAAGTTTTATAAGTCCGAGTTATTGTGTGGAATGTGTATGACCATATGAGATAAGTTGACCTTGAGTAATTGTTTAAGGTCATACAGACATACCATACAAACAACCCTATACCATAATTGGAAAATTCTGTCCCGTTTTGTTTTAAAAAGGTGCATAAAAAAGCTTCTTGCCTGGATTAGCAGTCTACCATTTATATAATCACTACAGAAAGATCAGTGAATTTCTCCAACAAGAGCTTTTTTCCAAGGAATGCTAATGTAAAGCTTAAGGAAAACTTATGCAAGATCATTTCACCTGTACATCGACACAGACTGCCTTCAAAGAGGTCCTCAACTTGTTGTTTGGTCAAGCTTGGATATTTCTGCATTAACCTGTAATAATAAGTGGCCATATAACGTCATGATGATATGGCGCTGTAAGGTAGCACTTACGAGCCGGCGTTTTGTAAAACCCAAATTTCAAACACAATGTCATACACTATTCTTTTAAACTAGAATATAAACCCCGCTTAAATTCTAAGTCAAACATAATTCTGTAATAAATTGGCCAATCAGCAATGGGTGATGTAGAGAGACATAAGGTCATCAGTTGTTATGTGTATATGAAGTTTGGGAACAACTCATTCAAAACTGTATGAAGAATGCAAGTAATAAAAATGTGTTACACAGCGGGACAAAATTGTTACGCGACGGGACGTTATGGACAGCGAGATTCCTATATAGCTCCCACTTTACTTTGTGAAAGCAGGGTATAAAAAGAAAACAATAATGCTGTAAAGTAGACCATCATAGAAGCATGGCACGTTAAGAGACCCCATACATTCTGCATACAGCCTCAGTAGCTCAGATGAATAATGCCTTGGCTTTATTTAGCAGTACAGAACTTTGCCCCACATTGGGTTCTCACTGCTACAGTAGCCACAATGTATACCACCGTCGTGTACCATAGTTGACTGGATGGTGAATGAAGACATTTACCCACACGGGTGCATGTTCATCATGTGATCACTGCTACAGTAGCCACACTGGGTACCATCGTAGTGTGCCAAAGTTGACTGGATGGTGAATGAAGATTAATACCTGCCAATATATGTTCATCACGTGACCACTGCTGCAGTAGCCACACTGTGTACGCCGTAGTGCACCATAGCTGACTGGATGGTGAATGAAGACACTTACCCATACATGTTCATCACATGACCACTGCTGCAGAAGCCACACTGTGTACCACCATAGCTGGCCAGGGTTGACTGGATGGCGTGCATCTTTGTTTTGGTTGAACCAATACCTTCAACTGTCGTAATCTCCCATCCATCGCACAGGTACAATGGACACAGACACTGGTAAAATATAGAGGATCTTACATGAGTGACATCGGCCGCAAACACTGGTAAAATATAGAGGATCTTACATGAGTGACATCGGCCGCAAACACTGGTAAAATATAGAGGATCTTACATGAGTGACATCGGCCGCAAACACTGGTAAAATATAGAGGATCTTACATGAGTGACATCGGCCGCAAACACTGGTAAAATATAGAGGATCTTACATGAGTGACAGCGGCCGCAAACACTGGTAAAATATAGAGGATCTTACATGAGTGACATCGGCCGCAAACACTGGTAAAATGTAGAAGACCTTACATACATAACGGCAGACATAGACACTGGTAAAATATAGAGGTTGAAGGACCAACAGTGGTGCGAACGCCAGATTGCAGATTCAACATTTTACTTGAAAAAATCTAAGTAAAAAGGGGGACTAATTAAAGTAATATACATGACAGAGTTATGGTTCTTATAACATGTATAATGACATTTGTGCCATGCTTCAGAGCTTTCCGACAGTTGCTTTTTGAGAAATGAGGAAAAACAAAAACTTTAAACAGAAACTTTAACCAAAACGTGTTGACGGCCAAATAACGTACTCCCTGGCCAAATGGACGAAAATCTTACTATAAGCCTGGATTTTCTACGCAATCCGGCTATAAAACTATTTCATATACAGAAGCAATGATAAACTTAGATCAGGAACACTAATACAGCATACCGAGTTAAGATTTGACGTCACTGGAGGATTGGCCGGATTCAGTTGCATCTTTGCCACCACTATGCAGACTCCACAACCACCTTGTCTGCAATACACCTTGGTTCCCATGGACACACGCTTATCACGTAGAAAGTCATTCAGAGAAGCGGAGGGACTGAACTCATTGCCGACTTGAAATGTAAATCCAGCAAAGAATAACCACAATATTTTTAGAAAATGCAAGATATAATTTCGGGTAAGAGAAAACATTTTTTTTATTAGGGTCATACAAAAGTTCAAAAAAAACTTTCTTTCTTTTTTTTAATACAAAAGATTGAAAATTTATTGAATTTTGAAGATTTTTTTTTAAAGATCGGGGTGCTTCCATTATTGGAGGAGCTATTACCAAGGGAAATACGGTACAGAAATATATATATATCTGGATCAATAAATCAGTGACTTCATTGTGACATACCTGTGTATTGTTGTCCATTAACGGTCAACGTGATGTCCGTTTTGTACGGTGGAACAGCCCGAAACTTAAAGAAATGACCACAGTTCTCGCATGTGGATGCACACACCCCATTCTCAGGCTGACCTTTAGTTGTTGGGACGTGACTGTATAAAATATTAATTAAACTATTAACATAATATGCATTAGTAATCGACGAGTATTCAATGAGGTAGGTCCATTGTCAGTGTCATACTGAGAAGCCCGAGTCAACATACGATGTCATCATACATAAAACATCATAATACAACAACTAAGATTAACTTGTCACAAGTTAGCTATAGAGATTAACTTGTCACAAGTTAGCTATAGAGGCAGGGCAAGAAAATAGCTCTGAATAAAAGAATATGTCCGTTATGTAAAACTTGCACTGAAGATGAATTTCATTTCCTCGTGAACTGCATTCAACTATTATTTCGTCTTTCTTTATTAAATCGATGTCTACTCAGTGCCTAGTTTTCATACACTGGATGCTATAACAAAATTATATTTTCAATAGTTCGATTCATCATGATGTTAATATGTGTATTTCTGATGTTAGTGAAATGTTTAAATTCAGAGAGGCTGCATTAAAACAAAAACTTTTAAAATTGTAGTTATATTTGCATACACATGTCAATTTAAGTCATATATTTTATATAATTTGTCTAACTTAAAACTGAAAGTCTGGCGGAGGAATGCACTAATATGCAGGAAATTTAATATATTCAAGTCTAATCATAATTTTGATAGAGCATCATCAAAAAAACTGTCCAATCAGTGACCAGAAATAAGACATAATCAATACATTCTGGTAGGTGATAAACTCGGTCTTTATCCTTGATGTTCAACCAAGTTTATTGTTAAAATTAAGGTATCTACAGTGTGATTCTTTTAAAACCCTGCCTATTTCATGCACATTCATGCAAATGGATTCAATATATGTATCTTTTAAAATCAAAATCTTGAAAATCATCATCTTTTTACTCTGGCAAAGATTTTTATTTTACTATAGATCCTAAGGATAAAAACCGAGTAACACACACTTTATCACCTACTGAAAATAAAATCAAATCTCAACATCCCTGCAATGCAAAATTATGAATTTTAGTTTATTTGATATTCCATAAGAATGCTGACTTCAATGTTTGATACCTTCCCAAAATTCTACCGAGGTAACTGCCTCAGTCATTATGTGGTCCGAGTATTAACGTTCATACCCCATCCAACCCCTACTCCAAGAAGAGAAAACAGGGTTGGCTGGGGTATGAAATAAAACCTTAAAGGGAATGTAGCGACACAGCCAAACAAGCTCTCTTACTGAGAGTTCTGAACAACTTGGAAAACGGTGAAAGAATTATCAAAATCGGATGATAAACAAAAAAGATATGACCATTTAAAGGTTATTCTAAAACGAATATGGGAGCCGCCATTTTTAGAACTATGACGTCATAGTTCCATATTACCATATATGGAAAATTGATAAATATCATTTAAAATGAAGAAAATCGCTGCAAATGAATATTTTTTTTACTAGTAATATAAAGCATTATTGCCATTAAGTATTATATATTTTTCATACAGTTGCTGTCATTTTTTCCCTATAAATCAGTAAATTTACATATTTATAAATATTCCATATATGGTCATTTAGAACCTAACGGTCATAGCTCTCAAAATGGCGGCTTCCATATCCGTTTCAACAGAAACTACAAATGATCATATATTCTTTGTTTGTCATCCGATTTTGATAATTCTTTCACCCTTATTCAAGTATTTCAGAACTCTCAATAATAAAGATGGTTTGGCTGTGTCGCTACATTTCCTTTAATTTATTTATAAAATGTTTGCATATTGTAAAATTAAAACATTTAATAGGTAATTTTAAACAGATTATCGCATTTTTCAGTAAAAATGTTTTAAACGTGTTTTAATGTTGAAATATCCGTTATAAAATCCTGCTAATATAAGCGTTCCCATCGCTTAATGGAATTAAGGCGGGACCACGTAATGGTGTGCCTCAGCATCGTTACAGGCCTGACCATGTTAATTGATACTAAATTGTGTCATGTATCTTATGTAAGGAAGGGATACACGTATAGAATTGTTATAAATGATAAGTATACTAATTTTGTAATGACTATTTACATTTAATATCATATTTGTGTAAATTGCATTGTACTGTCTTTGCTTGGTGATATTCCAATGTCGGATTTTATATCAATAAATGAATTGCCTTACAACAGTGTTTAATATACACCGATACAATAATAAAAGATCTTATCATGTGTTTTTTTTAGATGTGTGATAAGGCCAAAAAGAAAACTAGTTTCCGGTTGCCCGACCCAATTTTTAAGGGGTCAACTTTTTATGCAAAAAAGAAAAAAAAAATGAATTGAATTGAATTGGGCTTTAAGGCGCACAAACACATGAAAGGTTATATGGCGCCTAACAGGAATGAACATGCCAGACTCATCCTCCATGTACATTGAGATAAAATATGGAGAATGGGCCGAGAACCATCTAACCTGCAGAACTGCAGAGTTGCTGCAAATTCTATTGTAGACTTATTGGAGCCATGTTTATTGTTTTTCTGCCACTGCTCTAGTAATCTGAACGAGGTTACACCTGAAACAATTAAGGGGTTATGATGAAGACCTTTAATGAGCAGAGAATGATAAAATTAACATGAATTTAGGGGGTTCATCCCCTCTGCCTACCCGCCAACGGGATCTGCAGTGGCCGTATTCTTCGCCCCGGAACAAAACGGGGCCCCTGGAAACACACGGGGCAAAAAAACAAACAAGATACTCCAATAGTGCATGGCAATACATGATGTCCCCCACCAGTCAGATGTTTGACAGTAAATGTTTTTTGTAGGACAAGACCAAACGAAAGGCTATGATTTAGACAAATAACAAAGGCATGCTACTTTTCGCAACCTTAACAAAACAAGTTCATAATTTTCATTACAAATTTGTAAAGGATATACCCAACTTTTTCTTTGTTTTTAATCCATTAAATTTACAAACATATTACAAATATAATACAACAATTAATAAAAATACATACGCAAACATGTATTAATATATAACTCTTTTTGAAGGGAAGTAACTATCGAATATTTATTGAGATAAAGAGGACACTTTAAGCTCCCTTATTCAGCTGTATAACTAACAATTATACCACAATAGCCTAAATACACACTATGCATCGTGTAATACCCGAGGATATATACAACGTATGTTAGTTATTGTGGTATAAATACAATAGAGCATGAGTCTTGCACGTGTACGGACGATAATGCACTCGCTAACGCTCGTGCATTATCTCCCCATACACGTGCAAAACTCATGCTCTATTATATACCTGCATTCTGATACCATAACAACCTCAATTTTGGCCATATCACCAAAATATCTCCATATGCTCCTCTACCAAGTTTAATGACAATATCTTTTATAGTTTCTAAGTTATAGCATGATCCTATTTTGTGTGCATTTTTTTTACTATTTTGTTGCCACAATTTTGGCCATATCAACAAAATTAAATAGCATGCATAATCTCCTTATACCCCTCTACCATATGTAAAAAGTTTCATGAAAATATCTTTTATACTTTTTAATTTATCGCAGGATCCTGTTTTCTGGACAGACTGACATTTGTTTTTTACTATTTTCACAATTATGGCCATATCAACATAATTAAATAATGTGCATAATCTCCTAATATGCCCTAGTGAATTTAATAAACTCTTTGGATAAACTTGATACAATGCTCGGCACAGCCTCGCATCATAAGTTTATCCAACTTATTCAATAATAAACAGGCACTCATGTCAGATCCTCTATGAACTGTTAGCACAGAAATATTTTAAATATATTTGTTTTTTATTAAACGAAACAACCATAAACAAAACCCCGGCAAAAACACAACATTTACCAAAGATAAAACAAAAACCATACCTAACTTGGCAAGCTGGACAAACAATCAACCTAGTTTTGTCCATCTTCATTTATCCACTAACACCCCGGTAAGAAGTTAGATGTTAGCTTTATAAGATTAAAAGTCACTAAAGGGACTGGAAGCGATATTCGTGTCAACCTCATTAGAAAATAAAAACTCTCCTAATGCGATTTCATTTTATTTGAAGTGTGCATATGCATTAAATTAGGCTGCATGTTATACTGTTTATGAAAATGTTTGAATGGAAACATGGACGAGTCAGCTGATTTTGTTTTTAAATCATCTATATTAATAATTAAAACGGGGTTTATAAGCCTAACAGTTGTACGTATAATCTATTGCACTTTTATGTAAAACCACCCCTCAACCTCCTACATTCCATCACGCACGCACGGACACACAAACGGACACGATAACATGATCATCTCTATCTATCTATCTATCTATCTATCTATGGATACTGCATCACCCTCTTTCGAAGATTATGTGCAGGTGCGCGTCTGTGCGGTTGTGGGTAATGTAAAAGATGATAAAAGAAAGAGTAAAATAAGGTGAAGGTGAAATAAAGATGAAAGTGTTATGTATGTTAAAAGTTCGATGAAGAACAAGGTGATATTTAAAAGATAAAAGACAGCGTTTTAATTTATGGCATTTGATGGCTGACAGAGGAAACTGCCGGCTTGAACGAATCTAAGCTAGGCAGCATGGCAATGCTAGTCGGCAGGCTGTTCCATTGTACCACAGCAAGCGGAAAGAATGAATATTGTAATAGTCAACGCGTGTGTGTATTTGACGAAAAGCTAATGGATGTGACAGTCTAGATAGTCTCAAGGGATGCTGGACATATGATGACATTTGGACGGCAACTAGCCCATGGATGATTTTGAAAAATAGGCAAAGTCGGGCGTCGGAACGTCTGTCCTCGAGAGAGCGCCATTTCAGGTTATTTAGCATAGTTGTGACACTGGATTGATAGGAGTAATCATTGTGTACCCACCTCGCGGCTCTTCTTTGCACCATCTCCAACTTGTCTATATTGTGTTTCGTATACGGGCTCCACACTGGGGAGGAGTACTCTATCACTGGGCGGACTAGTGCTTTGTATGCGGTTGCTCTTATACCTGGGTCTTTGCTTCTGATGTTTCGCTTTATGAAACCCAGAGTTCTGTTACCAGATGTACTTGCCTTCTGAATATGGTTGTTCCAGGTAAGATCGCTGCTGATGTTGATACCAAGGTATTTGGCACTGCTGACTGTTTCCAGTAATTGACCATGTAGTATGTATGTCGAAAAGCGCAAGGATAATATTTAAATAGCACAGATCAAGGCTCATTGCTGAGCGCATACGCACATCGAATATAAAGCTGAAGTTATATTTGTATTTGGATTAATACTCTTTTCTTTTTTGTTTTCAGGAGGGCTGGCGTGGCGCTGTCGGCAATGCGGCGGATTTGTAACCGGAAGGCCCCGGGTTCAATCCTCGGTGGTGCCATTGTGTTTCCCTCAGCCTCGTCCGTCGGACGTAGACCGGGCAGTCCAGTGTAACGGTCTATCCTCCGAGCATGTTAAAGAACCATAGAAATCTATTCGATAACAAGAGTAAGGCACGGTTCCCGGATTCCTAGGTATCCTTCCCCTCTTTCTCGGGCGGCTCTAAATAACCTATACTGTTCTGATGAGCCGTTAAACAACATTTAATTCAATTTTGTTTTCAGATTGCCTCAAGTCCCTTTAATAAATGCTGTTCTACCCGTATGTTTATCGGATACCCTCGGCAATTAAATAGAACAAAAGAATTGTACATGGTCTGATAACAAATTCATATATCAATATATCAGACTGATTTTACACTCATCACTGATCTATGACATATGAGGTCAGATTACTCCCATATAAAATTGAATTGAATTGGGATTTTAAGGCGCAAAAGATTAAAGTCTCTATCTGGCTATCAACAGGCATAGTTTACATGCACACCATTTCTAAACTAGTTATATATTTTCTGGTAACTGACATATTTTGAAATTTCAAAGTTTATAGACACTATATAAACGGGTTTAACCACGGACCAAACCCCAAAACTGGATTTCGAATTAAGAGTAACCAACTCATAATTCACTTTATGCATATTTAATCACAGGTATTTTATGAACCAGTGAATACACCTA
Organism: Cyrtodaria siliqua; assembly: GCA_037043455.1. Taxonomy (NCBI): domain Eukaryota; kingdom Metazoa; phylum Mollusca; class Bivalvia; order Adapedonta; family Hiatellidae; genus Cyrtodaria; species Cyrtodaria siliqua. Next base: position 178,570 of record JAWPHD010000983.1, read on the forward strand.
TACTTTTCATCGACAAACATACATTATTGTATGACCTGAATACCTGGGGAGAGTTTTGACAAATGGTTTTGTTGCGTAATTTTGCCATTATTTAGGTTTAATATGAATAATTTATATGAATCAGTAAACTATTTTTCTGAATTCAGTCTTTTTCAAACTACTTATTAATCAGACAGCATAGAAAAAACCACCTTCATGCTCTTTGATGATTGATGCATAACAACCCCAAATGACCCCTAAATAGTTAAATTAACAAGAGCGCCGCATAAGGGGGCAGTATACGCCCGTTTCCTAAAGTTTTTATTTTAAAAGCATTTCCTAGGTGTCAGGTCAATGTAACCTTTACCTTTCACCTTCTAATAAAACAATGACTGATTGGGGATGTTGTCTAACCAAGAGCACTATTTGTATAAAGTTTCAAGACTGTAGGATCAAATATTCGTGAATAACAACTGGGGAGAAATGTGTCATGAGCAGGTCACAGTGACCTTGACACCTGACCTATAAGCTTAAAATTAATACGTTTTTAACATGGGTACTATTTCCGTAAAAGTTTCAATATTGTAGGTTTAATAGTTACAAGTTACAGTGAGGAAAATTGATTAGGATTCAGTCATTGTCAGTTCAATGTGACCTTGATGACCTACTGAACCAAAAAGTAATCGGCTTCCTCCTATGACCAAGGACAATGCACCTGTGAAGTTTATTGAGTGTGGGAGGGTTCCTCTTCTGACCAAACAAAATGTATCTATGAAGTTTCATGAGTGTGAGTGTTGTGGTTTCAGTTATTTGGCGGAATGTGTATTTCCATATAAGGTCATGGTGACCTTGACATTTAGCCTACTGACCCCAAAGACAATAAGGTTCTTTATCTTACCAACGTCAATGCACATATAAAGTTTCATCAGTGGGGGTGTTATGGTTTAGATGTTATCGCGCAGAATGCATATTACCACATACGGTCATAGTGCCCTAAACCATTGACCTGCTAACCCAATGAAATACAATATTTTCTCTTACCAAGGGCAATGTACCTATAAAGTTAATGAGTGTAGGTGTTATAGTTTTGAAGTTATCCCACAAAATGTCTATTTCCATGTCACAGTGACCTTGACCTATGACCAAATTACCCAAAATCATTAAGGTTCCTCCTATCACCAAAGTCAATATACCTTGAGTCAATTTCTTGAGTGTGGGTGTTATAGTTTCGAAGTTATCATGAGGAATGCCTATTTCTATATAAAGTCATGACCACCTTGACCTTTGTCCCACTGAACAATAATATCAATAAAGTTCCTCCTCTCACTAAAGGTAATGTACCTATGAAGTTTCATAAGTGTGGGTATTATGGTTTCGAAGTTATCAAATGGAATGTCTATTTCCATATAAGGTCATGATGACCTTCACCTTTTCCTTACTGGCCAAAAAAACAACATGGTTCCTCCTTTCACCTAGGGCAATGCACCAATGAAGTTTTATGAGCGAACGTGTTACGGTTTTAAAGTTATTGTGTTGAATGAATATTTCAATAAAAGGTCACTGTGACCTTGACCTACTGGGCCCAATAGAAATTGGGTTCCTGCTTTCAACAAGGGAGAAGAACATATGAAGTTTCATGAGTGTAGATGTTAGAGTTTTGAAGTTTATCATGTGGAATTCATATTTCCATATAAGGTCAGTGACCTTGACCTTTGACCCAAAAGTAAAAGGGTTCCTGCTTTCAAAAAGGGTGATGAACCTATATACAATTTCATGAGTGTAGGTGTTACGATTTTGAAATCATCATGAAATGTATACTTCTATATAAGGTGATGGTGATCTTGACCTTTCACCTACTGACCCAAAACACATTAGGGTTTCTCCACTCTACATGGGCAATGCATGTATGCAGTTTTAAAAGTGTAGGTATTTCAATTTTGAAGTTATCATGAGGAATGCATTTTTCTATATAAGATAACAGTGACCTTGACCTTTGACCTACTGACCCCAAAAGCAATAGGGCTCCTTCTCTCGCCTAGGGCAATGCACCTATGAAGTTTTCTGAGTGTAGGTGTTACAGTTTTTAAGCTATTATGCGGAATTCATATTTCCATATAAGGTGATTGTGACCTTGACCTTTGACCTACTAAACCCAAAAGCAATAGGGTTTCTCCTCTAGGGTAATCTACCTATGAAGTTTTATGAGTGTAGGTTTAACAGTTTTGAAGTTATTGTCCGGAATGCATATTTCCATATAAGGTCACTGTGACCTTGACTTTTGACCTACAGGCCCCAAATGCGATGGGGTTCCTCCTCTTACCTAGGGCAGTGCACTTATGAAGTTTTATGAGTGTAGGTGTTATGATGTTGAAGTTATTGGGCGGAATGCATATTTCCATATAAGGCCCCTGTGACCTTAACCTTTGACTTACTGGCCCCTCAAAAAATAGGGTTCCTCCTCACACCTAGGGCAAATTACATATGTCAGAAGTTTTATGATGTAGGGTTATGCTTTTGCAGTTATTGTGCGGAATGCACATTTTCATATAAGGTCACCGTGACCTTGATATTTGACCTACTGGCCCCCAAAAAATAGCTATCCTCCTCTCATCTAGGGAAATGTACCTATGAAGTTTCATGAGCGTAGGTGTTATGGTTTCGAAGTTATCATCAATAATGCGTTTGTCTATATAAGGTCACGGTGACCTTGACCTTTGAACTACTGACCCCAAAAACAATAGGGATCCTCCTCTCACCTAAGCCAATGTACTCATGAAGTTTCATGTAGAGTGTAATGGTTTCGGAGTTATCGTCCGGAATATGCAATTGTTTACAGACGGACGGACGGACGTACTGACGGATGGACATACTGACAGATGGGCGTATAAAAATGGTAGATTTTTTTTCCATGATTTAAACATAAAGGGAGTAAATTAGGATTGGTAATTTGTTAGAATTGTTCAAATACATGTACATTGTTTCTGTATTTAATTGATCAACTAAGTGAGCCATAAATACTGTTGCGAATGATTCGGCTTAAAGTTCATGATCGATTTATATTGATCTATCAAATATGGCTGCTGCAGGACAGAAATGACCAAAGCAATACATTGTACATCAATTTCAGCTTGGCGCTAAACTCTTATAAATAGAATGTAACTTTTAAGGATTTTTTTATTTAATTTTAACAAGAACATGTGAAATCACTAATTGCTTACTAGACTAGAACAACTCAACATGATTTGATGAAATCCAGCCAAATAACTGGATCATGGAAAGTCATACTTGATTAATCAATTAAAGTTGTTAAATGAGTGAAGCTTGAGTTACTTGATTAATCGGAACAGCACTAGCCATAAACAACCAAAAGAAATAATAATTGTATCCAGACACCGAAACCCCATTTTATTCCCTTGTCAAAAAGTCATATTTAAACAATAATTCATAAATCAAGTTTTCTGCAATATTTTTTTTTTCTATTCTGTACACATTTTTCAACTAGGTTAGTATTCTTTATTTGTTTAGGTCCATTGTTATCTAATCTTTATAAGATATGGTCATTATCCCAGTCCAGATCCCCGCACATATTCCTTCACCTCAGGTGATGTAAACAAACTGATTTTGATAAAACAAGGGTTTATACATACTTCTCAAAAGTGAGCAATTGAACTTGAATCATTTGATAGATATATTGTATGTCATGTATTATCCAACAATTGAGTTTTTATGCCCCCGAAGGGTGGCATATAGTAGTTGCACCGTCCAACAGTCCGTCCATGGTCCGTGGCTCCAAGGTCAAGGTCACACTTAGAGGTCAAAGGTCCGGTTAACAACTGACATTCATGGACGGATTTTCAAAATAATTTGGCACAAGTGCTCATCACAACAAGACGTGTCGCGCACAAAATCCAGGTCCATAGCTCCAATGTCAAGGTCACACTTAGAGGTCAAAGATCACTTCGGGGGCATTTGTCACTTACAGTGCCATTTCTCGTTTTCTTCCTATAACTCTGTGTTAACTAAATTATTTGAGTTAATGGCGCACACAATTTGGACAACGGTGTGGGAGTGTATTATAAAGCCATGACATAAATATCATAATACACTAGTGTAATAAAAAAATATTCAAAAGAATACCGATCGAATCATTGCCTGTTTTTCTTCGTTTAGCTCAGTGTGGAATATATATTTTATATGCAATTATTAGATCAAGGGGCCATAACTCTGGTTTTACAAATCCGATATAGCTGGTTTTCAAACTTGTCCAAGCTCTCATTTTAAAAAGGGAACTTTTTCAAACTTGTTTTCAATATGCCATGAAAAACAAAGGAGATATGACCTATTGCAAATAAATGGAGGCGTCCAATCTCATTAAAACCAACTCCTAATTAAGCGTCGATACTAGGGTTGGGAATCGGCTGAAAATTCATGATCGATCATCAGAATATTTAACCGACCAATGATCGATCATTCATCGATTAAACATGGCTGCTATAAAAGACAAGCGTAAGCCTTTTTCCGACAATAATGAAGAATCACATGTTCTGGTGATAAAGGAACTGAATGAGGCTGATCAACATATATTTAAAAAAAAAGTAGTGATGCCCACTATAAATGTGTGATTACTAGTTTCAAAATTGCAACTCATTTTATTTTCTTGTATATTTTAGTACAAGAGAATGAAATGAGCTATAATTTTCAACAACCGAGTAAAATCGATCATGAAAAATTGTAACTGATTAATCAGATCAAAGGCATAACTGATCGATGATCGATCAAATCGATTAATCGGAACAACACTAGTTGATACTCTCTGTATAGGATCTGACAACACTGCATTGGAGGTCACGTCAGATCGACCTTTCATCTAATCAATATTCATGAGAAGATCCAACTAAATTCAACCATTGAAATCGCGCGTTTAATATGCGCTTCAGGGTCCTGTTTTATTAGTCTCAATTTTAAAATTGTTCACTTTTTTCACCCAAGCATTCAATAAAGACAATTGTGTGCACCGTACTGGCATGTAGTGCAGAAATATCACTTGTTTATTTAAAAAGTGTAATTAATATTGAAGATTTAAGAAATTGATTTAAGATTATGTCGTAAGTTGTTTCGTAAAATAGAGCCCTGATATTTGTCCGTCCTACCGTTACCGTATCTCCTCCTAAATTGCTGAACAAAATTAAACGAAACTTAAGGTATGACTTTACCATTATGATGACGGCATGCAAGAGCAATATTACTTATGGCTCCGCATCAATCGGTCTTCAGCGGGGAGGGTGGGTGTGTGGGGTTAGGTGGTCAAAAGGTCAAATACACTAATTTTTCCATATTTTTGCACATAATTTGGTATATGTACTCGTCTTTGAAAGATAAACAACATATCAAACAATGTTATTATTTCGAACTCGGACGTCTGCCCGGGGGCCCAGGGTTGGTGAGGCGGGTGGTGGGGGGATTCGGCAATCTGGTTTAGCTGAGATTAAGAGATTTAACTACTTACGCCATAATGCAGAACTTTATGATCATTTTGAATAAGTGATATCACTGATTCGAATGAGTGGTATCACTGATTCGAATAGATGATATCACCCATTCAGTAGGTGACATCACTCATTCAGAATGTTTCGAATCGGTGAATATCACCTATTTGAATGCGTAATGTCATATAAAGCCCTGGTAATATCACCGATTCGAATAGATGATATTACCAAAGGGAGAGTCTTATTACCAAATGGTAATACGGTGCCCCATATGAATCGCTCACCTGTGACCTGATGATTTTCTCTAAGAGTAAGATGAAAAAATTGTCAATACAGAATATAATTTCATATCAGAATTAGATCACGCATTCGATGGCGCTCCCTCGCAAATATCCGCACCAGCATTAGGTGTTCAAGCCAAGTTAGTTCATATATAGTGTAACTCGCCCTTAAATCGGACTTGCCCCTGACTCGGACAGTTATGGTTGAATATCTTTCTCAACAGGAAATGGTCAATAACTGTTACTATGAAAGGGAGGCAATCCAATGATTTCTTTCATTCAAAACAACAAGAATTACCCCCAAATCTATCGATTTCTTCAGTTGCCTTTATAGTCCGACTCAAGGGCAATTACATGTTCGACTGGGGCATGTCTAAATATATCTGCCCTGAAGACGAACACTCCAGTCGTGAGCCAATACCCGAACATTTTACACAAGAAGACATCTAAAATATGTAATTTATGTAAGGAAATTTATATACATACATGAAGAAATATAAGGACAATTTCTTTATTTGAGCTTATGGCAACAACGAAGCATGAAGTTGCAAAAAATGTCCGACCCAAGGGCGAACTTTTGTGAGTGCGAAAAGTATGACGTAATCCCAGCAAAAACGCTGGTACCGCTAAGGGGGCACTCCGCAGTTTCATGTACATTTCTCAATCATCAAAACCATGACAAGCCCTTAGCCTGAATCCTTGAGCAAAAATAAATCACATCATCATTGTGTCATACATTTCTTAGAAGACAATAAAATTACTTATGTTTCCATACCAAATAAAAGTATCAAAAAGCATTTTCTGTACAATTTTAGTCCCATTTCTTTAAGATTACCCCACCCCTCAAAACATGCTAAAAAAAGCAATTTTAGCAATATTTCAAATGTCAATAAATAAAAAAATAAAAATTTCCTACGCATATCAGGGTCATGTCTGCACACATAATGCTCTTGCATATCAGGAAATGCTAATTTTTACGTACCTAGTCCTGCGTTTTAAAAAGTTATTCCATGCTGATCTCCCCGTCAGTGAGAATCAGCCATTTTACCTACTTTTAGGAGGTTTTTGATTGGTTCACATTTTTCTATTTATAGCCTCCAAAACCCCGAAAGAATGCATATTCAAATACACCAAAATAAACTTAGAAGTACTCAAAACTGAATAAAACATCAAACATGTGCTTCATAATTATTATAAATACCATCCATGGACCTAAAAATGCTTAGTTGATTTCTTTTTGATTTACACATGGACATTCATGCGAAACTGAAGAGTGCCCCCTAAACAGTTGACATCGAATGATACATTAAACACTGAGGAAGCAACCAGATGGTTTCAGCAAGCAGGAGTATGAACATAAATAGACAGAGGTGCCTAGAACCAATAACCTGTCCGACTCATGGGCGCGTTACCCTATGGTTATTGGGTGGGGATCCAAACCATTTCCAAGATTTAACTTTTCCCGCGTTGAAATACAATAAAAAAGTTCTCCATTACACTTACCTCCCTTGATGAATTTGACACACAACGAGTAAAACGACCAAAAATAACGGAAAAGAGTCTACAGAAAAGAAATGATCTGAGAACCGAAAATCGATTGTGAAAAATTAAAGTTGATTGTCGCCGATTTTAGGTTAGTTAGATTAATGTTAGGCCTATCTATTGTTAGCTACAATCGGCACATCACTACTAGCATGTGTTGAAATCATTAAAACAAATTATAATAATAACAAAATGGTTTATTAATGATGTTGGCTGGGCAAGTTTTTACATATTCAAGTCTAAACATTTTATTTTTTAAATCATAGTATTATTTGACTAGAGAATTGTTTAATTTTTTCCATTCTAGTAGATATGGATATAATGTAGGATTTAAGATGGTAACATACCAAATTTTAAGCAAATTTTTTTTCTTCATTTTTTTCCGTCATTTGTGATCATTTTTTGTTGTCGGCAAAATAGGGGGTATGGGTAGCTCGGAGTAGAATTTATCCTTTTGCTATAGAATAAATCAGATTTTTGTTTATCAGTAAGGAATACATATATAAGTTAATTTTATTTTCGATCTCCATGTCAATATTGTGTGTACAGTATTTAACATTTGAATCTAAATTATACCAAAGAAGCTTTAAATATGAATTTAAAAAAAATCTCATCACTACGTCCTTTCCCGGCCAACCTCCTGAACTCTTGAAAAGCAGGGCCCTATATATCGTTTCAATATTCATCCCATCTCAAAGCGGATCTTTAGAGACATATGAGACACTGCTATTGATTATTCGCCTGGATGTCAGATGACAATCTATTTACCAACAAAATGTATTCGGCTATGACCAGCAATATTAAAGGGACACGCAGCAATCTTGACTTTTTTAACTCGCGGCGGGACGCGTTTTCAGCATAACTTGCATATTTGTAAATCATTACTAGATCTATTGATTATTATATTAGTGATAGGCGAATTGGTTTTACATATAACTAACAGTTGGTTGTATTGCACCAAGAATTTATTTAACCCTTGGTCAATTAGGGGAAAAAAAAACAAACTCTATTTTTTTTTTAATTATATGCAAGTAAGTTTAAAGTCAAAATTGATACTTGATTAATATACCGAGATGTTATTGTTAATGCTTCAACAGTCCAGGCTCTATTGTGCCTATATCTTTAGGATGTCCAATTGATTTAAAGGCGGGGGGACTATAAACCTTAGAACTACACACGCACACACTGTTAATGCTTAATAACAACTCCAAGACAGCCGTGTGCCACTGTTAATGCTTAATAACAACTCCAAGACAGCCGTGTGCACAATGTTAATGCTTGATAACAACTCCAAGGCAGCCGCGTGTACAATGTTAATGCTTGATAACAACTCCAAGACAGCCGTGTGCACAATGTTAATGCTTGATAACAACTCCAAGGCAGCCGTGTGCACAATGTTAATGATTGATAACAACTCCAAGACAGCCGCGTGCACAATGTTAATGCTTGATAACAACTCCAAGACAGCCGTGTGCACAATGTTAATGCTTGATAACAACTCCAAGACAGCCGTGTGCACAATGTCAATGCTTGATAACAACTCCAAGACAGCCGTGTGCACAATGTTAATGCTTGATAACAACTCCAAGACAGCCGTTTGCCACTGTTAATGCTTGATAACAACTTCAAGACAGCCGTGTGCACAATGTTATTGCTTGATAACAACTCCAAGACAGCGTTTGCCAATGTTAATGCTTGATAACAACTCCAAGACAGCCGTGTGCACAATGTTAATGCTTGATAACAACTCCAAGACAGCCGTGTGCACAATGTTAATGCTTGATAACAACTCCAAGACAGCCGTGTGCACAATGTCAATGCTTGATAACAACTCCAAGACAGCCGTGTGCACAATGTTAATGCTTGATAACAACTCCAAGACAGCCGTGTGCACAATGTTAATGCTTGATAACAACTCCAAGACAGCCGTGTGCCACTGTTACTGCTTGCTAACAACTCCCAGATAGCCGTGTGCACAATGTTAATGCTTGATAACAACTCTAAGACAGTCGTGTGCCACTGTTAATGCTTGATAACAACTCCAAGACAGCCGTGTGCACAATGTTAATGCTTGATAATAACTCCAAGACAGCCGCGTGCACAATGTTAATGCTTGATAACAACTCCAAGACAGCCGTGTGCCACTGCTAATGCTTGATAACAACTCCAAGACAGCCGCGTGCAAAATGTTAATGCTTGATAACAACTCCAAGACAGCCGTGTGCACAATGTTAATGCTTGAAAACAACTCCAAGACAGCCGTGTGCACAATGTTAATGCTAGATAGCAACTCCAAGACAGCCGTGTGCACAATGTTAATGCTTGATAACAACTCCAAGACAGCCGTGATAACAACTCCAAGACAGCCGTGTGCACAATGTTAATGCTTGATAACAACTCCAAGACAGCCGTGTGCCACTTTAACAAGGATAACTAGAAGCAAGGTATGTGACACCACAAACATAAAATAGTTGAACCAGGGATACCGTACCGGCTTGGAACGGTCTGTGCCACAGGGATACCGTACCGGCTTTGGAACGGTCTGTGCCACAGGGATACCGTACCGGCTTTGGAACGGTCTGTGCCACAGGGATACCGTACCGGCTTGGAACGGTCAGTGCCACAGGGATACCGTACCGGCTTGGAACGGTCAGTTCCACATGTATACCGTACCGGCTTGGAACGGTCAGTGCCACAGGGATACCGTATCGGCTTGGAACGGTCAGTGCCAAAAAGGCGGCTCCGTGGTTACCAAAAATCGCGATATGGAATTTGCTAGTCTCGGCCAGCCATATGTCTTACTTGATGGTTATGGATCCGTGTACTATTGCGTAACGAAGAAAGCGGGCCGGGAATTTGGCATTCAAAACCGCATTAACGCCGAATTTGCGAATCAATTCTTAAATAAACGGCCTCCATTTTGCTCCACGGCACCACCGAACATATAACTTATTTACATATATAGACATTTATAAACGATTGAGTATCAATCTTGAAATTGTTTGTTTTTCATTCAACACGGCTGGGTTATAGTAACATCTGCGTGCCATCGAGAGATGAGCATTTTTTCACGGGGAGAACAATAACCAAGGAAATATAAATATCAAACTACGTTTTATATGCACTGCATTTCTTCGTTCATTCTTCGTTTTCGTTTTAACCTAATTACAAAACAAACACACGTCTATGAACCCTCATTCTGTATTATACATATCTGTCAAAACCTATTGGAAGTTAATAGTGAAATGGTGGTTCCAAGGGACGGCTGCCCGTTGGTTATGGGGTCAGCACTTTTCCCTCTGAAGCCCGTCTCGGTCTTCGGTTGAATTTCGTGACTTGTATATTATTACTGGTAATACTGTTTGTATGATCAAATATTTTTATTTGAATTAATTTAAGAGTTTAAGTCACATGATAATTATTTAACTTATTTTTAATATCGCAACACGACGTTTGTCACATCCTGAACGCACATATACAGTATACAAAACAAAAATAATTGGGCGAAAGTGCTGGGTTGACAGGATACTTCGATTTTGGTGGTTACAAAATACTAAAAATAAAGAACAGCATTTGGTCAAATTTTCAGAATGCATGGGAACGTGGAATATATTCGTATGAGCGCTGAGCGTGATTTAACACAGGACTGCGTGAGGCTTGGCAGGAGACATGGTTATAACATGTAAGTAATCGAGAACAATTACAACGAATAGTAACAACTGACATGGAAATGAAGCCATAACAAAAGTAGTATACAGGACATGTAGCATGCACAGATCGCAGCTATCGAAAAACGTTCAATCACAGAGTATATAATTATATGCTTATAAAACAAAGAGACATCCCACGCATAAGAGAGTTGGCAATATGAGTTGGCGGAACGGTCGGTAGCAAATGGCGACGGGAAGCGGGAGGTGTTTGTTAACGGATGGGTGAGTGTGAGAGTGATGGTGGTGGTGGTGGTGGTGGTAGGGGTGTAACTCAGTCCTAGGCTGTTCTGAAACCAACCTCATTACGACCCTATTGTCGTACCAGTAAAACGCTTAATTATGAGTGCTGCACAATTTAGGTTATATACGTACGTGACATTCTTTGGTAGTAGTCATGCAGTGCGACATCTGCTTCATTATACCTTTAACATAAGATATAAGTCGGAAATTAAGCGTAAAGTCAATGAGGATATAATTATTTCGAAGGTCATTCACCTCAGTCTTTTGAATACGTCTGCAATGATCGGTTCACCCTTGAACTCAATCGGACCTTTAATATGGTGAACCAGCCTTCCAAATGATACAGAAGACATTCGTTTTAACAAGTTACTCAATCGAATGACGTCAATGCTAATACGCGTACAACTGGATTACAGGGGTTAAAAGCAAACGTTAGGGGTGAAAGGTAATGGGTTCAAATGCAGTACGGAAACGGTTCAAATGTGAAAAGGTGACTAGATCAAATATGAAAAGTAACAGTTCAAATGTGAACATACTTACTGGCTTTCGCGATCTTGTCTCCTACTTGTTGGTATGGAAAGCCTCGACTGCCTTCTGTTGGCCTTTTGCATTTTGTGCAGTACGCTTTGTAAGTCGTCTTGTGCATTTTCTAAGTTGTTATGTGCATTTTCTATGTTGTCATGTGCATTTCGTAAGTTGTTATGTGCATTTAGTAAATTGTATGTGCATTTTCTATGTTGTCTTGTGCATTTCAAGTTGTTATGTGCATTTTCTATGTTGTGATTTCGTAAGTTGCTATGTGCAGTTAAGTTGTTACATGCATTTAGTAGATTGTTATGTGCATTTGTTAAGTTGTTATGTGCATTTTTTAAGTTGTCTTGTGCATGTTCTAAGTTGTTATTTGCATTTTCTAAGTTGGCTTGTGCATTTTCTAAGTTGTTATTTGCATTTTTTAAGTTGTCTTGTGCATTTTCTAAGTTGTTATGTGCAGTTTTTAAGTTGTCTTGTGCATTTACTAAGTTGTTATGTGCATTTCGTAAATTGTTATGTGCATTTCATAAGTTGTTATGTGAATTTGTAAGTTGTCTTGTGCATTTTTAAGTTGTCTTGTGCATTTACAAAGTTGTTATGTGCATTTCGTAAGTTGTAATGTGCATTTTTTAAGTTGTCTTGTGCATTTTCTAAGTTGTTATGTGCATATTCTAAGTTGTTATGTGCATTTTTTAAGTTGTTATGTGCATATTCTAAGTTGTTATGATTCCACTAAACGCTAAACGTTAAACAGTATATATAACACTTAGCGGTTTAAGTACAGTTTTAACATTTAGCAGAAGTTATAACATTTAGCGGAGACTTTTTAACATTTAGCGGAAGTTTTAACATTTAGCGGAATTTTTAAGATTTAGCGGAATTTTTAAGATTTAGCGGAATTTAAACATATAGCGGAAGTTTTAAGATTTACCGGAATTTTATCATTTAGCGGTGGCGGAATTTGAACATTTAGCGGAAGTTTTAACTTTTAGCGGAATTTTAACCTTTAGCAGAATTTCAAACTCGGACGTCTGCATTGGGTAAATTGGGCCTATTTTTTTTTTTCAATAAAATGTAGTGATTTTTGGAATATCAGTATAATCAGGGAGTAAGTATAAATGGAGATAGATGTCAAAAGTTCAACTACACAAATACCCTAAACATTTTGTATTCATTTACAGTGTCATACATGTATGCAGAAAAGCATAAATAATACTATTTTTGATCTGATTATCAAAAAACAATCAAAACAATCAAAACAATTACATGTAAAGTAGATACAGGGTTAAAGGGAATTGACCTGTGTGAAGAAAACGTTGGTATTTGCGATGGCGCGTCGTCGAATTCGTTCTTGTTTTACAATAAACCTGTTTGCATTATTGATTTTTCTTCGTTAGTCTACAATTTAAATATATTATTAGTTCAATAAAACTGACAATTAGTATTATGCAATTTAAACTTTACTTAGAACACTGTTCTTATTCAGCTGCCGAAGGCAACTGACTTTTATATGACTTTTATATGTGTCTATGGTTAACAGACTGTGACTCATGTAAGTGGCAATAAACATGCTTTACAACTTGAATTCCCAGAGAACTCGTCTGAAAAACTTGAATGGTACAAACACATATTTTGTAATGTTGAAAGGTCACCATTTCACTGAAATGACGTTTTCGTAAACCAGTCTACTGAAATGTAGCATGTATATGTATATTAGCGACGAAACATTCAGAAGCCTCAGAAAGGTAGGTTTCAAGCCTGCTGATTTCCCTTATTTTTCTTTTTTTTTTTTTTTTTAATTCTCATTGGTTTATATTATTCCTATACATTTTTCACTTTGATAACGCAATGTTAATAATTACACATGGTAACAGTGAACCGTTTATATGTGTTGTAATGTACACTCTAACGCACACGTGAACAATGGTATTTCTGTGGTGATGTGTACTTCTAGCACGTCGTATTACAAGGTAATTGTAATCAATATGTAAGGCATGTCAAGGTTTTTGGACAGAAAGAAGTGAGGTCGCCCACATTGATTTAAAATGCCTTGTAGGAAGAACTGATGGTAAAAATCGGGAAGAATTTAAGAAAAAACGGTCGTGGCGTGTTTATGTCTCCGTGACAACATTTATTTTTTTCAATATTGTTTTAACACCCGTGACTTGATATATTATTATGTTAACTTCTTGTCTCTCGGCAGCTATTTTACGCTTGCGTAAAACCTTGCTTGTAATTAATTGTTATCATTGTAAAAATATTTTATGAAGCAAAACTAACGGAACGCCGTGAGCAGGGATGCCAAAAACGTTTGAACACAAAATCCTGAGATTTTTAAAATTTTAAAATTTAAAGCGCGCGAAGAACATTTAGATGGAAATATTAGCAAGAACCATAGCACTACATTCATTCAAATTTGAGTTATGTCCTATTCTATTCTATTCTTATATTTCTTGACCACAGCATAACTTGAAAAACACTAATGAGACTATAACTACACTGAACGACTTTAAAAACACAACAGGGAAATAAACTAAGATAACTGACATATTTCAATAGAATTTAAATTTTAATTTCATCTGTTCTATATAACCATATCTACAGTTGAATTGCTGAAAATTTCATTCAAATTGATCAACATTAAACTTGTTAAATTCAAAATATAACTACTACCCCAAAAAGCAAAATTCACAATATCCACCATCAGCGGCAATGCACGCCTGACATCTCCTACGCATACTGGGTTATACCGGGTATTACGAGTAGTTGTGTGCCTTTTGCTTTTGGGGTCGTACTGTTATTTGGCGAGATAGTTTCTTTACAAAGTATCAATGCGATTGCATGAAACTTCACACAGTAAAAGAAGTGCTTGAGTAACGACACAATTATCCCTCGTTGTACACTTACATTTATTTTAATGTAACATGTTTCAGTGTCGATTCTTACGGATGGCGGGAGGTGTACAGTACTGGTTCTACCCAGGAAAAGTGGGTGGTGTGCCTCCACCACAAAAAATCGACCGTCATATATAACCTTATGACGTAAAACACCATACAGACATATCTCGCCTGGAATATAATGCATTGTCATTTATCTTTTAGTTGATAGGCAACGGTATGTTATTACTTTTGACCTTTGCAAATTAATTGTATCATATAATAACACACGGACGTACATAAGTAAAAATTATCGCTTCCGTGGCCGGGATAGTAAAAACCTTGCGTCTTCAACGTTCTCGACTCTCACAGCTGCGGGTTCGAATCCCACTGGGAGTTCGACTTATCAAGTGAAAAAGTGTCGCTTCATACGGATGGCGGGAGGTATACAGTACTGGTTCTACCCCACAAAAACAAAATCGACCGTCATATATGGCCTAACATGTGCTAAAATGACATTAAACACCATTCAAGCAAACAATACATAGTTGTGTTGTACATTTTCCATTTAAATGCCGGGGTTGAGTATAAAAAACCCAAAATGGCTCCAGAGAAACTTTTCTGATCATTTTATGCATTATGCTGCTCAGAGAGGTTTAATCACTAATTTCTCTAAATAATAAAGCATTTTTAAACCATAAAAATTGGCATGTAAATACATTAAACTTTCTAGAACAAAACTTTTATTCCTAACTGTCAAATTTTGAATTTGGTGCAACTATTAACAGCTGTAAAAATAAGATCAATGATGAAACCTTTATCTTGAAGCAGGCGAAATACTAACTGTATACAGTGTGTGCATAATGACGGTAAACTCTACCTAACGCTGGGGTTTAACTTCATGTCCACTGATACACTTTTATTCGCACAAATCATCAGTTTCGGGGAGCATCCATCGGTTCGACCGATTTTTTTTGTTTGATTTAAAGGGCACACCTTCATATTGATTTTGTTTTAATCGTTCGTCACATAATTTGCATATTTGCAAATTATTATCAAATCAAATACTTATTTGAATATTTCAAAGAAAATAGTTTTTGCATATATCTATTTGTTGCCCCAATTCCTATGGTAAAATAATTGTTGCCCCAATTCCTATGGTAAAATAACAAAGTGAAAATTGAAAAAAATAATCCTAACTTTACTCCATTTTTATGATCTTTTATTTAATTATATGCAATCAATTTCTACGTCAAAACATACACCTACATCCTCTGGATTCGAAGCAAGTCTTAAATAAAATTTATCCGCCGAATATAATACTTTTCCCGGTTTTTTCGCGCATGCGCGATGCGCAGAGTATTTATATCCATGGTCAAAATGACACTGCTTATTAGAATTTTAGACAAATGCTTGATGATTGTCGGGTGTCAAAACAATGTGTGTACTCGATCAAAAATGATTCACACTACCTTCGTGAACTGTGACACATTTATGTATAACATGTATCATTCATTCGCATTTGTATCTATTAATATACCACGAAGATTGATTGCTATGTTGAATAATGCGACGCAATGTATCAAGAATGTGCCGCATTTTCTTTAATGTTTGGTGTACTTTTAATATTTGGTGTATTTTAATATTTGATGTACTTTTAAACATGTTAAAAGATATACAAATAATTAAGGTTTTCCAGTTAATTAAAAACAATTCTATGACAAATTTAGTGTGGGGATAGCTGCTGCTATTTTTGCTGTTGTTGTTGTTGTTGTTGTAGTAAAAATAGCAGTAGCAGTAGTAGTAGTCGTATCAGTATCAGTAGTAGTAGTAGTAGTAGTAGTAGTAGTCGTCGTCGTCGTCGTCGTAGTAGTAGTAGTAGTAGTCGTATTATTATTTGTAGTAGTAGTAGTAGCAGTAGTAGCAATATATTAGTAGTAATAGTAGTAGCAACAGTAGTAGCAATAGTAACAATAGTAGTGGTAGTAGTAGTAGTAGTAGAATTAGCAGCAGAGCAGTGGCTGTAGCAGTAGTAGAAGAATATTTCAAAGAAAATAGTTTTTGCATATATCTATTTGTTGCCCCAATTCCTATGGTAAAATAATTGTTGCCCCAATTCCTATGGTAAAATAACAAAGTGAAAATTGAAAAAAATAATCCTAACTTTACTCCATTTTTATGATCTTTTATTTAATTATATGCAATCAATTTCTACGTCAAAACATACACCTACATCCTCTGGATTCGAAGCGTCTTAAATAAAATTTATCCGCCGAATATAATACTTTTCCCGGTTTTTTCGCGCATGCGCGATGCGCAGAGTATTTATATCCATGGTCAAAATGACACTGCTTATTAGAATTTTAGACAAATGCTTGATGATTGTCGGGTGTCAAAACAATGTGTGTACTCGATCAAAAATGATTCACACTACCTTCGTGAACTGTGACACATTTATGTATAACATGTATCATTCATTCGCATTTGTATCTATTAATATACCACGAAGATTGATTGCTATGTTGAATAATGCGACGCAATGTATCAAGAATGTGCCGCATTTTCTTTAATGTTTGGTGTACTTTTAATATTTGGTGTATTTTAATATTTGATGTACTTTTAAACATGTTAAAAGATATACAAATAATTAAGGTTTTCCAGTTAATTAAAAACAATTCTATGACAAATTTAGTGTGGGGATAGCTGCTGCTATTTTTGCTGTTGTTGTTGTTGTTGTTGTAGTAAAAATAGCAGTAGCAGTAGTAGTAGTCGTATCAGTATCAGTAGTAGTAGTAGTAGTAGTAGTAGTAGTCGTCGTCGTCGTCGTCGTAGTAGTAGTAGTAGTAGTCGTATTATTATTTGTAGTAGTAGTAGTAGCAGTAGTAGCAATATATTA
Organism: Cyrtodaria siliqua; assembly: GCA_037043455.1. Taxonomy (NCBI): domain Eukaryota; kingdom Metazoa; phylum Mollusca; class Bivalvia; order Adapedonta; family Hiatellidae; genus Cyrtodaria; species Cyrtodaria siliqua. Next base: position 196,111 of record JAWPHD010000983.1, read on the forward strand.
GTAGTAATAGTAGTAGCAACAGTAGTAGCAATAGTAACAATAGTAGTGGTAGTAGTAGTAGTAGTAGAATTAGCAGCAGAGCAGTGGCTGTAGCAGTAGTAGAAGTAGCAGCAGCAGTAGTTGAAGTAGCAGCAACAGTAGCAGCAGTACCAGCAGCAGTTGCAGCAGTAGCAGCAGTTGCAGCAGTAGCAACAGTAGCAGCAATAGCAGCAGTAGCAGTAGCAGCAGTAGCAGTAGTAGAAGGAGCAACAGCAGTAGTAGAAGTAGCAGCAGCAGTTGCAGCAGTAGCAGAAGTAGTATAAGTAGCAGCAGTATTAGAAGGAGCAACAGGAGTAGTAGAAGTAGCAGCAGCATTAGCAGCAGTAATAGAAGTAGCAGCAGCAGTAGCAGCAGTAGTAGAAGTAGTAGCAGCAGCAGCAGCAGCAGCAGTAACTGTAAGTATCATTAGAGATTGTTGGTATTAGTCATTTGTTTTGAAATTTCAACAGAACTTCAAACTTACGATCATGTCTTTGAACATGTTCATTGAATTGTAAGAGCGCATACAATCTGACCTAGCGTACAACTGAGACAATCCCCTGTGACTAGTTTGTGAATATTAACCTTTAAAAAAGTCTCTATCATCGGTAGCATAGTCTACCTGGCTCGACTAAAATACGAACGATCGGTCATTCACCTTTTATTTTACATTTTACGAGTGTAAACATGTTTTTGCTATATCTAAAATTATGGTTCGAATTTATAGCACAATGAACTAAAAACAACAACAAATTAAAGTTTATTTGTTTGAAGGGTGTTTTAGATATTTTAGTTCATCTATGACGGTCGATGTTGTTGTTTTTTGGTTTTTGGTTTTTGGTAGAAGCAAGTGGGGATGGGGTGGGCAACCACTGGTCAGTGAAACTTGAAATTTGTCATCAGTACAATCAAGGACACTGGTAGACACAGGTTCCATAACTCTGTATGGCATTTAAGCAAGAGCATGTGATTTTTTTTATTACTTTGAATTTCTGGTTAAAGTTATTTTTTGACAAAGTCCATTTATTTTAACAACTTAAAGTCGTACATCAATACAACTTCAGTAAAGCTTGGAATATCAAGGGCACTAGTAGACACAGTCATGTTCCATATTAACTCTGTATTGCATTTAAGCAAAGTTATGTTGTTTTTTTCGACTTCAAAATGCTGGTTGAAGTTTTTAGGCAAGTCCTTTATTTCAATAGGTGATTGTTAATTATTAATACAACTTCAGTAAAGCGTGAATGCTAGCAGACACATGTTCCATAACTCTGTCTTGCATTTTAGCAAAATTATGGCCCTTTTTCTGGATAAATATTTTCTGTATTGTATTTTAGAAAATGTGTAGCCTATAATTTTCGACTTAGAACTGCTTTGATTTTATTTGTTGGCAAGTCCATTTATTTCAATACCCACTAGCCATATATCTCAGCCAAAGGAGCTTGACAAGTGTCATCACTTACAGACACAATCATGCTTCATAACGTTTTATTTCATTTTAGCCAGATGATATTTTCTTTTTCAACTCATTGCATACATCCAATAACAATGGCAAGCCTGTATATATCATTAGCCCAATAAACCCCACACCTTCCCCACTCCTACACCACCACCACCATCACCCCAGCTAGACAAATATTTATTCTATTTTTCAGTTACCATGTCTGCATCCATCCTGTTCTCTTCCATCCCCTTCCCAACACCCTCCTCTCAACGCCATCTCCAATGAACATATTGTATTATTTCTGTGTTTTTTCCCCTATTCAGTAACACTTCACTTCCCCTCCCCACCCTCTTCAAGTTCATATTCTTTCTGGGGTATTGAAGGTCTTGCTTTGATATTTGGTAGATATGTTCACTGACCACCCCCTCCCCGCACCCCTACACCCTCACCTCAGTCGTCACCACCTATTAACCTCCACAATTAAGAATAGACCTTGTGAATGAACTGGCACCATGGTTGGTGAGACAGAAGTGTCAGTGACCTTATTTAAAATTGACCTTGAATAGTGGAGAATGCTGTCCTTTCGACAGCTCTTTTGTTTAATATGGATCTTTCCATATTTGGTGGATAGAACTTCATGTGCTGGTGTTAATATTTAGTTATGCTTGTACTTGTCTGCTTTCAATGTGAGCCCCCTTTTGTGTTTCTGAATTATGAATTGATTGGGTGTTTTGTTTGGTAGAGGATCGTTTTGGACTGGGCAATGACTACCATGTTCCATACCATTCTTATTAACACTGGCATATAGTGCATGGCTTTGTCTGTAACCTGGCATTGCATGTGGCTGAAGCTGCTTCTTAAGTCCATTTACTTGTTGATGATATTCACAAAGTCCATCGCACAAGTACCAGGACCCTTGTATTGTAATACTGTCATGACCACTGCATACTACATTGATTACTAACATGCCCAAAGTACATCACATCTATAACTGTCATGGCTACTCTTTACCTCATTTTCTACTACCATGACCACTGCATATTGCAAGTATTACTATCATGACCACTGTATATCACATTTAGTACTACCAGGCGCGTATCCAGGCATACGCACGTACGCCAATGCGTACAATTCGTCAGGTTCAAAATGCCATATTAACGCTGAAATATAACTTGAGAACGCATCATTTGCCTCCTAATTTTCCCAACCCCCAACCCCCACCCAACACCTACCCCATCTCGCAGAGTCGCTGCTCGGTTCGCAGCTACGCTTCTCATATCTGGCGTACATTTCAAAATGCTCCAGGTACGCCCCTGACTACCATGACTACTAAGACTAAATACCACATTTATTACTACCATGACCACTGAATACCCCGTTCATTATTACCATGACCACTGAATACCCCATGTATTACTATCACGAGCTATGCATACTACATTTATTACTATCATGACCACTGATACCATATTTATTAATAATATACCTCATGTCAAACATCCATGTTCAATGTTCAAAGACTGTTATTTTCCCATTTTTGTAATATCGCATATTGCTTGTAATGTGGAGTGAGTCACTGAATGATAGTATTTTTTTTGTAATGTCACCCCAGTATAATACTGTCTTATGATTGTGAAGTCAAAGCAAGTTTATAATTAATGTATTGGGATTCACAGCTGAAGATTCCAAAAGAACATAAAGAACCATCCGACAAAAAATGTTTTCTAGGTGCTGAGAATAGTGATTTTGAACTGAGAGAAGTGACCATGTATTTCAAAGGAATATTTAGCAGAACCAAATATCTTTTTTAAACATATTTTTCAGTATAATAAAATAAATTGCCTTAGAAGGTTGACAAATGTTGACTGTCACCCTCACAGGATTGCAATATTACATACTACCATGACCAATGTATATGACATTTAGGCCATTATTTTTTATTATTTTTAAGAACCATCAAGACAGAGAATAGCTGTAGGAGGAAGGGAAAAAAATAAAAAATAAACTATCAAATTCCCTATGGAAAAATAAAATATCTAATTTCGTTTTGTCGGTGGAGGGTTAGTAAAACGAATTATCAAAAAATAATGGCCTTATTACAACCATGACTTATATATACCACATTAATTATAACCATGACTTTATATGAATATCATGTTCATTACTACCATGATCAATGTATATCAAATTACTATATACCATGATCACTTTATAAAACTTTATACAACACATTTACTGCCACCATTGCAAGTGTATACTACATTTATAACTGCCATGACTAATGTATATCACATGTATTACTACCATGATCTATGCACATCACATGTATTACAACCATGAATACTATCACTGTCTTCTACAACTCATTTCAACTTGAGATTTCAATAAACTTCTGAGCAGAAGTTGTGGATGTAGCCAGATTGTGGTTAAACATCTCCATGTTGAATCCAGTAGCTGATGAAGTAGATCTACATTTATCTTTTAGACTGAAGAGGGATCCGGATTTTTTTCCTCTAATTGGACTCAGAGCCAGATTATATTTTTCCAACAATTTGAGGGACTGTTTATAATTTTTTTCCTTCAAGTCAGAGCAGGATATTTTTTTCAGCAATTCAACCCCCCCCCCCCTTTTTCAGCAATTCAAGTCCCTCCACCCCTCCCAATCTAGCTACATCCACAACTGAGAAGTTTATTAAAATCTCCAGTTGAAATGAGTTTAGAAGACAGTGATCCAAGTCGAGCTCCCAGTAGAATTCGAACCCGCAGCATTGAGAGGCGAGATAGTTTTTTACTATCCCGGCCACTCTGGATTCAACATAAAAATGTTTAACCACAATCTAGATACATCCACAACTGAGAAGTTTATTAAAATCTCCAGTTGAAATGAGTTTAGAAGACAGTGATACAAGTCGAGCTCCCAGTAGAATTCGAACCCGCAGCGTTGAGAGGCGAGATAGTTTTTTACTATCCCGGCCACTCTGGATTCAACATAAAAATGTTTAACCACAATCTAGATACATCCACAACTGAGAAGTTTATTAAAATCTCCAGTTGAAATGAGTTTAGAAGACAGTGATACAAGTCGAGCTCCCAGTAGAATTCGAACCCGCAGCGTTGAGAGGCGAGATAGTTTTTTACTATCCCGGCCACTCTGGATTCAACATAAAAATGTTTAACCACAATCTAGATACATCCACAACTGAGAAGTTTATTAAAATCTCCAGTTGAAATGAGTTTAGAAGACAGTGATACAAGTCGAGCTCCCAGTAGAATTCGAACCCGCAGCGTTGAGAGGCGAAATAGTTTTTTACTATCCCGGCCACTCTGGATTCAACATAAAAATGTTTAACCACAATCTAGATACATCCACAACTGAGAAGTTTATTAAAATCTCCAGTTGAAATGAGTTTAGAAGACAGTGATACAAGTCGAGCTCCCAGTAGAATTCGAACCCGCAGCGTTGAGAGGCGAGATAGTTTTTTACTATCCCGGCCACTCTGGATTCAACATAAAAATGTTTAACCACAATCTAGATACATCCACAACTGAGAAGTTTATTAAAATCTCCAGTTGAAATGAGTTTAGAAGACAGTGATACAAGTCGAGCTCCCAGTAGAATTCGAACCCGCAGCGTTGAGAGGCGAAATAGTTTTTTACTATCCCGGCCACTCTGGATTCAACATAAAAATGTTTAACCACAATCTAGATACATCCACAACTGAGAAGTTTATTAAAATCTCCAGTTGAAATGAGTTTAGAAGACAGTGATACAAGTCGAGCTCCCAGTAGAATTCGAACCCGCAGCGTTGAGAGGCGAGATAGTTTTTTACTATCCCGGCCACTCTGGATTCAACATAAAAATGTTTAACCACAATCTAGATACATCCACAACTGAGAAGTTTATTAAAATCTCCAGTTGAAATGAGTTTAGAAGACAGTGATATTATAACTATTCATGGTTGTAATGAATGTGATGTGAATATATCATGGTAGGAATAAATGTGGTATATATGGTAGGAATAAATGTGGTATATATGGTAGGAATAAATGTGGTATATATGGTAGGAATAAATGTGGTATATATGGTAGGAATAAATGTGGTATATATGGTAGGAATAAAATTAATGTGGTATACGTTAATCATGGTATTTTGAATGTGATAAATGTGAAATACACTGGTAGTGGTAGTAAATGTGTTGTATATATTATGGAACGCCATGACTGTCTTGTGATGTTGCCGATTAATATATGCAGTGCATTTCCCTTTATATGTGGTAGAACTTTCATGATATGCAGTGCATTTTTAATTATATGTGGTAAATAAATATTTATATGTGGTAGAAAAGTATTTATATGCAGTAGATTAATCATTATATGCGATAGATCAGTCATTGCATGTAGTAGATAAACCATTATATGCAGATCAGTATATGCAGTGCATTTATTATTATATGCAGTAGTTTATCTAATATATGGGGTCCTTTGAACATTATATGAAGTAGGTTTGTATAAAGTGTTATAAAGTGGTAATGGCAGTTATTTGGTATATAAAGTCATAGTTATAATAATTAATGTGGTTTTAATGTAAGTCAGGGTTGTAATAAGGCCATTATTGTTTAATAATTCGTTTTACGAACCCTTCTACGACAAAACGAAATTAGGTATTTTATTTTTCTGTATGAAATTTGATATTTTTTTTTCTTTTTACCTCCTTCCAGATTTTAATAGAACATTTCATTATATTCCTTTCAAATAAAGTAATTAAACAGACAAGGACAAGCATAGCTAAAGATTAAAACCAGCACATGGAGTTCCATCCACCAAATATGGAAATATACATATAAAACAAGAGCTGTCGAAAGTACAGCATGCTCCACTATTCAGAGTCAATTTTTAAATAAGGTCGCTGACACTTCTAACCCACCAACCATGGTGCCAGTTCATTCACAAGGTCTATTCTTAATTGTGGAGGTTAATAGGTGGTGGTGAGGTGAGGGTGTAGGGGATGCGGGGAGGGGGTGGTCAGTAAACGCATATACCAAATATCAAAGCAAGACCTTCAACACCCCAGAAAGAATATGAACTTGAAGAGGGTGGGAAGCGAAGTGAAGTGTTGCTGAACAGGAAAAAACAGAAATAATACAATATTTTCATTGGGGGTCCAAGGTAGAGAGTGTGTGGGGTGGGGGAGGGTGTTGGTGAGGGGTGAAAGAGAACATATGCAGATATGGTAACTGAAGAGAAACCAAAAAGCACTGAAAGGAAAAAGAAACGCAGGGTGCGTATTTCCGCTATATATTGTATGTTTAATATGCTACTGCTAATCGAATGGTACAGGGCGACATTAGACCTGTCCTTTTAGAAAGAATGTTTAAACAGCACTGAACACACCAATGGTTACCCATTTAAAGTTTCATTATCGTCAGAATGCGCAAGCAGGTGAACTAACTTAGGCTTTAAATGTTGCAATCACTTAACATTAAATACAGTACTGAACTGGCTCAATTTTTCAAAGAGGAACTTCAGCATTTATGAATTTCTTGTTACAACGTGTACTGTGATTAAAACGTCTACAACATCACAGTTGTGTCCTTTCTCTAACTAACTGCACTTTTTTTTAAACAAAACATCTTGGGATTTCCTTGGAATATATATGGAATTAAGTGTGCAGTATATGCAATATATAGCGGAAATACGCACCCTGCGTTTCTTTTTCCTTTCAGTATATATAATTTGAATTGTTCAAATCATTAATATTAATCATTAGTATAGTTCAAAACAAATTGTTTTTGCGTATTACTGTTTATTATAACAAAGAAAAGTGCAGAACTTAAAATTTATATTTTTAAACATATGCAAGCCGGATTAAAGTCAAAATGGTACTGGATTAGTACATCAAGGTGCTAATTGTAATGTTTGATGAAACATTTCAGATTGCCTTGTGTCCCTTTAACGTAAAATATGAAGTAAAGGGCCGTAACTCAGGAAATAAAAGTTTGATTTTGTCGCGGAATCGATATACACATCTTGCTATGATGTATAGACAATAGATAGACACTTGTCTATTGTTATGATATATAGTTGTAGTATAAAAGCTTCCAGTAAAGTTTCGGAAGAATCGGTTGAAAACTGTGGGACACACACTTTTCGGGACGGAAGGACAGACAGACAGACATGGCTAACATTATATGCACCCTCACCATTCGGTGGTGACATGAAACACTTTAAAACATGCATGAATACCCACATTGTTCGGCTGATAACACTTGCTTAACATCATTTTGAAATGGCCTTCTGACTGACAACAGGTTAAAAAGGCACGGCGTCTGTTTAATATGACCTTTATTATTGTATTTACTTTACCATATCCGTTTTCATCAGAAGACCACACTTTGACATTAAAATGACATGTGGGAATCTCACTCGCGGCGACTTCAAGCATAATTTGAAATCGTTTATTATTTTTTTCATTGTTTATTTGACAAGGTCAAATCATAACTGTGTTGCGTATTACTAATTGTTGAATATAAACAGTGCAACTTAAAAAACATATATGGAAACTCATAGGCGTACGAGCCTTGGGCGGGGTGAGGTGGGGGGGGGGGGGAAGGGGAGCTAGAAGGCCCAGAGTATGCTTTGCTCCCCCCCACCCCACCCCACAATAATTTAAATTGGTTAGCGCTCTAAAAGTACTTTTTTCCTATATAATGTTGTATGTTTGGTGTAACTGAGCGTGGATAATGTGTTATATGTGAAACTCCAACTAATAATAAAATCCCTATCCCGCCAATAACAGAATATGTTCACCGTTTCTAAACCTACTGATGACGATATATATATTCAACCTACATATTTTGAGAATCCAAACTCTATAGATATAGTATATACGTATACACGGCTTTACCCGGCCAGGTCAAAGAGTGTCGAATTAAGAGCTACCAACTCATAATTCCTTTTACGCATATTCAATCACGGTATTTTAAGAACCCGTCTATAAACCTATACTTTTATTCGGCATGTTTACATTATTATGACCGGAACACCCTTCCAATAGTTATAATAAACGGTTGTTAGTGTACTGTTGTCGTTATTTTGCGGGGTTACTTTCATTAACGACCTCGCTCATGTTAATGCTTGATAAGCGTTTACCTATGTATTAAATACAACTGTATTCTGTGTGTTTCAGCACATCTGTAATCATAGGACCTATTTACGAATACAGTTCACGTGTTTTCTGTATTAGATCATTTAATATATGTCAACAAGCAGTGCACAAAGTTATATGACATGCAATGACCGTGACATAATAATAATTATATGCTATTTAGCGATGTGTATAAAGCCAGAAAAAAAAAAGTTTGTTTCCTCTAACGGCTTCAAAAAAAATACGGTAGATAGGTAGGCAAAACTTTTTTTATTTTTTTATTATTAATGACTTTATTTTTGCTAATGAAAAAGCACTTTTAATATGATACAAAATACTGGGGAATGTACCTAGATAATACATGGTTATGGCCCTTTTTCAATATTTGGTCATGTCCACTGGAAACCACAGCGGTCGTGGGTTTAAATCTCACTGGAGGCATACTTTTTTTTATTTATTTTATCTTTTTTAACTTTTTATTATTATTATTATTATTATTATTATTATTATTATTATTATTACGGTAATGACGTTGTATTACAATAAATGTTTCATTAAACTGTATGCGCTTTAAAACACAGTGCGTTATTTCACTGAATCAGAGAGTGTATTTCCTGCGTTTTATTGGTTTTTGACTTTATAGAGATGTTTATGTAAAATATATGACACATTATAATATTATAGAACCATATATATAACTAATAGTACAATAAAGGTTTACATGTAAGAAAAAAATACGAACATATATATGTAAAGTTTCAAAGTTTCATCAATAAAATGCGTGGGTGCCGTCAGGGTCGATATACATTAATATATCGACCCGATATACATTAATATCGACCCTGGTGCCGTGTATTAAACGAGTGAATCAATGCGTTGGGGAACCAATCATTTTGGTGGGAAAACTCCGTAGCGCCATAAATTCATGAACCGGCTGGAATACACTCTGCAATACAGACGTACTAGATAAATACAAATAGCTATCTGCACAAAATACCATAGTGTATATAAGGACGATATTGTATTTTATTTTCATATCTTACAGGCTATTTCTAAATATCGCTGTAGTACAATTTGTGATCGATTATTTATTCAGAATATTATGTGTTACACTCCTACCGGTGAACTGATGCTTTGCGTCAACATTGTCTTGTTTCTCTTTGTAGTAACATTCAAATGTTGTCAGAAAACAAATGTCACTCTACTATGTCAACCCATGCGTCGTAGTTATATCAACCCAAGCAACTCATGTATCAGCTTTATTTGTAAATAGTTTTATCTTTCTATATTTACATTAATTTTTAATTACTACTTCATTTTTTCATCTTTCTTCAGTTTTTGCGGACAATATGACCTATTTATGTGTCGACGTGCCGTAAAACATCATTCATTCATTTATCAACCCATGCGTCTACTGTATCAACCCATGCGTCTACTATATCAATCCGTGCGTCTACTGTATCAACTCATGCACCTACTATATCAACCCATGCGTCTACTGTATCAACTCATGCACCTACTATATCAACCAATGAATCTAATTTATCAAAATTATGTATAAACGCAGGAAATGCAGCAGCATTCACAGAACAGTCAACGAAACACACGCGTTCAAAACAAACAATTGCGAGGAAAAATAGAATCAACTTATGTGAGAGCACAAACAAATGAGTTGACAATAGGGTTACCAGCTTGGAACGCTCAGTGGGGTTTAAACCAGGTCATAGGGTGCATAAAACTTACTCACTCAAATGGGACATTGTAAATAAAGAAAGCCCTGCCAGGTTATAATAGGCAACATTAATAGGCAATCACACAGATGATCATGTATATATGAATACATATTTTGAAAACGTATAGAAAGCAACAAAGCAAGTTCCCAGTGTTTTGGCAGTTTGTTGCAAAATGATAGGGTCATAACCTCTTTGGATAACTTTTTAACACGTTATTAAGATTGTACGAACGTGATCATGACATGACCAAATATTAAATCATACCGCCATAGAAGTCAGGTTATGATAGCCCTTGTCGCAGAATATTTTTTAAATTGTAATATCTTTTAAAAGTAGATCTGGGTTACAACAATAACATTTGCTAAAGTTATTTTGCGAATCAACCTATGCATCTATGTAATCAAACCATGTCAACTCGTGCATACATTTAATGCATGCATTCGCAACATCTCGATTAATTCTTCGAAGCATATCTCGAATGAATCTAGAAGTACATTCTCGCCCTCGATCTTCGAAATGACGTCAGTATGTCTAGAAGTATCCATACTGGTTACGTCATACTAGCATGGCGCGCCTTAGATTCCCGCCAAAAGGAATTGCAATCAAATCAAAGTTGGCATCAACATTGTGCATGTCATTCAACCGATAGTTCCAGTTTATTTACATAAAAATAGTGATTAAACCTTAATATGTATTATGTATATGTAAATAACAAACATGCAACGAAAATCATACATCAGTACGTGTGACTAATGGACATACTGTTTACATAGCAACAGTGCACTATGTTCTGTTGCCTTCCGGCTAAAAAATGCCAAGATTCAATTTCAACGTACTGATACGTCGAAATGTATACGAGGCGTGATCCCAATATACGTTTGACATGCTCTTATTGCAAGTAAATGCCAGAGAGAAGAAAACTATTGTTAAAATCTCAATCTTTTATACTTTTTTTAAATTTGTTGCGATCGATGCCATGTGTATCATTTAATTTGCACTGCAGTCAGTCCGAACGCTTATATGACGATTAAAAATGTATTTCAACCTGTCCACCATATAAACGTAATCTGAATGATGGGGTTCCTGTACGGAAAAGGCAGACGTTGTTCAGGTCTCACACCTCAATTAATTTTCCCATAGTGTTACTATACAGCCTTTTCCGACATCTGAGCTTCAAAGCAGGCCAGCAGACAGTGTTGTTGGTTTAATATCATCAGTATAGCCAAGACCAGTAATTTAAAACAATAAAATACATAAGTTAGCCAGGTTGGTATTTTTTCTCGCTCATGTTTTGTGAACCCTAATTCACACACTGTCTAGCTGAATATGCGGTACTTCGGTCAAACACTTCTGAAATTTGAGTGAAACCTCATATCAACATGGGATTTTCTGTATCGTCTGTCTTTCACATTGCAGATGTATGCTAAAGCAAAGAAAACTCTATTTTTCAAATTAAAAATTGCCTATAATTAAGAAAAAATTGAATTATTTTCTGTTTTCCTTTTGTCTCTTCAGGGGAGATAATAGAGGTGTGAGACCTTTAGGCGTAATGCTCTTTTTCCAGAAGACGGACTAGTATGACTTTGACGTCTCTTGTTAGAGGCGTAAAAATGTGAAAATGACGCCTGGCAATAGGCGTAACTTAGATGACGGGCGTCATTTTGGACTTTTAACATTTTAAAGTGTCAGGCGTATTTTACAACTGATTATATCTGAGGAAATTGATTTTAAATTGCATTCTGGGAGAAACTCAGTTTGAAATTTTGTGGGGAAAAATATTGGCAGGAAACACTTAGGCTTAAACAATGTTCATTTTAACTTATTAATACTGTGTTACCCACTCAAATTGTGTGTGGATTGTATGTGTATATCTGGACAATGTACTAAAACATAATTAGTTAGAAGATTAGTTGTAGGTGAAACCTAACACAGAGGAATAATTTTACAACGATGCACTGTCTGAGGTAAGAATAAATGTCACATTGTTCTTATACTTATATATAATAATTCAATACCGTGGGCGGATTTAGCACATTGTTAAATCCTTTTATTTGAAAACGGACTTTTTTTATTCATACATGTATGTCCATGTTACTGTAGATATAATATCAAACAATATCGACGCACGCCCTCAGTATAAAAAATGTTTTCGCTCACTCGACGCATAATGGCTAATGAGTGGTTTAATTAACACATTGTTAACTTCTTTTATTTGAAAACGCACTTTTTTACCCTATCAATGCACTACCGCAACCGTTTTATGAGGCTATAAAGGGACCCGAAAATTGACCAAAATCTTTAGCCCTCCCTAAGCTGAAATCCTGGATCCGCCCCTGAATACAAGCTCATATTAGAACCTGACTGGATAACATGAAATGTGTATTGTTTTAGATGATTTAGTTACCTAATTGATGTGGCTTTATTCATTTATTAATAACTTGGTGGTGGTACACAAAGTTCATGATGTTTTCTTTCGATAAATGATCGAGAGTAACTCATTTGCATATTACGCCGCAAATTCCTGCTAGTTTCCGTCTAGTTTACGCCCGTCATTTTACTAAGCGACGCCCGCCATTTTTGTGTTTTATTGTTCTGCTTTACAAATGGAGGACCACTATAATTCGGAAACTCAACCATGACAACATCAGGCAGGGAGTCTGCTGGTTTTTTCCCATGGAGGTATATAATGTCTGCTACTGTTCCAATTGCTCCATTGAAAAGTCCATATTGCACACAGAGATTGACGGACAACATGACTTTTGCATTTTTGCAAAAGAAAAGGGTGTTGATTAAGCCACCAGCTTGTTCACTTTCTCCAGTTTTTGAGTGGGGACCTTTGGTCTCAGCTTTCAATTTAGCAACTGGAAAGGTTTTGTTTGCTTCCATCAGTTTGGCTTTGTTGTGTTGCCATTCCTCTTCATGAGTTGGAAAAACAAAAAGCCCTCTGTCAGACATGCGTGTCAGAAGGTCTACTCCATGGGTTGATTTCAAATTATTCCACTGGAAGTTTTGGAGCCATTTTGCCTGATCCTGTGTAGTTTTGTATTGTCTTAAGGCCATCAATGTGTCTCGAAACTGTTGTTCCTCATTCCCTTGCCGAATAATGTTTTTCAGGTTAACAACCGTCTGGAATTCTTGCCATACCATGGCCCCATGAATTGCAGCAGATGATTTACCGCTACTGTTGTACACAGGAGAATCCAGAACTGGGGGTAGCTGCACATCATCACCCAAAAAAACAACAACAGGAATCCAACCCCAAGATTGGGTAGACTTGGACCCTGCAGACATTCCATAACTACAATGAAACTCCATCCAGCCAAGTGTAGTTGCCCCAATGAGAGATCGCTCATCTACAAGAAGGGCATGCACACCTGCACAGTTATCTTGAAGAGTAATTCCTGTTGTTCCATCTGGTGGTTTCATTTCATGTCCTCTATGAGTGGTTGGTATTTTAAGGAAACTGTGCAGGGTAACACCAGAGATCAGGTTAGCGCTATTTCCTGTTGGACATAAGACTTGGACAGATTTGTTGGATTGAAAGACAGTTCTTATTGCTTTTACTAGACATTTGATTAGATATGATTTACCGGAACCAGCGGTACCTGAAACAACCAATCGCAATGGCTCAATTTTTTGATTATCTTGGACCTGCTTGTAATCCATAAGCCTTTGCAAAATGATATTAAAAGCAAACAGCTGATCATCATTCATTTGTAACAGTTGCACTTCGGGAAAATGTAAAGCTTCATCATCATCCTCTGACAATTGATTGAGCTTTTCAAGCCAAGATAATCCCAACCCTGTTGGATATTCTAATGACATTTGACCCCAATCATAATCTGCTCCCCCATCGTCATACATGAAGTCAGAAGAGATGTCATCAAAATTGACATTTGGTCGAACAAGATCCATCCATTCTGGTTCCTCCAAATTTTCATTATCGACTAAGTCATCGTCATCTTCCTGTGGGTGTTCATGGCTGGGTTTCTTCACTCTTTCCACATCTGCTTTGAGAAAATTTGGACAAATATCAGATTCAAGAAAGTTAATCATTTTGTCTGTCCATGATGTAGTGTCATCTTTGATGTCTGAAATGTTTCTCCAATTAGGCCAGTGTAGAAGCAGCATTGTCCTGCAATATGAATCATCAAGGGGCCATGTTGCTTGAGTGGAGCTACCATTGATGACAGGTACTTTCCCATTTTTACATATATAATTGCAGAATGAAGATGTGTCTTCATCATTGCGCTGTATATATCGGTCAAGAGGAGTATTTCCTGTTAGTGTTGATCCGTCACGTTCAAATACTCTGGAACCAGATAAACTTACAGACTGAAACGTATGGCTGGAACGATATAATGGTAGAGAAGATAACTCATAAGACGCTTCAACTGCTGAAATGTCACGTTTCACTGTGCCCATCAGCAGTTTTGTGCACAAAGATTTTGCGGATGCTCCTGTTGAGTCATCAGCACAGTTAACCATGTCTTTAAATAAATCAGCAACTGCTCCAGTTGGCTGGTTTCCTTTGCACGCATACCCAGTGATATACTTTTCTGTGGCTAAAATTTCATCTACAGATGGATTTTCTGTGCCGCTCTTCGAAAGAATGAGCGATATGTCTCCATTTGCTCTCCAGGCTTGGGTATGAAACATTGAATGCTGGACTAGCATTTGGTGGTCCCTGGACATTTCCAGTCGCAGGGAACCATTCCTGTCTTTCACCATTGCTGGAGATAGCCTAGGAGTTTTGGGGAATTCCATCCGACATACCTTCTTATTTTGATGTGATGCCTCAGACTTTGGAGTTGTGAGGCAATAGTCTGAGCAGCGATGAATATTGAACCTATTGGTTAAAAGAAGATGGTCTTCAAGTAATGTTTCTTGTGAAACACTGACATCCATTAGTAACTTCACCAATGGATTTTTTTCTTCTGGAGGTACTGGTGCACTGCCTTCTGGTGGTGGCCAGAGATCTTTTCTTGGTTGCTCATGGTCATCAGTTCCAGCTGGATGTGATGCTGATAATCCAAAAGTATTGGATGCCCATTCTGATAGCCTCTGAGCACAATTTTCCTCAGTTAGTCCTTCTTTTAAAGCCTCATGGATTAGTTTGTGTGGTTCTTTGTCTGAACGCCAGCAAAGTCCGTGCCAGTGCACCATACCTCTAGATTTGGCAAATTCCTGACGGTACCAAAATGCATCCATGCCAAAAACTGGTCCCATCACTTCTTTGAAATATGACTGTGTTCTTAAGTCGAAATATTGTGCTACAATGTGTGTATTTGCCTGCAGTGTAGAGAATAAAATAGTTCTGTCATTTAGATCTGGGTCGGTGCCGGTAGTTGCTTTTACATATATAGCAAGCAGTCTTCTGAGTGGCTTAAAGTGGTACTCTGCACAACTTCCAGTTGTGAAAAAGGAGGGCAGACCACTTCCTTCATTAATTTTGAATTGAATTAAAGAGCGAAGCTCTTTAGCTCTCTGCCCCCAGTACTGTGAAGTACCCCTGAGAGAAGACCCAAAATAAAGGATTTTTTTTGCTGTAGACACATCACCTTTATGTAATTGTTCTTTTAAATCAGAAACTGTAAGATGAGGATCACCAAGCTGTTGATTAACAATAAAGTTACTGTTTTCAACAGCTCTTTTGCGCATGATCATATTGTGAACAACAAACTTAAAGTACTGATGCTTAGCAAATCGTCCGTCTTCATACCAAAGCAAATGGTCTGCCCAATCTCCAAGAGAAGAGAACGTTCGTGGACGATTGATATAGAAATCTGCAGTACCATACGGGAAAAGAGTGGGAAAGGCAAGTGTGAAGAAGTAGTGTGTTGTAAACTCAGATACTGGTATGTTACTTCTGGTAGGCCAGGGTATTGTTATTGTGCCTTGTTTATTTTTTGCCACATCACCATGATTGTCACCAACGACTTCTTCAACAATAGTTTCAACCTGTTTACGGAGGTCAACCGCCGGTTCTGGTAAAAGAACAGAAGAATGTGTATCCCCCTCTATTTCACCAGGATCAGTTTGATCATTTGCGGGACCTTTGTCATTTCCATGAGTAATATTTGCTTGATATTCTACTGTTGTAATGTCAGAGAGTTCAACATCTATTGGTAAATTGTCTAATCTTTCTTGACTTATTATTATGTCAGAATATGCTTTATTATTAAGTTTTAGCCATGAAAGAGCAGATTGAATTGTGAAACGACGAACTCGAAAATCTTTAGAAGTGTCATTCTTCCCTTGTTTCCTTACCCTTATTATTTTTATTTCTTGTGTTAACCTTGGAAAAATTTGTGCAGGCTCATTAACTTCCTGTGGAAATGTTACGCAGTGGCCACTGGAAGCAATTCCCCCATGCTTTAGCATATGTACATTAATGCATGGAGATATTCGTGAAATCAGTTGTTGTTCTACCACGGTCAAATCTTGCAATTCATCGGGCATTTTTTGGGGGTCCATGTTATTTTCAGCTGAAAACATTTTTACGGTATGTTTTTCATTTTTACAACGCCTACATATGTCAGAAGTTGCCATTTTCATGTCAATTCGTCTTTCATGACAAATTCTACACTGATTGATTTGATATGACATTTGTTTCAGTTCAAATGCCCGGACTGAATCCATGGCTCTGTCAAAATCAACATTATCAGTTGGAGGGGGGGCCTCAGGTATTTGACTTTTGTCCATGTCAACCTGTTCAAGTTGTGTTTTAACTTTGTAATTTAATCGACGTATTCTTAATTTCTGTTCTGCTTCAGTTTCTTTTTCTGGAGGATACTCATATTTAATGCCTAGCTTCCTACAAAGTGAATGCAAGGATCTGTGATCAGATTTTTGTGAATTTTTGTTTTCTGTTGTGGCATTTGTGGAAAGTTTTCGTCGTATTTTATTTGATTTTGGGGAATAAATGAGAAATTTACCCAAACTTTTTCTTTTTCTGTTTGTTTTGGAGGCATAGTCATGTCCATCTGAGATTTTATGTGTTTGTTTAGATTTTACTTTTTTGGAGGGCTGTAGTATTTTTTGGTGGGGCTGTGTGGTTATTTTTGTAGCGACATAGTCGGGTTCAGATTGGATAATTGTGTTTGGTCTCAATAGTTGAAAATGATTATTTTCAAGTAATAAATGTATTGTAATCTGTTCGGAATCCTCACCATTTTCAGGGAGAAATGTTGTTAGCGTAAACGTATTTGCTTCCCCTTTTAGCCAGACTTTGATATTGCAGTCATATATTTTTGATGCTGCCTCAATTTCGCATGCTGTGGCCCACCCATCGAGTTTTATCATAGAACCCCAGTAAGAGAATGGTGTAATGGACGGGGTATGAGTTAGTTTAGCTGTCTCTTTCCACAGGTCCCAATTGCGGTACACACTGGTACATATTGTATGTCGGTAGTTTTTTGTTTGAGAAAGATCACCGTGAAAAACAGTGCTGAGACAATGAAAAAAACAATTGCCATCCCCAGGTACATTATGCACCGAAAAATCCTGATTTGCAAATGATATGCGAGAGGAAGATGAAGGATAATCTTGATGATGTTGTTATTGAAAAGGGTTTTCAAGTTTTGCAGGATACGTGTGATCATCCATGTTTAATTTTAGTGTAGCTGTGTGTCCATCATGTCTCTGATTGTCAGTTGAATGTGGGGCCTGCGGTGTTTTACTTTTTTCCATGTCAACCTGAACTTGTTTAAGTTTTCTTTTAACTTTGTAAGTTATTCTACGTAACCTTAATTTATGTTCTGCTTCAGTTTCTTCTTTTGGAGGATACTCGTATTCAATGCCTAGCTTCCTACAACGTACATGTAAGTGCAAAGAACTCCGATCAGACTTTTTTGAATGAGTCTTTTCTTTTTGCATGTGTTTGGGGTTTTTGCCCTGTATTTTATTTGGTTTTGGTGAAAAAATGATGAATTCACCCAAACATTTTTTGTTGTTGTTTGTTTTGGAGGCATAGTCATGCTCATCTAGGATAGCATGTGTTTTCTTAACTTCCGTTTTCATGGAAGAATAGCCATTTTGAGGCTGAGTTTCCATTTGTGCTTTTGACTGAGCTGTCATTTTTGTAGCAACATAGTCAGGCTCAGATTGACTGATATTGTTTGGTGTCAATAGCTGCAAATGGTTATTGTCAAGTAATAAATGTATTGTGATCCGAGAGGAATCGTCACCATTTTCAGGGAGAAATGTTGTCGACGTAAAATTGTCTGTTTCCCCTTTAAGCCATACTTTAATATTGCAGTCATAAATGTTTGATGCTGCCTCAATTTCACATGCTGTGGCCGACCCATTGAGTTTTATCATTGAGCCCCAGTAAGAAAATGATGTAATGGAAGGGTTATGATAAAGTTTGGCCGTCTCTTTCCACTGGTTCCAATTGCGATACACGCTGGTACATATTGAATGTCTGTAGCGTTTTGTTTCTGAAATATCACCGTGAAAAACAGTGCTGAGACAGTGAAAAAAACAATTGCCATCACCAGGTACATTATGCACCAAAAATGTTGGCTTTTCTAAAGAGATGTGAGAAGGGGAATGTTCCGCACATTGTTGTTGAAAAGAATTGCCTTTTTTTGATGAATATGTATGATCACCTAAGTCAGCCGAGTGGCATTCTTGTTGATAACTGTTGCCAGGTTTTGCATGATACGTGTGGTCACCCATGTTAAATAGTAGTGTACTGTAGCTGTGTGTCCATCATACCTGTGGTTGGTCTACATTTTGTCTACTGTCAGTCAATTCATTGTTATTACTGTATCATTTCTTGATATGTAGTGTTATTCTATGTAAAAACAGAAGCACTGTTTAAATAAATAAATGTGTGTGTTTGAACCGAATACCTGTGATTTATAGAGAAAAGCCACACTGCGTTGACGTTTTTCTGACAGTTCCCACGATTGTTTACAAACACAATGCAGACGACAGGAAGCACGTGTTATACATATTCATTAATGCATAAATTCACTTCCGTCATAGAGACGATTGGCTGACGAGAATGTCCAGCCGCATTCGTAATCTTTCGTGCATTCGGAAAACATATCGGGTTTTCCGAGTATGTAAATAAGGTCACGAATTAAAACGATTGATAGTTCGGCATATTCCGATACGGCGGAAAGCTACGACAATGTACTTCCGGTGCAATTGTTCATTTATTTTTAAAGGGAGTACATCAGGCTTTTCACGGGGGTCTAGGTGTCCGACTTAAAATTGACAAATATTGATATTTTCTATTCTACTTGGCCAAAACATAATGAATGAGCCTAACAATTATCCCTTATTTGCAAAGAAATTCATTCTGCACAGTAATACATGCTATCCTAGGTGACGCACCAGGGTTAATTTCAGCATTTTACGTCCGATTCCGTTCTAACTATATGGTGTTTTCAAAGTTTAGACATTAACAAAATGGTTCTAACATCATATTTTGATTGATATAAGTATTCTGGAACAATTTTATAATTTAAGATGTTTCTAGAAAAATCCTGATGTACCCCCTTTAAACACGGCAGTTATCAAATCATTTGTTTATCATAATCGGTTAACAAAAGAGTATGAGAGTGACATGTAAATTTCTGCGACACGAAATCTACTTTTATTAAATTGTGAATTGTGTTGACGAATTTTGGCCAATGAACAATGTGCGAGGTAACAGTTTGGGCAACGCTTCCGGTTAATGGCCATTTTGGCGACATTGGTAAAAATGCAATTTCATTGTCACTTTTGGATGGGTTCGAGAAAAGTTTTTTATGCTTTTTCACCTCATTCTGCTTGAAAACCACCATTCTTAATGATTTCTACGACTGATTTTCTTGTTAATTTCGTAACAAAATATGCTACTTTACGGTTAAAGTTGACCATAAACTACCGTAAATGACCCAAGACTTTTCAAAAGGATGGATGGGTATGTTTACTTTTCGCCTGCATGATACCATAGGAGCTCGCTTGCGCTCGCGTCGCTTCGCGACGCGAGCTGTGCTCGCTATTAGGCTCGCGCCATTCTTCGTTTTCTAAGCCTCGCCTAATAAACTTGATAGTAAAAGGCACTGACATAATATTCTCTATTTAATTACCTCAGTTGGTTTAAGAACATCCGTTCAGCAACTGTGTATATATATATGCATTAACAATAAATATATTTGAGTGGGGTCAACCTCTTTATTTATTTTTTATTTTGCTTTTAAATTAATGAAAACTTCAGATTATAATTCTCTGCCACCCCACACACCATCCGTCAGCGAAAGACCATTCGCCCTGAATGGAGAATCTTACAGCTTGTACAATGGTGAAAATTCGAAACTACGATGGTGAAAAGCCGAAACTACGATGGTGAAAAGTCGAAACCCCGATGTTGAAAAGTCGAAATTACGATGTCGAAATAATTTCGACTTTTCACCATCGTACTTTCATAGTTTCGACTTTTCAACATCATTGTTTCGTTATCTATATTGCAGCAATATGCCGAGATGGCCATAACGGGACACCGTAATCTAGCGTATAAGAATTGTTTAAAGGAAGCATGTCTCAATACATATTGATGGAATCCCTTTATACATATCGTGCATCGATTGGCTGAATTTGTGTATTTTGTATTTTAATCGAAAATAGGAAGCGTTTACTATTGTTTGCATATGCGGTCTCTCAATTCTTTGACACGGTATTCCACAAGTTGCATAATAAAACATAAAAAACGCACAGCAATATAAATACGAAATAAAACAGTTATGTTTTTCTTAGTTGAACGCCCCTGTGGCCGGGATGGTAAAGACGCAGCGTTTAAACTTTCTCGTCACTCACCGCTACGGGTTCGAATCCTGGGAGCTCGACTTGTAAGTGAGAATGTGTCGATTCTTACTGATGCTCGGAGATATACAGTACTGGTTCTACCCATAAAAAGTGGGTGGTCGGCCTCCACCACTAAAAATCGAACGTCATATATAGCCTGTGCTGAAAATGACAAAAAATCACCTTTTAAAGGCACTAACCCGCTAATCAACAGCAAAATATGTTAACCAAACTCTATTCAGTTGTTCAGGTCATATAATAATGTATATTAAAATAATGCCTATTAAAAGTATACATTTATTAACGGGTACTTAACGGGTACTAAAATACCGATATGGAATATACGTAAAATGAATTATGAGTTGGTAACAAATCATCTTAGTGCATACAAATAATTTTAGAAGTTCAATGCACCTGCCACAATACGGCGCTTCAATATTGAAAATAAGGTAAACGTTTGTTTTTCATGCGCAACGTCTACGCAATTCTATCAATTTCATACCCACAACCCGAAACTGACATTAGCCCACATTGTTTTAGTCACAGGTACCGGTTTAAAAAAAAAAAAAAAAAAAAAAAAATTATATTCTATTAAATACAGTATTTAATAGAATATATATATATATATATTTATTTTTTTATAAACCGGTACCTGTGGTTTTAGTTATCTCTCTAAACTGTAAGAATTTACACATTCGCAAGCCTTAGAATGTAATACTGGTATGTACGTTTATCTAATAGAATGATTATTAACGACGGCTCCATAGACGCACACTCACTCATTCCGAGTTCATTGGTTCATTGGGACAATGAAATTGGGTCGATGAACGATGCTGATACATATACATCAGGGTTTATCGGTCTATTTAGTTATTCTTCGGGTTAAAATGACCGAGATCTCATCGTATCCACGCAATCACAAAACACATCTACGTCATTACCAATACAAGGCCATCCATTTATACATCCCATACTATATAAACGTAATGCCGACACAGATATCATTTCAAGTTTGAATTGCCTGCGTAACTAAGTCATACTAATTTTGATAAAACTCATGTTTGTTATTAAATTGAATATTTAAATTTTATAATCACCTTACAAAGATGATAGAGGTGTCTTTAACATACGTTTTAGGGATTTTTCTCATTATTTGTGTCGTTGTTTGGAGGAAGTTCCGGGATGAGAAACTTTTATATGAAAATCTTCCACCAGGATCTCTTGGTCTTCCATTTATAGGGGAGTCCATCTCCTTCGTCGTGAAAAAGGTATGTTAAACGCATACATTTTATCAATAAAAATATCTTCTTTTTTTTTACTTTTTTCAGTAATATATACCCGTTGACGGGCATTTGTTTATTTACATATAGTTTATATTATTACCATATCATCCCTTACTTTTAATAGTTTAGTCTTTATATATTTACATTAATTTTTAATTACTACTTTCTTCTGTTTTTGCACACAATATGACCTATTTATGTGTCGACGTGCCGCCGTAAAACACCATTCATTCATTCATTCAGTAATATATGCTTCTCATAAGCACAGTTATAAAACTTCTATTTTCAAAAGTTGATTGTTAGATTCAATATGTTAAATTAGTTAAGTCTGTTCATTGGATTATTTCATGAAAGTGGTAAACTATATGCTCATAAAACGTCAACGGTGTACACTAAGTTTAAAGGGACACACGGCAATATTGAAGTTTGTATCGATCATTAAATTTAGCACTTCGATTTATTAATCCAGTATAATTTTAACTTTATATATGCTTGCATATATTTAAATATAATTTTGAGTTTCCAATTTTCCCTTTATTCTACCAAATGTTAAAAAAATACATATTGATGCAATATAAATATGTAAAAAAACACAAACAAATATTGCTTTGATGTATTCTTATAATTAATATAGGTGTTTGCAAATATGCAAGTTATGTAGAAAAACTAAAGGGACGCCGCGAGTTTTAAACAAATCAAGATTGCCGTGTATCCCTTTAATTTCTGTACAGTGTACGATACGCACACAGTGCCTAAAAGGTTGCACTGAACGTACGAACTGTTTGGTAAAAATATAACTTAAAACAAATGACCTTTATGTTTATAAGTTAAATGTTGATATGTTTCCATACGAGTTTCTATTTCGGGTTCCACATGTGTTATAATATTATAATATGAGTTTATAGTTCGGTTTCCATATGTGTTTTAAATATGAGTTTATAGTTCGGGTTCTATATGTGTTTTAAATATGAGTTTATAGTTCGGGGTTCACATGTGTTTTAAATATGAGTTTATAGTTCGGGTTCCTCATGAACAGACTCAATAAAACCGAGTCTGCTACTTTTATCTCTTGTTTGTGTTTGCTGCTTCATAGGCATCCACTTTTCAGTATTTATTTCCATATGTGTTTTAATATGAGTTTATAGTTTGGGTTCCATATGTATTTTAATATGAGTTGATAGTTCGGGGTTCCATGTGTGTTTTAATATGAGTTTATAGTTCGGTTTCCATAATGATAATTTTAGAATAAATAACGGAGCTCCCGTAAACATCTAAAGATTGTTACAAATTGTCTAAATATGTTTTTGTTGTACCAAACTTAAGAAATGTATACATGTATCTTTAAGCGGACTTTTATTCATGGCATGTGTTTTATAAGCACATTTCATGTTTTCATATTAAAGGGGGTACATCAGGATTTTTCTAGAAACATCTTAAATTATAAAAATGTTCCATTTCATGATAAAACACTTATATCAATCAAAATATGCTGTTAGAACCATGTTGTTAATGTCTAAACTTTGAATACACCATATAGCTAGGACGGAATCAGACGTAAAATGCTGAAATTAACCATGGTGCGTCACCTAGGATAGCATATATTACTGTGCTGAATCAATTTCTTTGCATAAAAGCAGGGAGTACGTAACGTACTCCCTGATAAAAGGGATCATTTTTAGGCTCATTTATTATGTTTTGGCCATGTAGAATAGAAAATGTTAATATTTGTCAATTTTAAGTCGGACACTTAGACCCCCATGAAAAGCCTGATGTACTCCCTTTAAAGGAGGGTAACTCTCGAAAGTTGTATCAATTTAAACAACACATACATATTTTACAAACTTTAGGTCAAAGCAAAATACTTATCACACAGCTATTCTAAAATAGATTTTAACTAAGAAAATTAGCTAAGACAAACGCGAGTAATTGGGAATATGAGCCACAACATTCGCAACATCTCGTATACTGCTTCGCAGAATTACCCGAGGAATGACGGGATTGGACGAGCGTTCACGACTGGAGCTACAACGATCTCCTTTCGGTCATTCACCTTTTCGTGAAGTAGCGTGCCGGGTCATTGACCTATCGTCTAATATCTCCGATCACTCATCTTCATATTTCTGAATAAAACACGTAGGTTTTATTAATTTTGATCAGTGTTTTTGTACAACAAAACCGTCAAATTCGATGTTTTTTGGAGATACACGGTGCTGTATATAGTGTTTTTGTAAGTATATTAAACGCAGAAAGTTATTGAATACTGGACACGGGTTACTATATACACAATGGAAACTGATTATTTTAATATTCTTGTTAGGAGTAGGAATGATTTAAACGAATCAGTGTATAACTGACACTTTATATGGGTGTGGCATAAAACATATTACTGTAAGTACTTTAAATAATATATGATTTAAATAATATCGTATTAAAGGGACACAAAGCAATCTTGAGTTTTATTCAACCATTAAAATTAGCACCTTGATGTATTAATCTTGCATCATTTTGACTTTAAAACTGCTTGCATATAACTAAATAAAAATATGAGATTTCAGTTTTATTCCATATTCTTCCAGATGTTTAAATATATTATTGGTGCAATATTATCTAAAGTTAGTGATATGTTAAAACAAGTTGCTTTGAACTATTCGAATAATTAATATTAACGATTGCAAATATGCGAGTTATGTTAAAAACTAACGGGACGCCGTGAGTTTTCACCAAATCAAACTTGCCATGTGTCCCTTTAAAGAGATACACGGCAATCTTGATATTTTTAAAACTCATGGTGTCCCGTTAGTTTTTCTACATAACTTGCATTTGTTCAATCATTAGTATTAATTATAGGAATACTATAAAGCAAACTGTTTTTATATATAACTAACTGTTGATTATATTACTAACTGTTGATTATGTTACTAACTGTTGATTATATTACTAACTGTTGATTATATTACTAACTGTTGATTATATTACTAACGTTGATTATATTACTAACTGTTGATTATATTACTAACTGTTGATTATATTGTATCAATACTATATTTAAACCTATTGTAGAATATCCCAGAATACCAAATCTCAACATTTTATTTAATTATATTAAAGGAGGTGTGAAGTAAATATGATCGAGCTGCTAATTTAAAAGTTTGATACGCGTTCTAAATTGTCCCTTTAAAGGGATATATGCCAAGCTTGTTTTTTTTTATCATGCAATAACATCGGCACCTCCATTTATTAATCTAGTATCATTCTGCTTGCATATTATTAAATAAACGATAATAACATTCGGAGTTTTCAGTTTTTCTTTGTTTTTGAACCGCTAAGCTTTCCATCTGAAATCTTTAAACCAAATTATATATCGTGTTGAGGTTGAAACACTAGTACTTTTGCGTAAGTACACGTAACTATTGCATGTACCTGCTGTCAACCTTGCATACATGTTTTGTATCCTCATGGGTCTTATGACCTTTTGGAATTTTGCTGAATAATATATATATATACTTTCTTTTGCACCAGTAACAAATAATATAATATTCACTGCCTATTAAAGTAGCTATATCACGCCAACAACAGACACAGTTTACAAAAGAATTGTGTACCCCATTTCTAGACCTACTGATGACAAGGTATATATATATACTCTGTAAAAAAAGTTTTGGACCATGGCAGTGTTCGAACCCGTACAATGATCGCTGAACCATGACATTCGACCATAACCCTTATTATCTCAGTTGATAATCCACAATAGATCAACAATCAACAATAATTATCGTTTACAATGAAAGTTTGCGAAAAAATAATAATATTTTTATTGGTTACTCGAATGTGTCCGTAACTGTTACTTTTTATGGACTTTGCAACATTTTTTACAGACCCTTTGTGTGTTCTCGATATTTGTTTAAAATCAAATCTTGTTTGGAATTTATTGTTTCAGGTACCAAATTAACCGGGTAGGCTAGACCTTGGTTACTAAAAAAAGATACTTAAATTGTGTCCACTAGTTTTATTTTTATATGACTTTATATACCCTGGTCCAAAACTTTTTTTACCGAGTATATATATAACTGATCCAACTATATCGACACGATATAAACGACTTTAAAGGGACACATGGCAATCTTGAGTTTTATTCAAACATTAAAATTTGCTCCCCAATTTAGTTATCCTGCGTCATTTTGACTTTAATACTGCTAGCATATGATTAAATAAAAAATTGAGATTTCAATTTTCTTCACTATTTCACCAAATTTTTAAACATATTATTGATGCACTATTATAAAAATTTAATAATCTGTAAAAATAATTTGCTTTGAACTATTCTAACAATTACGATTAACGATTGAACAAATGCAAGTGGAGAGCAAAACTAACGGGACGCCGTGAGTTTTTAAAAAATCAAGATTGCCGTGTGTCCCTTTAAATAACCAGCCAGGCGAAACCCCAAATATCATCTCAATCATAATTCCTTTTACGTATATTCAATCACGGGAATTTTAAAAACCCATTACTATAAATCTGTACTTTAATCGACCCATATACATTATTATATGACCTGGTGTACTTTAATCGACCCATATACATTATTATATGACCTGGTAACTTGGATAGAGTTTTGATAAACGGCTGTGTAGTGTAATTGTGCCGTTATTTGGCGGACTAACACCTTTAAATTATGCAATTCTGAAATATTGCCAAAAGGGCAAGTTTAAAAGTAATAGTTCGTTTTATTCAGACTGATTGTCTGGTTTTAAGTCACTAAATATTTACTGCATAACTTACATTATCCTGAAATATGTCTTGTAAATATAAACAACAATACGTGACTCACTTCGCCGGATGGTCTATGTGAAATCGGAGCCGAACTTCCATTATTAAAAAGGTCAATTGAAACCTTAGAAATGGTACAACATTGGCATTATTCGACGTATAATTATACGTTTCATTCTTTTTTAAATTGGGTCAATGACCTCAAAGACCACAATAGTGAAAGGGGGTATGCTAGGGTCTATCTTTACTTTCTCAAAAGTGCTTACATATATCCGCTACTGGAGTTGACAATTTCGGGACGCCCCTCTCGGATGGGTCATTTTAACGGCCAACTAGTCAGTGGCAACCTGCCCTACACGCATCCTTATAAATTACTGAAGTTGCTGGTCATTTTGGTCGTTGTATATTACTGCTCCATGCAATTTGCAATCGGCGCAGAACACCTCTTGACGGTGTGGATGTGACCCTCCAATCTTCTCCAGTTTATACAACGTCGCTTTCCATACGGCGGTGGGTAGGGGAAGCTAGTGAACGCTTTTGTCTTTGTTTAAGATACAGCTAGAACAATATATGACCAGCATCAAAATTATTTTCGTTTGTTTATCGCTGTAGACAAATGTTATTATTCCTACCTGGTTTATTTGACCAAATTGTGTTGTTGAACATGTGGCCGGACCCTTGGCTATTGGCTACGAAGTATGTATTGTAACGATGTATTGTAAATTTCAGATCGGGTTCTTCACGGAAAAGCATGCCAAGTACGGTAGAGTTTTCAAAACCCATTTATTTGGAAATCCAACCATTCGAGTGTATGGAGCAGACAACCTTCGACAAATTATTCTTGGAGAGGGCAAATATGTACAGTCAAGCTACCCTACGTCAGTTCAAAAACTTCTCGGAACCCAGTCAATTGCCATGAGTCATGGCTACGAACATAAGCACAAGAAAACGCAATTAATGAAGTACCTTTGTCCGGAATTTTTCCGGAGTCACATCCCAGTGTTAGCGACAACGATTTCGGAGAAGCTTCAAACATGGCGAGACAAGCCATTCATAGATTTGTACAAAGAATGCAGAAGCCTCTTTATAGGTCTGGCTGCGAAGTACCTGGTTAATATCGATATAAGCGACGACGAAGTGGATGAAATTAGAGAACAACTTGAAATTATGATGAGCAACATGTTCTGTCTGCCATTCAACTTTCCAGGGTTTGGTTTTCATAAGGTACGTACTATTGACAATATGCATGGTGTCATCCACACCTACTCATAAACTTATTTAAAACTTCTGCAAAACACCAATGACTCTTTTTCTTTATTACGCATTATTTGCAACACATTTTTAAAATATATTTCTTATTTAATCTAAGTCTTCAAAATGACTATTCCCGATGATTCTGTTTTTGTTTTATTATGCATTATTTCAAACACACTTGTGAAACATAATTCGTATTGTGTATGCTGTACTTCCATCTTTAAATGTATTACCTTGTATTGTAGGCACTCAAAGCAAAACAAAAACTACGAGACATACTTAAAAAGGCGTTAAGTAAACCGAGCAGTTTCAATAACAACTCGGACGTACCGTGTTCCGTTTTAAAAGGGCTGTGCGGGTCCACAACCGATGAAAATGATCTGAGAGACGAGGAAACGTTTCTAGATCCCATTATCGAACTGCTGTTTAGCAGCACTGAGACTGTCAGTTCGGCGGGGTTTGCACTCTGTTATGAGCTAATGAAGAAATCGGGTGCGATGCAAACCCTTCACAGCGAAATTGCTGAATACGACCTACAAAATCCGAATGATATGGTTTCTCCACAAGACCTTCAGGAAATGAAGTACGTAGATGCAGTTGTCAAAGAAACGTTAAGGGCTACGCCACCTGCCGGCGGAGCATACAGAGTTGCTACACGTACTTTCGAATTAGATGTAAGTAAAATGGAGCTTTTTATTTATAAGTGCATGTCTAGGAGTACAGCATATCCATATGTCAAAGCATTTCGATCTCTGTATTGCAAATTCTTTTCTTTCTGTTATCTATTTACCGTATGTTAGTTTCATGTGTAATTCTGTTCAAATTTACTTCTATATTTCGAGGTGATATGTACATCCGACTCGCCTGTTTCAACATCTTTACTGGGTTCATCACCTTTTCATATCACATTAGCAAGATTGGAATAGTAGCCATTACGTGGTCCTGCTTTAATTCCATTAAGCGATGGGAAAGCTTATATTAGCAGGGTTTTATAAGGGCACATTCGACAATAAAACGTGTTTAAAAACATTTTTTACTGAAAAAAAATGTGATTGCCTGTTTAAAATTACCGATTAAATGTTTCAATTTTACAATATGCACACATGTTAAGCCAAAATTAAGGTTTTATTTCATACCCCCGTCAACCCCGTTTTCGCTTCTTGAAGAAGATGTTGGATGGGGTATGAAAGTTAATACTCGGACCACGTTATGTCTAGTACAAGGATGTGAGTTGACTGCAACTGCTGTTCTGCTGTTGGTTGTTGTTCAGTACAATTCTGACCTTGAGGTGTTTCTATGTAGTTTTATATCTTTACAATAACATTTAAGTGTATCGTTTGTTTATATCTCTGTATGTGGACTTTATTGTTAGAGATTTTGTTTTGATAGTATGCACTTTCATTTACAATGATTTGTCCATTTCGTTGCTGAAGACAGGATAATGGCGAGGTTGTGTACAAATAAAATCGGTTTTAGCTAACCAGTAGGCCTATTGCCTACTGACCGTCCCAAGTCGGTAACATGTCTTCAACCGTCTTTGTGTTTTGTATTGCACTGTTCATTGATTATAACATTTGATCATTTTATTTGGTTAGTGTTACCGTGCTAGCCTACGGTATATTGCATTTGGGTGCTGTTGTTTCTATAGCATTCGTCTCATTTTTTTCTGTATGTTTTCATTTTTTAAATATTATTTTTCAGGGTTATACAATTCCAATGGGTTGGTCGATAGTATATAGTATACGGGACACGCACCATAACGATGACTCGATCACAAAACCACGAGAATTTCATCCCGATCGATGGCTCGAAAACGAGTTTGGCCCCGATAAATATGCGTACCTGCCATTTGGTGCTGGAGCCAGGATATGCCCTGGACAAGCATATGCAAAAACGATATTAAAACTGTTTACCGTAGAGTTCGCCAGAAAGTGTTCTGGGCATATTGTAAATGACTCTGACATTCAGCTTTGGCCATCTCCAAGACCCGCTACACAAGTTTTGGCAGAAATTAGAAATAAGAATAATTACATGTCTTCGTAGCGGCACAATGAAGAATAACGGAGTTCAAACACAGTTATACATATATATTCAACAAAACGAACGATGTATACACAATATGCTTCTAGTCTACAATGATACCACGGCAGGATTCTCTAAAATGTGTTGTGCAGCAAGTTAATTGCAATTTGGTACTAAACTGGTTCCTTATTTTATACCGATAGTTGACCTGTAGTGTTTGCTTGATACTTGAGGGTGAAGAGTAGAGATGTATCTATCCAATCAAATCCGGACATAGCCACAGTTCTAGCAACATTCACGCTAATTGGTCAAAGCTTAAATCCGGGTTCTCGAGTTAATGGTACAACGAGGGTTGGACATTATACACTCGTATTTATAACAGACACAGTTACGAGGATACAATTTACAATGCTTTTTTTTTTTAATTTATTTTTTATAATAGTAGTGTTACTATATAGTCAATATATTTAACCACTTTATTTTGTTGCAATGGTGAGGTATTGGTTAAAAATGTATTATTATTGTAAATCTATGACTAAATCATTTTCTGTTTTGGTCACTTTGTGAATAATTGCATAATAGTGTTACAGTGAAATGCATAATATTGTATATGTCCATCTATACCAAGACATGGTTCAGACCGCACAATATGACCTATATTTTATGTGTCGACGTGCCGTAAAACACCATTCATTCATTCAGACCGCTACATATGTTTGTGCGGGAACTTTATCCCTCACAAAAATCCACATACAAGATGCCTCATCTCTCGTGAACACGAACATAGCCATCTTCTGTAATTATATTTATTTGCACGTGTAAAACGCATGAGTCATGTCATGGAAAAGACACCAGCTTCTAATACTGTTTATTTTTATTTCGTCAATTAAATGGATAAAACGTTACATTTGGCATTGGAGGATGATACTCTCAGTACATTTTAAAACGTTTTGAATTTCTAGAGATGTTAAAGATACTCGTGCAAAAATTGTTTTAATTGAAAGAAGTAGAGAACATATTATGCATCTGTGTATCGTCATAAACCTTTGGGACAAAAGAGACTTGTGTAATAATATAAAATACTTCTATTTGAACAAAAAAACAACAGCGGAATATAAAAATAATCGAAAATCATAAATGTTGCGTTTTTAAATGTACTGAGTCTATAACGGGTGTCGTGTGCACCTGTTTTAAAAATATATTTGCAAATTGAAACGTAAAACATTGTTAATTTTAAAGAAAATATACTTAACACCATTAAAAGTGCACGTTTTTTTTAATTTTGTATTTATTTCCAAGATCGATTGTAGTTAGAAATTATCATATAAATCTGGTGACCGATCAAAGTGACCGATCAAATTCATGTATTGAAAGAAGTAAAATCGGAATTATGCAGTCGATCTTAAATAAACACAAAATAAAAAAACTTGCACTTTTAATGGCGTTAAACGCAATGTTGATAACAACTTTTGCTTTCTCTTTTCTTTCTGACAGGGTCCTGTTTGTACATGTATCAATTTTGATCACAGTTTCAGATACTAGTATACTTACGTAAACATACCATATTTGACTGATTTGTCATGGTTACTAATTAATACTTCATAAGAGTAAACTGAATTCCAGATCTCAACTCGAGCATATAAACAATTTTGTGATCCTCTCGGTGTTAATCGAATTCTCCCCATGCCATCTTCATGGTATTAACGTGTTGTCTTTTTTAGCGGGGCTGGAGGCGCGTGTAAGGTGGAGAATTTATTTCGTGATTTCTTTTGGACTATAAGAAATGTGATATATATATATACGATATAAAATAGACCTGTTCTGTAGAACATTTGGTACAATGTGAACAATTAACAGTCAAGGATCCGTATCGGAACTTATTGACGACCCCTCGAATTGTTAAACCCGGTGATATTATATGTACTTATTTATAACCATTTATTGTATATTAAGGCTTTAGGCGACTGTATATTTTTGGTATTGACAACCTGTTTGGATATGTTAAATTTGATTGATTGGTTGAATTGGATTATATAGTCACACCAACAGCTAAGGTCATATGGCGACTTTACAGCTTCCATTGGTGGAGGAAGATCCCAGGTGCCCCTCCGGACAATTTTCGTGCACGGGCGGGCACCTGGGTAGAACCACCGACGTTCCGCAAGCCAGCTGGATAGCTTCCTCACATAAAGATTCCAAGGCCCCTGAGGGATCGAACCTTCAGCGGTGAGGGGCAAGTGATTTCAAGTCAGAGATGTTAACCACTCGGCCACGGACGCCCCCTTGTTAAATTTGAATTATTGACGGAATATGTTAGTCGCTTTAAATTTGTTATTGTCAAACCTTTCCGATATTAATAAGAGTCGAAAATTATGTTAACAAATGTAAAAGTTTATGAAAATTTTAATCAATTATTTTGGTCGCAAGAATGTTATACACATACTATGCCTGTTATAATTACTTATTTTGCTCATGCCTACTCTGTTCATCGGCTTTCTATACCATGTAATAGAGCTGAAGACATATTAATGTGTTTTATTTCCATAATGTTGTTGTCAAAAGGGAAACTGTCGGTCCTGGCAACCAGGAACTGTCGCCAATAGCCACAATTATGTCATGTATATATCATGTAGTTTCTGTACAAGTAAAGTTTTTGTTCTATTTTTATTGGATGACGAGACCGGTTTATTTAAGATGACGCCATTTTTAATTTATTTTAAACTACGGTTTATAGTGAATTCGCATGTGCCATTTTACTATGATATATATAACTACCATGATACAAAATACAATTAAATGTTAACAGTTTACTGAAATGTTGTGTTGTTACTTATTTGTATGTTCAGTCATCTAGGGAAATATGGAACCTTTACTTTTCCGTCATATATGTTAGGAAGTAAGGGGCTAACGTGTGTAAACCAGATTCTTGAAACTGTTCATCTCAGTAAACTAAGCAGAAGTGAGAGTATATCCTGACAGAATGTCTAATGTATTAAACAGCATGCTTGTTGAGCGATTATATGCTGACAGAATGTCTAATGTATTTAAACAGTATGCGCGTTGAGCGAGTATATCCTGACAGAATGTCTAATGTATTTAAACAGTATGCTTGTTGAGCGATTATATCCTGACAGAATGTCTAATGTATAAAACAGCATGCTTGTTGAGCGATTATATCCTGACAGAATGTCTAATGTATAAAACAGCATGCTTGTTGAGCGAGTATATCCTGACAGAATGTTTAATGTATAAAGCAGCATGCTTGCTGAGCGAGTATATCCTGACAGAATATCAAATGTATTTAAACAGTATGCTTGTTGAGCGAGTATATCCTGACAGAATGTCTAATGTATTTAAACAGCATGTTTGTTGAGCGAGTATATCCTGACAGAATGTCTAATGTATTTAAACAGTATGCTTGTTGAGCGAGTATATCCTGACAGAATGTCTAATGTATTTAAACAGTATGTTTGTTGAGCGAGTATATCCTGACAGAATGTCTAATGTATTTAAACAGCATGTTTGTTGAGCGAGTATATCCTGACAGAATGTCTAATGTATTTAAACAGCATGTTTGTTGAGCGAGTATATCCTGACAGAATGTCTAATGTATTTAAACAGTATGCTTGTTGAGCGAGTATATCCTGACAGAATGTCTAATGTATTTAAACAGTATGTTTGTTGAGCGAGTATATCCTGACAGAATGTCTAATGTATTTAAACAGTATGTTTGTTGAGCGAGTATATCCTGACAGAATGTCTAATGTATTTAAACAGCATGCGTGTTGAGCGAGTATATCCTGATAGAATATCAAATGTATTTAAACAGTATGCTTGTTGAGCGAGTATATCCTGACAGAATGTCTAATGTATTTAAACAGCATGTTTGTTGAGCGAGTATATCCTGACAGAATGTCTAATGTATTTAAACAGCATGCTTGTTGAGCGAGTATATCCTGACAGAATGTCTAATGTATTTAAACAGCATGCGTGTTGAGCGAGTATATCCTGACAGAATGTCTAATGTATAAAACAGTATGCTTGTTGAGTGTGTATATCCTGACAGAATGTCTAATGTATAAAACAGTATGTTTGTTGAGCGAGTATATCCTGACAGAATGTCTAATGTATTTAAACAGCATGCTTGTTGAGGGAGTATATCCTGACAGAATGTTTAATGTATAAAGCAGCATGCTTGCTGAGCGAGTATATCCTGACAGAATATCAAATGTATTTAAACAGTATGCTTGTTGAGCGAGTATATCCTGACAGAATATCAAATGTATTTAAACAGTATGCTTGTTGAGCGAGTATATCCTGACAGAATGTCTAATGTATTTAAACAGCATGTTTGTTGAGCGAGTATATCCTGACAGAATGTCTAATGTATTTAAACAGCATGCTTGTTGAGCGAGTATATCCTGACAGAATGTCTAATGTATTTAAACAGCATGCGTGTTGAGCGAGTATATCCTGACAGAATGTCTAATGTATAAAACAGTATGCTTGTTGACTGTGTATATCCTGACAGAATGTCTAATGTATAAAACAGTATGTTTGTTGAGCGAGTATATCCTGACAGAATGTCTAATGTATTTAAACAGCATGCTTGTTGAGGGAGTATATCCTGACAGAATGTTTAATGTATAAAGCAGCATGCTTGCTGAGCGAGTATATCCTGACAGAATATCAAATGTATTTAAACAGTATGCTTGTTGAGCGAGTATATCCTGACAGAATGTCTAATGTATTTAAACAGTATGCTTGTTGAGCGAGTATATCCTGACAGAATGTCTAATGTATTTAAACAGTATGCTTGTTGAGCGAGTATATCCTGACAGAATGTCTAATGTATTAAACAGTATGCTTGTTGAGCGAGTATATCCTGACAGAATGTCTAATGTATTTAAACAGCATGTTTGTTGACCGAGTATATCCTGACAGAATGTCTAATGTATTTAAACAGCATGCGTGTTGAGCGAGTATATCCTGACAGAATATCAAATGTATTTAAACAGTATGCTTGTTGAGCGAGTATATCCTGACAGAATGTCTAATGTATTTAAACAGCATGTTTGTTGAGCGAGTATATCCTGACAGAATGTCTAATGTATTTAAACAGCATGCTTGTTGAGCAAGTATATCCTGACAGAATGTCTAATGTATAAAACAGTATGCTTGTTGAGCGTGTATATCCTGACAGAATGTCTAATGTATAAAACAGTATGTTTGTTGAGCGAGTATATCCTGACAGAATGTCTAATGTATTTAAACAGCATGCTTGTTGAGCGAGTATATACTGACAGACTGTCTAATGTATAAAAGAGCATGCTTGTTGAGCGAGTATATCCTGACAGAATATCTAATGTATTTAAACAGCATGCTTGTTGAGCGAGTATATCCTGACAGAATGTCTAATGTATAAATCAGCATGCTTGTTGAGCGAGTATATCCTGACAGAATGTCTAATGTCACATGATTAAACAGCATGCTTGCTGAGCGAGTATACCTGACAAAATGTCTAATGTATTAAACAGTATGCTTGTTAAGCGAGTATATCCTGACAGAATGTCTAATGTATTTAAACAGCATGCGTGTTGAGCGAGTATATCCTGACAGAATGTCTAATGTATAAAACAGTATGCTTGTTGAGCGTGTATATCCTGACAGAATGTCTAATGTATAAAACAGTATGTTTGTTGAGCGAGTATATCCTGACAGAATGTCTAATGTCACATGATTAAACAGCATGCTTGTTGAGCGAGTATATCCTGACAGAATGTGTAATGTCACACGATTAAACAGCAGGCTTGTTGAGCGAGTATATCCTGACAGAATGTCTAATATATTTAAACAGTATGATTGTTGAGCGAGTATATCCTGTCAGAATGTCTAATGTTTTTAAACAGTATGCTTGTTGAGCGAGTATATCCTGACAGAATGTCTAATGTATTTAAACAGCATGCTTGTTGAGCGAGTATATCCTGACAGAATGTCTAATGTATAAAACAGCATGCTTGTTGAGCGAGTATATCCTGACAGAATGTCTTATGTATAAAACAGCATGCTTGTTGAGCGAGTATATCCTGACAGAATGTCTAATGTATAAAACAGCATGCTTGCTGAGCTAGTATATCCTGACCGAATGTCTAATTTATAAAACAGCATGCTTGTTGAGCGATTATGTCCTGACAAATTGTCCAATGTATTAAACAGCATGCTTTTTGATCGAGTATATCCTGACAGAATGTCTAATGTATTACACAGTACGTTTGTTGAGCGAGTATATCCTGACAGAATGTCTAATTTATAAAAAAAAGCATGCTTGTTGATTGAGTATATCCTGACAGAATGTCTAATGTATAAAACAGCATGCTTGTTGATTGAGTATATCCTGACAGAATGTCTAATGTATTAAACAGTATGTTTGTTGAGCGAGTATGTCCTGACAGAATGTCTAATGTATAAAACAGAATGCTTGTTGAGCGAGTATATCCTGACAGAATGTCTAATGTATAAAACAGCATGCTTGTTGAGCGAGTATCTCCTGACAGAATGTCTAATGTATAAAACAGCATGCTTGTTGAGCGAGTATATCCTGACAGAATGTCTAATGTATAAAACAGCATGCTTGTTGAGGGAGTGTATCCTGATATAATGTCTAATGACACACGATTAAACAGCATGCTTGTTGATCGAGTATATAGAGTTTAATTAACATTGTTGTTGTGATACGGGAAATAATTCCCGAGTGAGAAAGATTCTTGCGATATAGAAACGAGTGCGATTGCGCACGAGTAGGAGATATTCAAGTGGGAGATATTTCTCAGTAGAGCAAACGAGTAGATATAGCTTTTCTATTCCCATTATTTCTATACAAATCACAGACAACTATTTAATATATTCTGATATAACTTCAAATACATTAAACGTCTGCGTGTGTATATTCTAATAGGATGAGACGAAAAGACGAAAGAACGATATTTTCTATCTGTCGTCTTTTCGCGATCTTTTGTCGTCTTTTCGTCTTTTCGAATTGTCTTTTTGTCTTTTCATTCCGTCGTCTTTTCGCCTTCCGGTTGACATGCGCCTTTGGGTCATTGCGGCCATTTCACGGCGGCTACTAAAAGTCGGAACGATTTCAAATTGTTTAGGAAATGGGTCTAAAAGACAGGGAGTGTGCATACCTTATGTCCAGTCAATAATAAACGGAGGGTTTCTATTTCTTTTAAATGTTTTTTTATAAACGCAGAATGGTTCAGTTAAATATGAATATTAAAACATAATAATCTAAAAAAATAATATTAAATAAATAGTCACTAATAGTGACTGTAAAGTTCCAGTTCATATACCAAAACTGTCGTCTATAAAAGTTTTAGAGGGCTGGCGTGGCGCAGTCGGTAGCGCGGCGGATTTGTAACCGGAGTCCCCGGGTTCAATCCTCCATGGTGCCACTGAGTTCCGTCGGTGTGTTCTTGGGCAAGACACTTTCCCTTAGCCTCGTCCGTCGGATGGGGACGTAAACCGGGCGGTCCCGTGTATCGGTCTATCCTCCGAGCACGTTAAAGAACCATAGGAATCTATTCGGTAATAAGAGTAGGGCAGGTTCCCGGATTCATATGTATCCTTCCCCTCTCTCTGGGGCGGCTCTAAATAACCTATACTGTGTTGATGAGCCGTTAAACAACATTCAATTCAATTCAACTATAAACCTTTTATAAAAATAGGGCGTAATGTGACAGGACATCGTCTTTTCATCCCAGATTACCCCACCCCTCAAGATTACCCCACCCCTCAAAACATGCTAAAAAAGCAATTTTAGCAATATTTCAAATGTCAATAAATAAAAAATATAGAATTTTCCTAGGCATATCAGGGTCATTTCTGCACTCATCATGCTCTTGCATATCAGGAAATGCTAAATTTTATATACCTTCTCCGGCTTTTTGAAAAATTATTTCATGCTGATCACCCCGTGAGTCAAAATCAGCCATTTTACCTACTTTTTTATTTTTCTATTTATAGCCTCGAAAAACCCCAAAGAATGCATATTCAAATACATCAAAATAAACTTAGAAGTACTCAAAACTGGAGAAAAAAAATCAAACGTGTGCTTCATAATTATTATAAATACCATCCATGGACCTTAAAGATGCTTAGTTGATTTCTTTCTGATTTACACCATGGACATTCGAGCGAAACTGAGGAGTGCCCTCTTACTTAAAAGTTGTATTTCTGTGATTTTTCTTGAAAAAAGCAAGTGTTCGAAAACGTGAAGAAGAGTTACTATTTAATATTGAATTAACTTTCCTTTTGAAAAACTATACAGATATGAATAAAACTATAATAAAATGACTTTGTAATTAATGATTTACATTCCGGGGCCGCTTAAAAATAGAGATGATTTTGGCTGCATGGCTCTTAGCGCTCATATTCTTCTATTAAACAAATGACAAACAAAAAATGATTTGACATTTTAATTTAACACTAACTTTCCGGGACCGTTTGTTGAAACCATCATATCACAATGATTATACCTTATATTTATCAATCTAAGATGGTATAGCAAAAATAAGCATTTGTTTAATACATATAAACACGGATATGTTTAAGCATGTACATGACTGCATGCAGGACGTTTCATACACGTTCCTGGTGATTGACAATTTTGCTAACATGAATTGTTCATTTGGAAGTCAATAAATGTCATACCCTAATATTTGATTTTGCATGTTATTTAAAATAGGTATGTAACATATCAAGTTGATGGTAATACGCTAATAGTATAGATCTATTTCTTGCATACCTGACACGGATATCCGTCATTTTACCGGGGCTAGATATTTCCATCTCACCCAAGGGTCGAGATAAAATTCACGCGCGCCAACATCCGGTATGCCGGGAAACATGCAAAACGTTAGTAGCTGGCGGCGTCAACGCACAACCTGTCTCCGATATGCAAGAAAAGGATCTATCATAGGTATTCGGTTCAGATAGGGAATTCCAAACCTCGGTATACGTGTTTTAATCGGAACCTCGGCAGAGCCTCGTTTCCGATAAAAACACGTATACCTCGGGTTGGAATTCCCTATCTTCACCGGATACCTATGAAAGATTCTTATAAACTACAACATATGCAATATAATAGACAGGAAAGGAAGTAACACATATACACGTTCTTAATCTGTAATATGTCATTAGCTCGACTTTTTCGAAGAAAAGAAGAGCAATAATTGTCATCACTTGATCGTCATCTGCGTCCGGTTTAAGTTTGTATGTAAGCTTGTATCTCTGAAACTACTTAAATACATAATGGATTGAAACTTTACACGTGTTTGGCATCATTATACAACATCATAAAGCCAGATTATGGTCATAAACAACGGGCTCAAGTATCGTCTTTTTTCGTGTTTATTTTCGTCTTTTCGCCCTTGAAATGTCGTCTTTTCGTTCTGTCGTTCTTTCGTCTTTGCGTTCTGTCGACTTTTCGCGCTGCATTTGTCGTCTTTTCGTCCTGTCGTCTTTTCGTTCTGTCGTCTTTTTGAGGCGAAATAACGAAAAGACTAAATGGCAGAAATCAGCCGCAATAGTTTATTCAATTGTTTTTTAGCGTGTCAGCAGCATTTAATTTAAGTGCAATGATATGTACACTGCACTGCACAGCACTGCACTGCACTACACTACACTACACTACACTACACTACACTACACTACACTACACTACACTACACTACACTACACTGCACTGCACTGCACTGCACTGCACTGCACTGCTGCACTGCACTGCACTGCACTGCACTGCACTGCACTGCACTGTACTGCACTGCACTGCACTACACTACACTACACTACACTACACTACACTACACTGCACTGCACTGCACTACTGCACTGCACTACACTACACTACACTACACTACACTACACTACACTACACTACACTGCACTGCACTGCACTGCACTGCACTGCACTACACTACACTACACTACACTACACTACACTACACTACACAACATTGCACTACACTATGTTATTCACTCATTTCATAAAGTGACAATGAGGTAACACAAAAATGAACAGCATGCGACAAGATGTAGGTCATAGCATATAGCACATGTACTAAGGAGAAATTTACAACTGCCTGTCCTTTTCCGTTTGGATAAAATACTCAGTTAAAAGTGCATTGCTGTTGTGTGTAGGGGTGAGCCTTACTACGAATAATGAATACAGATAGTGACATTAATGGCAATAATGACAAGAATCACCGTCACATTGGCTATTGACTGCAACCATTACAATAGATCATATAGTCAAAATAAATAATAAAAAAAGAAGACGAAAATAGAAAAAGAAAACGACATTTGACCACAGGCATTAACAGCATATGGAATTTCCTCTGTATATCGTATCGTATGTATAATATGCTGCTGTTAATCGAGTGGTACATTGCTACAATATACTTTTTTTTCCGGAAAAACAACATAACTAAATCTAGTCATAACACACCAACAGTTATCCCTTCAAAGTTTCATTATTGATAGACCAGGGGCGTAGCTGTGCCTAAATCAGTATGTTTTAAGCAGCCAAAAATTAAATTCTTAACCCACGATTTCAAGCTTTTTTAATCTGGCAGACTGCGATTTCGCAAGGAAAACATCGGAACAGAACAAAATAACATATATTAATATGAAAACTTGCTTTTTGACAATCTTTCGAAATTTTGAACGATCTTACGCGTTTGGCTCGAGTAGTTACGCAAACTTAGGATTTAAAAGTGTGAAATCTTTTTACATATTTTCATGATTTTCAAACAGGAATTTCAAAATTGACGAAGTGTACTATGATAAAAAGCGTACTGAATGATGTTTTTACACATATAGGATATAACCAGAAGCAGCGTCTCAAATAATTTCAACATGATGAAGAAAAGGGCCAAATGTTTTAGAATCGCTCACCTGATGACCTTGGCGAAGAGGGGAGAAAAGGTCAAGCAAGCTTGTACATAATCCGAGCCTTCTCTGACGTTACCAGCCTTTTTTACGAATTTGATATTTCATTTGGCTGTGTGTGGTCAGAATGGTCCCTATAGTAAAACACGCGGATCTCTCCCACAGAGCAGAGGAGCTACCCTCCTGGTTTTAAGTCAATATATCTAAGAAAGTATGTATTGAATTAACATTTCAAGCATCTAAAGTGATTATCAATATATTTATTTACCAATTTGAACCAAAATATTTGTTATATCGTTTTAAAGTTGTAGCGGTCAACCCTTTTCAGACGAAGTTAAAAATATTAAATTTCCTACATTTGTTATTATTCAGGCCACGTGATCGCTATCGGTTTTGCATACGTCACCACGACCTTGACCTTCTTACGGTGAAACGGTGAAGTGGTGCTAATGGATAGACAACAGTTTAGCAGTTAACTGACAAAAATATGTTAATTTCGATTGCCACCTAAACTAATTCAGTGTTGATTTCAAAGAGATTTCATGTTGAGTCATTCACCAGGTACTCAGGCAGACGCATAACTGCCTTGATAGATGACATATTGAAAATTGCAACCCTTTATTTTCTACTATGGTTAAAGCATCTATTCTAAAGGGGCGCTCTGCCTCTACCACAAACAAATCGACCGTCATATATGTGTTTAAAATGACGTTAAACACCATTCAAACAAACATACCTTTGTTATTGTTCCTCCCACAGTTTCTGGAGTCCGCTATATATTGTATTACTGCATTTGATGATAATTAATTAAAGCCCTGATACTGCACACTTAATTCCACATAATATATATTCCAAAGAAATCCCAAGATGTTTTGTAAAACACAAAAGTTGCAGTTAGTTAGAGAAAGGACACAAGTGTCCTGTTGTAGACGTTTTAATAACAGTACGCTTTGTATCAAGAAATTCATAAATGTTGAAATTCCTCTTTGAAAAATTGAACCACTTCAGTACTGTATTTAACGTAAAGAGTTTCAAAATCTTGCATCCTAAGTTTGCTCACATGCTTGAGCCAAACGTGTCAATAATGAAACTTTGAAGGAATACTATTTACTGTGTTATATTGTTGTGTTGTCTTTTTTCTGAAAGGAAAGGTCTTACGTGGCCATATACCATTCGCTTAACAGCAGCATATTGTACATACAATAGTGGAAATTCTCGAGTTGCGCTTCTTTTTCGCTTCAGTATATAATTGCAAGATGCCCATATGGATTCTGAGTTGTGGTCCTTTAGGAGTGTGTATATAAACAATATATCGTGTGTATTACTACAAATAAATACTGATACGGAGATCTTTTGGATGTGTTTGTTTGTTCGTACGGTGTTTTACGTCATTTTCAACACATGTAAGGTTATATATGACGGTCGATTTTTTGTGGTGGAGGCAGACCATCCACTTTTCCTGGGTAGAACCAGTAATGTACACCTCCCACCATCCGTAAGAATCGACACTTCCTCACTTACACGTGGAGCTCTCAGTGGGATTCGAACCGGGATCCTTTGGAAGCGGCAAACACGGTCAAAAGAATATAGCAGCAGACTCCTCGGTTTTATTGAATCTGTTCATGAGAGGTAATATGAGAAGCCATACATCTCACGCCCCTTAGCACCGGCGTCAGCGGTATTCTACATCAAAGCCACATATACTTAACCAAACAGC
Organism: Cyrtodaria siliqua; assembly: GCA_037043455.1. Classification (NCBI taxonomy): domain Eukaryota; kingdom Metazoa; phylum Mollusca; class Bivalvia; order Adapedonta; family Hiatellidae; genus Cyrtodaria; species Cyrtodaria siliqua. The sequence continues at coordinate 239,246 of JAWPHD010000983.1, forward strand.
TAACGCACCAGTAGACAATACTTTTAATGTATGAACTTATTATATACCGACTGGTACCGTTGAAGATAGGTCATTTGAATGATTTTTCATTATTGACAAGATATTTTACTCGTTCAGAATGAAAATTGTTTTGATTTATTGATTGTTATTATTGAGATATTGAAGGTATTTCCTACCGGTGCGTTAGCTGTTTGGTTCGTTTATCCCAAAGGACCAGGAAAAATAACTTACTGATTTCATAGCACGGAAGAGTTTTTACAACCGCCACACTGCACTAAACGAATGATATAGTGTGAATGTTAATAAACACTAATATGGGAGAGCCTTTGGAAGCAACAAACACAACCAAGAAAATAAAGTAGCGGACACGTTTTTTTTAATATGTTCATGAGAGGTAAAACATTAATAAAATGAACGAACAAAAACAAACTATGTTTTACATCACATGAATTTATTGTTTATTTTCAACAAAACATTACGAACGTCAACACATTCCTTCATATACCTTAGCATTTCATACACAGACGTTAGTATACAGTTATCACATGTGTGTTTGGGGAACAGTCAAAACTGTTTCCCCGTGGTGGAGGGGATGGCAGTGTGAACTGTTTCCCGAGGCCGATAGGTGGAGGGGATGGCAGTGTGAACTGTTTCCCGAGGCCGATAGGCCGAGGGAAACAGTTCACACTGACATCCCCCTCCACCTCGGGGAAACAGTTTTGACTGTTCCCCAAACACACATGTGATAACTGTTTTATTACCTGATTAATGTTACTGTACGAAACAGTGAAAATGAAAATTTGTTTTATAATGGGAACCTATGGTGAAAAAAGCAACATGACGTCACGCAAACGAAATTCCAGCACGTGAGGGAAACAGTCGAAACTAAAGCCCGGTAACAGTTCGTTTTCACCGGGAACAGTCTTTTCCTTAGTGAATTAGCAAGAAATGACGATATAGCAGTTATATAGGAGATCAGGTAATAATATTCAATAAAGAGTTATATTAATAAACTTACATAAAGGTTTACATATATCCCAAACTCATGATTTTGTATTTTGCCAAACAACTAGGTTTAGAAATACGAGACAACGGGGCAAGCCACCTTTTGAAACATAAATAGCATTATTATTTTAATGAAACATAAATCAAAATTAACGTGTATCCCTGATAACGTCTAATAAACAGAAACGTTAGGTAACAGCACCATTTGAAGACATATACAAGTAAGACATGACATCCATACGGTGCTAATAAATATATTATCATGTACGGTGCTAATAAATATATAAATATATTATAATGTACGGTGATAATAAATATATTATCACGTACGGTGCTAATAAATATATAAATATATTATAATGTACGGTGATAATAAATATATTATTCTGTACGGTGCTAATAAAAATATTACCATGTACTGTTAGTGACGTAGACACATGACATAACAACAAAATGTTTAGCACTTCACACCATCTTGTTCAAGAGAGTATTAATCGATAGAGCACAACGTCTGTTATATAACTGGCCATTGGTCAACAATGGTGATAACTCAAAATAGGCAAAAGTTTTTCTGTTTTATATACCATATACTGAACAAAACAAGTTTAGCAACACGTTTAAGGGACATAGCTAAAATATATGAACATTGACATAAGGTAAGGATGTCATTTTCAAAAAAAAGAAGGTAATTTATTATTTTCTAAGCGAAATATCTACATTACATAAACTACAACTTATTTCGTTATACAGCCGTATTGCTTTGAACAAACTTGTTTGGCATTGACAAGAATTGCCCATTTTGTCATTGTTTAAAAACCGCTAAAATGTGTTCTTGAAACATTGTTATTCTAAAACAAAAACATGCCAAATTTCGTAATTTTAAAATTACCTCCCTTTTCATTGAAATGAGATTTTCGCTAACCTATAAAAGTATGTTCCCAACATGTTTGCTTTATATTTCATCACCGACATTGTTTACAAATAACTTTGTAGAATTATTGTCATATCTCTATCAACTAAGCATCATACACGGTTTCGTATCTCGCATATGGATTTGACATGCATTTTATGTGCTAAATATTTTTGGTTCAGTATACATGGTATATAGAGATTATTTAACTGCTGGAATCGATTATAGTGAAATCCGTCGAGAGATGGTAGATGTGTGGTTCTTTTCACGAACGAGCGTATGCGAGTGAATGAAAAAACAAAACACGTCTACCATCGAGTGAAGGATTTCGATATAATCGAACACAGCAGTTACATAATCTGTTTATTACATTTTAAATCATTTTTTAACCGAAATAAATCGCTTTATTTAAGAAATAATAAATAAGTACCTGTGTTTTATCGGTGAATAAAATACAGTTAGGAGTTTGGATGCGTAGTAATTAAATCACGAGTGCGTTAGCGCATCCGAACGACTAACTTTATTTTATACACCGATAAAATACAGGTACGTATTTATTATTTCGATTCTAACACAACAATAACCCCATTGTTTACACTATTGTTGGGGCACTATAAAAGACTGCGGATGTCGTGTTAGAATGAACGTTATCGGCGGATGACGTCGACGTCAGCACCACTTTATTGACGTCATAACTCAGCGTCACAGTTAGTTATTTTTGTGTTCGGAGTTAGTTAATAATATTTAGTGATTATGAATATTCTTTCACTGAGAAATCCCAATCTTTCACCGATATAAATGCAATACATATCTATATAAACGTCATAAAATCGCGTAACTACCTGATCTATTGCAGCTTCGCTAGAAATGTAAACATTCCGAAAATAATTAAATCGCAAATCATGATTATAATTCAGTAGAACGAACGTTAAACGATGAAGAAAATAGACTCTAGCATATATTATTTTACAAAAAAATATGTTTACAATTAAAAATGATGAATTACGATAGTATACTGCAAATGTATTCTACTTCGCTTTACTTTTTGATCGGGTTCACGGCAAAACATTGTCAACAAAACGCTCGATTTAGGTTTAGTTTTGCTTCATAACTTTCTTTTATATGTTAAATGAATTTTGTTCATCTAATGAGCACAGGAGCTTTTTCCTCCGTTGCGAACTTTTGGAAATGAAAGGAATCGTAAAAGTACGAAGCTGGTAAAACTAAAAACGAAATTCGTAAAATAAAAAAAAATCTGTTTAACGTCAGAAATCGTTTGTAAAAGTAAAAATATTTTGTTCTGTCGGTAAACATCAAAAATCAAAAACTTCGTAAAAGTAAAAAACGAGTTTAACGTAGAGACATAATGTACAGCTTTGTTTTTCACAAACAAATGTGTTGTTTAAAGGTAAATCTGCGGATTAGCAATGTTTTAAAAATTATCCTCACGTGTTTTAAATATAAAATAATCATAATAAGGCATCACTAATTCAATAATGCATACATTTCCTGTATTTCAAAAGTTTGCCATGACAACTTTTTTGACTACTAGTATTTCCAAAGATAGATGTGCACACTTTCTTTTCTGACTAAATATAGAAGCCTGATTCAGACTCGGAGATTTATACGTCAACGGATGCTGAACCCGAGGTCGGGGATCCTGGGTCTAACAATGCCGATGCTGACGTCGGTTCTGTGCTGTAACATGATGCAGGCATCTCTGTGCTGTTACCACGGGTGTAGCGGAGGGCTGCCTTGTTTAGCGACATCAAGAGAGACTGTACTGCTGGGGACAACATGTTTGAAGGAAAAGGAAGGTTGTACTGTAAGCTGCTGCGATCGTCTGCTTTTGTCAATGGCAACTGATGAGTCATGTTCGTCCATGGAATATCTGAAATATAATTGTTGCTATAAGTATTTTGCTGTATATAGATGTATACGATTACATGGTAGCTCTACTTCCCTCATGTTGGGTATTTTTTGGTCTAAAAGTTAACCGATAAGTGTTTAAATAACCAGATTTGATCGATGTTCAAGTGAACATTTGAGATGGATGTTTTAAAGAGACACACGGTAATCTTTATTTTTTTAAAAACTCACGGCGTCCCGCCAGTTTTTCTGCATAACTTGTTTCTGTTCAATCATTAATATTAATTATAAGAATAGTATTAAGCAATTTGTTTTTGTCTATTATTAATTTTTGATATTATTAAAACGTATAGTATAATAAGACGAAATAGTGAATACTTAAATTTGATGTATTTTAAATGTAACCAGGGTAAAAGTAAATATGATACTAGGTATAATTATAAATCGAGACATCCATTTCAAACACTTCAAGATTGCCGTGTGTCCCTTTTATCTAAAATTGTTTATTGCAGGAATATTGACATACTGACGACATTCAAGAAATAAATATGATGGTAAAGTCGGAAATCAGCGGAATAGTTCTTACTTAGATTTTCGAAGCTAAAATTCAAGAAGGAAAGAAAAATGTTCACTGACCGATAACCATGTACAGCATCTACCAGGTATTAATAAAATGTGCGAATAATAATAAAAAATGATTCTATAAATATCTCTCAGACGCCAGTTTTCTTTCTGTTTTTGTTTGTTTTCCAGTTGTTTTCTTTTTTCTTCCCGAAATTATCATTAAAATAAAACGCATTTAAGTTTTCATTAAATTACAAAGTTAAATTCCTTGTTTTATGCATACATAAAACTTACATCTTAACCTTCAAATATGCTTTTTTTAATTTAAGCGCAGAAATAAGTTATTTGTATGCTGATCTGTAGTGGTCATGCCCAGAATCTCTACACTTACATGGAATTTGATTAAATGTTGTCGTGTCCATGTGCATTCCACCTTGATATAGCTGACTGTATGTCGGCATGTGCGATGGGTTTGGTCGGACGGACGTCGATGTCAAAGGAAAATACCATGGATTCAGCGGCTGTCCCGATAAAGACGGGAATGAATGACAAAACGCCGTTACTTTTGCCTCTGTTTCGGCTGTAAGTACGATACTGATATTATTATTATTATTATTAGGATTATTATTATTATATTTATTTATATATATATATATTTTTTTAAATAAATATTAAGTACATGAAATCGACACAAAAGGAGACAAATATTTTCTAAATAAATAAAGGACCAAAACACTGTTAATACCCACAATATAAACCCGTTGTTGAAGCCCTCAATATCTTACTGGTCGAGGTTGTGTTGTTGTTTTACAAATAGGCCAAAAACCATTAATTGGTAATATGTTTGTGTATGGACGAGAACTCATGTGTAACGAACAACATATGACAGACGTGCTTTTTAAAAGTATATATTTGTTAATTCCAGTACGTTTGAATGAAGGTTTTAACAGACATACGTGATACAAGCACTTACACTTTGGTCTTGATTCTTTTCTACGGGAGACATGCGCTTGTCGGGAATATCTAGACAAAATACAGAATGTAATCGTAATGTTGCTGTTACTTATCTGTCTGACAGTACTACCGAACGTGTGTAGATGCGCATCTTCTGCATGACGGGTTGGTCAGCAAAGTAAACATATATATAATCAAAACGGTATACAGACAGCAGACAAATCGTGTTCTTCCATTTGGTAATCTCTTTATACTGGTTTGACTGTAACAGTAAACCGATTTGTTTGTATGGTGTTTTACGCCATTTTCAACACATGTAAGTTTATATATGACGGTCAATTTTTTGTGGTGGAGGCGGACCAGCTACTTTTCTAGGGTAGAACCAGTACTGTACACCTCCCGCCATCCGTACGAATCGGCACTTCCTCACTTACAAGTCGACAGTAAACTGAAATATCGCCGTCTGTCAAATATAAACATAATTCACAACAGTTATAAAGAAGTAAATACCCACCCTTACGGAAATTGCATATATGTTACTTATATGTCGAGATCTATGTTGCTTATATGTCAAGATGTATGTAACATATATGTCACTTATACTTGGCTTATATCTTTACAAGCGCAAAAAGCCATTTTTAAAATGAATAGATATTTATACAAATTTACATTTATATCCCCAAAGCATAAATTAGATCTGTTTGATAAATTGATAACTCCAATTTTAAACTATGGTTGTGAAGTGTGGGGATTTATGCAAGCTATATCAATTGAACGAGTGCATTTACAGTTTTGTAAACACATTTTGGGTGTTAAGAAGACAACTCAAAATGATTTCATATATGGTGAACTTGGCAGAACATCATTTATTACAAGAAGATATTTTATAATAATTAAATATTGGATAAAAATCATGAGAGTACATATCATAAATATGTAAAAATTGTTTATAACATGCTGCTTAATGACTGTGAAATATATCCTCAAAAAATAAACTGGGTTTCCCAGTTGAAACACTTATTGTCCTCGCTTGGGTTTTATGATGCATGGTTACAACAAAGTGTTGGTAACGATAAAAAATTTCTTGCAATATTAAAGCAAAGGTTAAATGACAATTTTGTTCAGAATTGGCATAGTCGATTAGAAAATTCTACTAGAGCAGTTTTTTATATAAACATTGCAAAGTTTCAGTTTCAATCATATCTAGATAATATAAATGTTTTCAAAATGTGTCAAGCACTAACTAAATTACGGGTGTCATCTCATAGACTGCAAATTGAAGCCGGTAGGTGGGTTAAACCAAATAGGATTCCTGTAAGCGATAGAATATGTGTATTTTGTAATAAACTTGAAGATGAATTTCATTTTGTGTTGGAATGCCAAACATACATAATGTTAAGGAAGCAATATATTCCTAAATATTTTTATAAGAGACCAAATATGATCAAGTTTCTGGAATTACTAAACTCACAAAATAAGATATATATTCGCAAACTGTGTACCTTTGTTTTAAAAGCATTTAAGTTACGAAATGAAACACTATACAGAAATTAGCTATTTCTGAATATAATGTATGTAATATATGTGCTAAGGAAATTGTGATGAATTGTAATTTATTTAAACGCCTTCTCATTGTATCAGCTCAGTTAAGATAAACTGCATATTTGAACATGTATTGTTTGTAATAACTACACTGTTGTCATGCTTTGTAATTGAATTTTGTATCCTCATGGGCTTTTAAGCCTATTGGAAATTGGAAATAAAGATCTATCTATCTATCTATCTTTCACTTATATGTGACATATATTGATTTTAAATGCAAATGAGATCTATGCCGCTTATAAGTATGCAAATGAGATCTATGTCACTTATATGTCCAGATAAGTATTGCAGTTCACTTATATGTCTATGTCACATATAAGTGACTTATATGTCACATATAAGTGACTTATAAGTGGCTTATATGTTTAGCTGGGATGTCAATGCTGTACATATAAGCCACTTATATGTCACATATAAGCCACTTATATGTCACATATAAGCCACGTATATGTCACATATAAGCCACTTATATGTCACATATAAGCCACTTATATGTCAATTATACTTCACCAGACAGAAGCACATTTAGTTTCTTGACCACCTGCAGGGATTGATTTCTAGAATCTGCAAGGTCATCCACTGATCTTGTTTTCTGTGGTTTCCTGCCGCAACAAGATCACTGCTTAGCGGGGTATACACATGTAGCCTAGCAGGGCATATACGCCTGTGGTTGTCAAGGTTAAACCTATTTCAAAGGGAAATAATTTTAAAAAATCACAGTTATGGTCCTTTTTTCGTAATTAACACATATTCATTGGCTCATGTCGAAAGATGTGTGCAAAGTTTCATCGTTATACATCTAATACTTTGAAAGTTATTAGTCACAATCACTTGTAAAAGGCAGTTAAACCTGTTTTCAAGGGGTGAACAATTCAAAAAATATGAACCATAGTTATGGGCCTTTATTAGATGCATACATTGGATCATGCTAAAGATGTTTACAAAGTTTCATTGTTGTAGACTTTCAAGTTATTAGCCAATCAGTTGTCAGACAAAAAGTTAACGGACGGACTGGACGGACTGTCCGACAGACAGATGGACGGACAATCGCCAAGACCTAATATACGTCCCTAAGGGCGTAAAATATGTGAAGAAAGAAGACAGAAAGCATTTAAACTTTGAACATAATATTGAGGTTTAATTGGTATCTTCTTTTTACAACACAGAACTTCAGCAGATGTTTCCACCGCAGGGCTTTGATCCAGCAACCACCTGTAATCAAAGAAAATATTATAATGAACATATTAAATTACATAAATGGTTTTGAAATATATAAAATATAATATACTTTTCAAAAATCAGCTATATATGATATCTAACATATTCATCATTATGGTTTGTTTGAAATGAACAGAATGGTGTTTTAGGTCATTTTAAACCCATGTATGGCCATATATGACAGTCGATTTTTTTGTGGTAGACATACCATCCGATTGTTCCTGGGTAGAACCAGTACTATAAACCTCTCAACATCCGTAAGAAGCAACACTTCCTCCTTGGACAAGTCTAGCTCCCAGGGGGCGCTAACCCACAGCGGTGAGAGGCGAGAAAGCTTCAGTCGTATCGTCTTTTCATGGAGGCACTTATTAAAATGCATATGAAGAAGAAAAAGGAATTGAGTTAATGAGATGTAAATATATATATATATATATATATATATATATCAGCTTTACTCCAGCTGTTCCTGAAAACATGCAAGCCCCAAAGACAGCACTTTTAAAAACAATTTCGAAAAGCATGCTGTTGACGGTAAATGTCCAGTGAAATTTTAATAATGCGGGGAAAAAAAAGAATTCCCACAAATTAATTCACGAACGAGAACTCTTTACCAATTTCGTACGCAAATTGATAATGACATTGTAACTATCATACTCATACTCATTTTGATTTTAATAGTACAATCAGTAATGTTTCAGTCCTAGGAAAATAAAAAGTGGCACCTAGTTACACTGATCTTAAGACAAAGTGCCTACAATATCATCAAAGACATTGATTCGGACATTAAACTTGTATTGTTTATCATGTCTGTCATCATCTCAAGGGCATAGCTATAGTGTTCTATAAACCCTGTATCTGATATCAAAATAACATATCGGTAAATCTAAATAATGCTAGCCAAAATCTTAACTAATCAAATTGTATGTTTCATTCTTATTTAACACACTGACGGTAATACTTTGTGTTTTAAGAGCTAAAAGTTACAGACATCGTCTCTTTAATGGATGTCACATGAGCAACAGATATAAATATTGCAGTTCAAGCGATTACAAACAATAAATAAAACCTTTTAGGTTTTAATAAACACATTTATTACAGCACACTTATGTGGGTCTATGAGATCATGTTTCTACACATACTTTTCATGAGTGAAAAAAAGAAGTTTATTTGCTTGTGCTCAATATCTGCTTTAATTATGGACAGTGTCAAGTTACAGTAATAATAAAACTAGCTCAAAACTACTTACTAATAATGGCATTCACAATCGTGCCGTCTAGTGGTGCCCTTGATTTAGTACCCTTCACACAACTGTTTCTCAGTGTCTCGTCGTCAAAAAACACAATTATCAAAAGCCTTGCCAGGGCAGTTCCACTGTTTTTTGCCTTCTAAGGCAGGCATCAAGCTGTGCTACCGATAGTCTCACACCATAGCCAGGAACCAACTCGACTTCATGTGTGCTGGAACTCTAAATGAAACAAAAAAGAGGTCAACGACCTTGAAGCTCTACTGATAGGTTTTGATAGCTAGATCAGCATTCCTGTGAAGTTTCATAAAAATATGTAACATAGTTTCAGGAGTAGTCGTTACAAGTTTTTACTATATAACTCTATGTAAACAAAGATGGCCACTGGCGGTCATGTTTAATGTTGAATCAAAATAATTTTCGACAAGGATCAACATCATGTCATGGTGATCATTTTAGAAAAAGTCTGATATCAATATCACTTACAGTTGTCAAGAAGTAGTTGCTACAAACTTGTTTTTAAAAAATAAATTTTTAGCCGTGGTGGCCATCTTGAATTTCAGGCCTATCCAAAATTTTGCTGGGATCAATTAGACATCAAGAGCAACATTCTTGTGAAGTTTCATGGAAATCTGTCAAGTAGTTTCAGAGGAGTAGTCGCTACAAGTTTTTAATATGTAACGCTATGTAAAAAAGATGGCCGCTGGCGGCCATGTTTAATGTTAAATCAAAATAGTTTTCAACAAGGATCAACATCATGTCATGCTGATCCGACCAAATGTGACCTATATTTCGATAGCTCGAACAGACTAATGGACAAATACATACCCGGACAACATTGTAATCGCTAAATCGAGATCCGTAAACGGGCTCAACAAAAATTAGAACTCTATAAAAGAATATATGCCTGCACTTTATACCTACATTTTTTTAAAAGTATAATAGATTATCATTAACACGTTTTTATTACATTTTCATCGGCAAAAGATTGGAATTTCTCAGCTGAATATTATTAACCAACTCCGAACACAAAAATAACTAACTGTGACGCTCAGTTGACGTCAATAACGTGGTACTGACGTCAACGTTATCCGCTGATAACGTTCAACAAAGCGAATAATTTCGGTTAAAATCATGCACAAACTGATTTAAAATGTAATAAACAGATTATTTAACTGCTGTGTTCGGTTATAGAGAAATCCTTCACTCGATGGTAACATGTTGTTTTTTCACTCTCATACGCTCTTTCGTGAGAAGAATCACACGTCTCCCATCTCATGAAGGATTTCCATATAATCGATCCCAGCAGTTAAATAATCTGCGCAGTATCATCAGTGAATATTTTTAATTATAAATATTTATGGAAGATACTCCTTACTTTGAAAATGTCAAGCAAGACGTATTTATAGACCGATACTTACAGCTTGATATGCAGTATAAATGTCGTCATCCATGGAATCGATACTTTCCACTTGCTGGCTCACTGACGGAATATTCTTCTGTGTGTTTGGTGTCATTAGTGAGTTTGTTGGTGGAATATTCTGTGTGTTTGGTGAGCTTGTTGGTGAAATATGTGTGTTTGATATTGTTGGTGTAGTTATCTGCAGCCTGTTAAGTGGCATTGCTTTTTGTGTGATTGGCAGTATTTGTGAGGTGCGCATATTATGCTGGGTGTTCAGTGGAATGGATTGCAGTATGTTTGCAGGTGGCATTGATGATGTGTTTTGCATAAGAAAGTCAATCTTCTCCTCTAATTTTTTTTTTTGTTCCATGATTTCAATTTGGGAAGCGCAAGAGCAATTCACTGTTGAGCACTGGTCTGTGATAGAGTTTGCTGTTGACTGGTTGCTTGGTCCTTGAATTTTTCTCGTGATAGTCACCAGGCCATTGAGTTGTTTCGTTTATTTCTTCCTCCCTCCACCTCCAGTCCTTTCCTGGGCATATTTTAAAAACCTTTTAATTTCATCCTCCACAAAGGTCTCCACCACTTGTCTGAAAAGGAAAGAAAGATATATATATGAACAAATTTACTGAAAAGGAAAGTAAGATATACGAATCTGTTTATTTACACATTTAATCTGTCAAAAGGCCACGGCGTACAACCATTTCATGCCGAGTGAGGAATTTACAAATTGCGTAATTACGCGGAGTTTGGGTGATAAAACTACTCGGCGTGGGAATCGGCTCTCGGCGAACTTACGCTACGATACTTCGCGTATAACGGTTACGCCACGATACTTCGTGAATACAAACTCGGAGTTCGCCGAGTCGAAACTGCACAGGTGAAAGGTGCAACACTTTATTACTGCAGTTATTTTAATGCATAATTATTCAATTACTTTAAAAAAAGCAGAAAACAATTTTTTATTTTTGTTTTTTGAAAATTCGAATGCCCGGATAATGTCACGATAATTATATGGCGGTTCCTATTACCGGCTTCGCGGGGACAACATAAAATACAATTAGTAATTACTATACTGGAAATTACAATTATTATTTAATCGGTGTTTGTAAAACGATTTACGATTCTGCTGTTGATTATTATTATATCGATGAGTTTTTTAGTAAAAAATAAGCAAACAAATTGTAAAGAATTCCGGGTCATAAACCTGTTGTTAGTGCCGGGGATTATGGGTATCCAAATTATTTATGTCGGTCGCAGGAGAACTGATTTTTTGACAACAGAAACGGAAAAACATTTGATTAAATGCATTAAAAGTTTGAAATCCATATTTTTTTTCGAAATGTCAGTGATTCATTTTGCTCTGCGTCCCGCGTCCTAGACGCACATTTTTTTCTGAGGACGCATCATTCTTAAACATGTGCGTCCGATGGACGCATTGCTCGAAAATTTGTACAAGTGGTAAATAACCGTTTTCGATGTGATAACAAGAGAACAAATATAACACGACACCGGTTAAAGTAGAATGAATCACAATGTAGTACGCGTATTCTGATTGGGTAAAAACTATTTGTCATCCAATCAGTAACAACGTTCTACTAACTGTTGGTGTTTGCTAGTATGGAAATTCCTAGACTGTGTCATGGTCCTTTGCGCTTCTCTGTTGAGATAACAGAATAGAATAGACTAGGAAATCCCGGATGATGAACACAAAATGCCACCGAAGAAAGTTATAAAAAATTACCCACAATTAAAATGTTTAAAGTTAAATTGACACTTGATTGGCATGTCAAACTACTCAGGACTAATTGAACTGTTTAAAGTTTGTGTAGACTGTTTGCAACCATAAAATAAAGAAAAAATACAGAGATTTTTATGATGGTGATTACCCGTTACAGAACCGAGACAACTGCGCCATATAAGCACATATTCTAAAAGAAATAATTTGTAAAACAAAGAATGGTAGCAATATATAATAAGGAATAACATACAGTTTTGAAACTGTATGCACATATTTTGCTGATGTTTTACTGAATTGAATGTTGTTTAACGGCTCATCAACACAGTATAGGTTATTTAGAGCCGTCCCAGAGAGAGGGGAAGGATACATAGGAATCCGGGAACCTGCCCTACTCTTATTATCAAATAGATTCCTATGTTTTTTTAACGTGCTCGGAGGATAGACCCGATACACGGGACCGCCCGGTTTACGTCCCCACCCGACGGACGAGGCTAAGGGAAAGGGTCTTGCCCAAGAACACACAGACGGAACTCAGTGGCACCACGGAGGATTGAAAGCCTCCAGTTACAAATCTGCCGCGCTACCGACTTTCAACATATGCGAGTCCCAGCGACTCATTAATGTAGACTTCAAAATGAATTAGTGAATGTATTCATTATATTTATCAGTCATGTCAACTTTGCACGGCATTTGTATTTTTCTGCCAATTGATTGCTTTTTTCAAGCGCGATGTCGGACAAGTTGTCGGAAAATTTAGATCTGTTCCCAAAAAATAAATCGCCAAAGGTGTGAACTTATGGTTAATTGGATTCTACAAGGAGAGACTTCGTGTCCTTTCGCCACGTGGATTCGCCAAATCCAAACATTGACTTGGCATAGATTCGCTTGGCACTCAATAGGGCCAAACTCGGTGAATCGAGTAAAGTGTGTGCTTCGCGTGAGCCGTAATATACATGTTGCCCTCTACAGAGCTAGATTTAATACCTTTAATTAATACATTACCAATTATAATTTTGCAGAGACCAGGTGGGAAGCAGAGTGGTTTTTAGCTCCGCCGTCCACTTATCATAGCAACACATGACAACGGGAAGTAGTACGTCATTTTCCGTCAACGTCAAAAAAAAGTGAAACAGCCGCCATATTTTTTTTTTTTAAACGCGTAATCTGGAAGATTGTAACAAGTTTACATGATTAAAATTTTAGTTCCCATTTAAGATTCGTCATCTTCAGCTGTATTGACTTTTAGATGCTTTACTGCGCGAGAAATTTCGAGATTCACCCATTTAAAATTCCGAAGCGAGGGGAAGTAACTCGTAAGAGATGTCATTGTTAAAATGCGTTTAAAAATGGTAACACTTCTGTTCTTTTCTTATGAAATACAAGGAGATAATAAACATATGTTGTTTAAGCTTAAATAGTACATGGCGTGTACTACATGTTACGAACATCATGGTATTTCTTTATAGAATTTACACGCTAAAACGATAAAATGTTCGACACGGCACTGTCGGTCAAAAAATATAACGAGTGTAAAGTCATTGAACGTCTACAGGTGCGTATTCGGTATTCGGTGAAGGGGCTCACACTAAAGTCTGAAAAGTAGTCTGTAGCCTATATTTAAAAAGGCTGACCGCTGTTCAGCTTCTCGTTGTTGTTCAGCTTCTCGTTGTCCATTTTGATGGCCAATCTGGAATTATGGAACTCAAATGGCCACCCGCAAATGTTTTTTTATTTAATTTTTATTGGCGAGTATCACCATATGCAGCCATATTTAACATCAAATTATACTAAAACAAAGCTGCAGTCCAATTTATTTGGTTATCCCTCACCCACCCCAACCATAAAAAAATTAAAAATGCGGGTCTGGTCAGGGTAGGTGTCTCCTTGGAATCTGGGAAAGTCGACCTTGAACTAGAAGTGTGTTCCATCACCCATGAACACTTGCTTCGCCTGCTGACACTGCTGTTTGCTTATTTCAAGGTTAGGTTGCAGGTTAGACTGATAAATAGGGCATAACTCTGCCAAAATGAAAGTGAGAGGTATTGCACATGTGTAACAACATTCATTGAGATGAAGACGTGGGTGAAGTTTCATGAACACAATTAAAATACTTTTCAACTGATGGCCAAGGTTAGGTTGCAGGTTAAAGCAAGACGGACGGACGACGACGGACAAAGTGATCGATAAGTGTCTGCCATCCTAAGCAGTTGACACAAAAATAAGTGTTCAGTTCTCATATAAATATATCCGTCATGCGGATATTTTTTTATGCACTCTTCAACCCAATGAATTTTACTTGACCAGGCTAGACCAGTGACATTTGCTTTATCAGACGAGTACCGCTAAGTACAGCAAAACATGTTTCGAGATGCTAATTTCAAATTCAGTGCTTGATATACACTTCAAGATTGCCATCATCGGCCCATGTGTCACTTTAATTACAAAAGATCTATTTCAAAAGCTTGAATAAACAATATATAGATTAAAATGACCTTGTGTTCCCAAAAGGCAGTTTTTCAGTTTCAGATACATGACTGTACGCAAATGGAAACTTTTTTTTACATACAATGTACATCCAACTGAACCAAAGAATAAATAATACAATATTTTATTTATATTATATTTATAAACATCTATTAAATACAATAATGAAATTTACTTTCACTTACCACAAAAAAATCAATGTCATATATGGCCTAAAATGTGTTAAAATGATGTAAAACACCAAAAGTTTTTTTGAATGTGAGCATCTACTGTCAATGTACGACATTGTATACATTTGGTGTTTTTTAACAGCTTCACATATTATATAGTCTCTGTGAGGTATAATTATGTTCATTTTGGTTCTTTAAAAAAATAATGTCTGCTCAGTCCTCGGGATTGCCAAACTGGTCACCATCATGATCAGGCGAACACATCTCAAGCGGGATACGCAGTAACAAGTATACACTGTAACGCATAAGGCCGAAGAAAAATTAACCGCGTTTCTGATTTGGCCTAATTAAATGAATATATTTCCTGGAGTTTAGAATCTTGCGATCACAGTATTGTCAACTTTTTTGGTTAAATCCACGTCTTTCAGGGTTGCATTGGTATTTGAAGAACGAAGGGCATCTGGAAACCAGATGATGCGTCTCTGAAATGAACAAAACAAGTTGTTAAAAAGGATGGATTGGTGGTACAAAATATATAAGCCATATGATATATGCATGGAATTTCACATGAATCAATAGAGTGTCCTGTTATTTTTAAAGGGATTTTAACTTGGGCTGTCGTATATACCGTAATTCCTCTAACAGTAGCACCCGGGCACTATGGAAAGTGCGAAGGTGGGGTGCTACTATTATGATACAATTTTTCAATATATTTCACCTCCTAAACCCCCCCCCCCCCCCCGACTGTTTCCTTATTAAATTATTAAATTACTGTAGGCGATCTTTTACTGTTACACCGGTATTGACTTAACCTAAACATGACTGTACCGAGTATATTACTGTCATCACTCTGCATCTATATGATACACATTTCTGTCAAACTTGACAATTACAAAACGGGTTGGTTGCCTATGAATTAAATAATAATAAAAGATAAACTAAATAGTAAATTGAAAGGAACGAGATAAATAAAGCGGTAATTGTATTGATGATGATAGCGTTTTAAGGTTTATGTCATAGACCATACTGGTGTCGAAGGTAAAAAACTCCTGTAATCAAATCCATTAGCGGTAAAAACAGTGTGTTTTTTTAGGAACTTTTAATTTTGAAGTCGAAGGTTTCTTAAACCAGGTGGGGGCTCTTCTAATAGAGGAAATACGGTATTAATATATAGGTAAATTGACATCACAGAGAAATGTGAAAGTTTTACCATCAACTTGTATGAGTTTTGTGTGATAAATAGAATCTCACAAAATCATCTATTATTTTTTAAACTCTTCAGTAAACATTAAACATTATTTGATACTCGACAAGCCGCGCATTGTATATTTTTGCCAACTCGTTTAATAAATCCGCACTCAATCATGGAAGATCAGCTATTATATCCGCCGAGAAATAAATATTTAATCATTATTCTCCCATCACTGCTAAAATCAACAAAATATTAAAAGTATATAATTTTTTTAGGTCATACATAGATGAAATATTACATTTTTATATCGTGCCCGGCCTTCGAACAGTATAGGTTATTTAGACCCGCCCCAGAGAGAGGAGAAGGATACATAGGAATCCGGGAACCGTGCCCTACTCTTATTATCGAATAGATTCCCGTTGTTCCTTAACGTGCTTGGAGGATAGACTAATACACGGGACCGCCCGGTTTACGTCCCCATCCGAAGGACGAGGTTAAGGGAAAGTGTGTTTCCCAAGAACACATCGACGGAAAGGATGAGATATGAAATGCCTGTATATTATTCTCTATAATTATAGTATAACTGTGTAATTTATATATTATTACTAATTGCTGATATTATTGCACCAATCATATATTTAAACCTATGGTAGAATAACGAAGACAAATAATACATCTAAATTTTATTTAATTATATGCAAGCAGTTTTAAAGTGAAATTGATCATGTTGATACTGGACTAATAAACTGTGATACTAATGTTTGACAAAATCTTCAAGATTGCCATATGTCCCTTTAAAGTGTCCTTTTATTTGTAATTTAACTGGGGCAGTCTTTAATAATATCGCTGTAAAGTGACAACATCACAGAGAAACTTTCATGTTGTATCATGTGTATCCATTGTTTTATGTGATGGAATTTCACAATATCTCAACAAAACAAACAAAAAAGTAAAGCATCCCAATGAGCTGGGACACTGGGACAATTATACTTATAGTTAGGCACTCCTCTTTTTTTTTTAAAGTAGCTATCCCGCCAAATAACTACAAAATTGCACTAGAAAACCGTTTATCGAAACTCTATCCATATAACAATGTATATGCGCTGATTAAAAGTATAGGTTTATTAATAGGTTCTTAGAATACCCGTGATTGAATATCCGTAAAATGATGGTAACTCGTAATTCGACACTCCAGTTCTGGGGTTTGGTCCAGCTGGTTAAACCCTTTTATACTGTGTATGTATGAGTTTGGTTTCTCAAAATATGTAAGTTATATATATATATATATACGTACTTCGTCATCAGTAGGTTTAGAAACAGTGTACATAATGTTTAAAAAATTTGACTGTTGTTGGCGGGATGGCTACTTTAATGAGTATAATAAAAAAATCTACAAATCGGATTCTGCCACTCAAATAAATCTAATGTTTCTCAAGCTTATCAAGCTTATTAAAATCTTCATTTATAAAAACCACTTTAAAGAACCATAAAAATGTATTCCCGAATTTGGGGCGGCTCGAAATGTTAACATTTGCTAGTAAGATAGATCGAGTAGCTTAGGTACATTTTTTGAATTCCACTCTCTGGGGTGGCTCAAAATATTGCCATATTATTAGCTTAATTAACCTATATCACAGGGGTCAAATATATTAAAGTTTATAGCTTTAGCTTACCCAGGACTAGGCTAAGTCTCAGAGCTGGAACTTGGAGATGCCACTTGACAGAAGGTGGCAACATCTGCAAAGATCCCTGAAAGAAAATCAATTGTTTTTTTTATACATACATACATACGGTAGATGTGTTAATCCTTTACAGTACTGCTGTAGCTATATGCAAACTTTGGGCAGTGGAGTGGGGCGGGGGTGGTGCAAGAGCACCGATTTTGTGGGTGGGGAAGGTGAAGGGGAGGTGGCAATGCCAACGGTGCATTTCTGCTCTGCGGTCATAGAGGGGGTTTGGGGACAAGGCCAATTATTTTTGGGGAACAATGAAACAGTGTCTGTTATTGGTAATATTTTTGGGGAACAAGGGAACATAATAATAAAAATAAATGGAAAAATATTTTTGGAGAACAATTTAAAGCAAAATATATTTGGGGAACATTGGGTCATATTTTCAGTGAACATAGACCCCACTGAAAGGGTCTCATCATAGAAATAATACATCAGTGATATATTATTATTAAATTTTAACGGATCGAGACACTAAACATGAACATGCACGAAATAAAACACATTTATGGGTCAGTACCGAGTGCTGTACATACCTTTCAACCTTTGTTTTTCCTATATGTCTATTCACCAAAGTTGTCGGTGTCCCTAATCGAGGCGAACGTGACATGACTCATGTGGTCTACATGACATGACCTTGACTCGGGCGTTGACAGTAGATGTTCTACAATTATTTGTTACATCATTCACCCATAACAATAGTTAACACATGAATAGGTCTGTCTTTTTGCTCATTAAATCCTGGAATTGTGAAGTATTCACTTGCAATTATCCATAGTACATTCAACCGTAAATCAACACAACAAATTACTGCCGACTAATAGTATAGTTGCGATTTTTAATAAGCGCCCAGAGCCGCTGATGTTTACCGTAAACATGCTAAAGGAAAGGCAGAAAAGTGTTTAAAGGTTGACTTACTGACATTTTATCCGGGGCAGGAAATAACTATATCCGGGAGTAGAAAATATTCATGTTTTACGTTTCTGTTATTGATTTTCAGTTTTGCTTATTTAGCTTGTAGCCGCCATTTTGAATAATGTGTGTTTTGAGTGAGAAAAAAGGGTGACCATCTTTCAAAACGGTCTCAAAAAATGGGTAGTCATGAATTTTGCTGAAATTTTCAGGAAAGGTAGTAGAGGTACTGATCTATCATTCCTGTTAATTTAAGCCAAATTGGTGACTACCCATTTTTTGTGACCGTTTTGAGAAATCGGCAATTTTGCAGTTTCAAAAAACTCAAAATGTCCGGTCTTCACATTTGAACAGCGATTTAGGCTATGCAAAATATGCCAGTAGTAGTCAAAACGAATGCTATGGGGATGTTTAACGTATAAACTTACTTTGTTCATTGTTTTTGTTGTTTTTGCATTCAAAATTGGCTTAAGCTAACGTTTTTTAAAAGACAACTGCAATTTCCGCGTAACTGCACGTGAGTGCAAATTGGGACTACTTCGTGTTAAAACACTTGAAACTCAAAAGTGAGTTAAGAGGTGTGTGCGCGTGAAAAGCTTCAGCTGCTGCTGCACTGGACATGTGTTCTTGAAGGGAAATTTCCATTCATATTGATTTTCGCCACACACATTGCATGCGTGATCTCCCCGTAATTCTTAATTCAAGCATTCTTTGATCCTAAAAGCCTTCTTTTTTTTATCTTTTTGTGTGTGGCTTTTTAAGCAGATGAAATATCAAAATCGTAAAAATCGTAAAATGAGCAGGCAAGGTCAGAGAATGCTCGGATTATGTGGTGTGGTGGTGGTGGTGGTGGGGAGCATAAAACCCTTCCTCCGAAACGAGGCTGCATTGATAATCAGAAATTGATTGTGTGCAGTATCTAAAAAGAACATTACCGTCAAGAGACTGGTCGTTGGAGAATATCTTTTGAAAAAAGGATAGAAAAACTTCAAAAAATATGGGCCCATTCCAACGAGTACGAAATCGATCGGGATTCGTTATTGTTCACAAATATTTTACACATACTTTTCCCATCAAACAAAGTAATACTGACTTACCACTTCGAACTTGATCACCGCCGCTTATGGAATATCGAAATAACTGTACTTAAACGATTTTATACACACATTTCTTTGTAAACAAGACACAATCTCAGTTTTCCGCGTGAAATTTTATATCCCTGCATTTGATTGGCTTGGTCAGCATTTCCGTTAGTGGCCTCCTAGCGGATATCCAGGGGAGGAATAGAATAGAATAGAATATCTTTTATTTTCAATTATGGGCCATCACTGGCATAGTAATCACATAATAATTTTGACATATATGCATGAGGTTATAAAATAACATAAACTTAATTCTGATTATACAACACAATTAAACATAAGTAAACATCTAATTAGATAAGGCATAAAACAACAATAACAGTTTATCAATTCAATTCAAGAACTTCAACAAGTTCTTACAGCTGTTAAGTGCACATTATATTTATGAAAAATCCATGATTTTTAACACTAACATGACAGACCTGTTTTGTTACTTATATTACAGTTCAAATGATTAAATCTCATGGTATAACATGTGTAAATAAACCCTGCTGTTCTATTGATTATATATTCGTCTTCATTACATAACAAGAAAGCAAACTGATTTTTGTATCATAAAGCATTGACATTTTTACAGGTATTAGAGATCTCTGTTGTAAATTCATTTCTTACTGAATCATATTTTGGACATTCCAACATAAAATGAATTTCGCTTTCAATTTGATTAGTATCACAAAGTTTACAGAGTCTGTCTGTTAATGGAATATTCTTGTACCGACCAAGTTCTATTTTGAATTTTATGTGCGCTTAATCTTATTTTAATAAGACAAGATCTAACCTTAGGATCCTTAACAACATGTAGCATAAGTACGCAGTTTTCCAGTATTACCCTCAACACATATACTGGAGGTATTAAACATCTGTTATAAACTTCCGACTTCGAATCATTAGGATAAACGTTTTACGGGTTACGCTGCCTTTGAAATATACGACATTTTATTGTTGCAATTAGTCCTAACGTACGTTACTTGCAAAACGAATACTTGCAAAACGAATTCCGCGGATGCAATTCGTCAATATATATGTAATTAAAGAGGACATTTAAGGAGTACAGTATATAATTCTGCAATGATTAATGGCGTTATCTATCACATCTTTTATTTACCTTCACCTCGTTAAACAATTATATGATTGATAAATCACTAAGTATATATATATATTTATATATATATACATATATCCACAATGTTGAAAGGTCAACCTTTTATCAACGTCTATACAACGTTACAATTCTAACGATGTTCCAACGTTGAGAACGGAAACGTTGAATCAACGTTGATACAACGTCAGTACTCATATCCATACAAGTTGATGGTTGAAGGTTGAATAGGGCAACGTTGATTCAACGTTGAAGTAACGTTGATCGACGTCGTGACCAGAATCCAACCACATCTCAACGTTGAATCAACGTTGTGTGCCCACTGGGCGGGGCGCTTAAAGGGGCGAATACGGTACATTGTTTTTAAATAAATGCAAACTAGTTAAAAGTTAAGAAACTACTAGATTAATAATTTGAAATGTAAAGTTCAATGACAATGATAAATACTTTCAGATTGTCGTGTATCCCTTTAATGTGTGTAAACATTGGTGTATTGGGATTATACCGTTTAAGTTTGACAAACAGACTGTCATGATGTGATTAAGAGGAAATAAGTGCATCTGTTGTCATCTTTACCAAAATATTCTGTATGCACTGCTGTACCATGCAATGGTAAATAAATGATAAAAATAAAAGTTTGTATTAAAAATTATTTTTTATCTTAAAACCCGTTTTAAATGCATGTTGAATGTCTCCGAAATCTGGTAATAATGATACCCACATTGTCATATCAAACTGTGCAAAAATTGAAATTACAGAATTTGTAAATATTTCACTTTATTTTGGACTTAGAAAATTACAGACATCGGCAACTAAGAAAGTGATTAGAAAATGACTAAGTTCTCACTTATATGCGGTAAATGTTGTATACAGCACTCCTGTACAACTATTTGACCTATGTCAGATCCGCATATAAGTGACATATATGCGAGTTATATGTCAAAATCAGCTTGACTTACACTTGACATATACATATAACTCACTTACTCAGGATTTGATGAGACTTGTAAGTGAAGTATAAGTGACATATATGTCGCATATAAGCCGCATATAAGTCGCATATATGTCGCATATATGTTGGTGTATGTAGATTCGGTAAGGGCAAATAGTAATATAATCCGAAACTACGAATGACTTACAACAAATACAGAAAAGGGGAAGCAACCATTGCAGAAAAGAGAGAAATGAAGCAGGTTCGGTTATAATGAGTCTTTTCGTTAGAGGCTTTATAACGTCTCCGTGGCCGAATGGTTAACGACGTTGCGTTGTAAACCTTCGCCTCTCACCGCTGCGGGTTCGAATACCACTGGGAGCTCGACTTGTAAAGTGTCGATTTTTACGGATGGCGAGATGTGTGCAGTGCTGGTTCTACCCAGGAAAAGTGGGTGTTATGCCTCCACAACAAAAAATCGACCGTCATATATAACCTTACATGTGTTGAAAAAGACGTAAAACACCATACAAACAAAATTATAAAGTGAAACACCTCTCACGACCTTAACAGCGGGTTAATCGGCATTCCCTTTTAACGTCGCAAAGGACCGGTTTATACGTAATAACGATACTGTTTTTTTTTACAGCCGCCATACAGCACTAAACGAACGTTAGAAGCTCATTTGACAATGTTTGCTGAAATAACTATATTGTAATCTGCTATATGACATTTAGAAATTCGTCTGCTGCTGGCTAAATAGGAATCCGGGTATTCGGGTAGCAAAGTTTGTCGGGCACTCGCTTCTCAACAATCAATGCATTCCGGGTTCGATTCTCCGTCTGTAAGATGTACGTGAGCGGGTACGCTCGGACAAGTGGGTTTTCCCCACAAGTTCTCCTCTATCCTGACACCAAAGTATCAAAACTGTAATCCGCGTCATACTGAGTGATTTATGTAAGCCGTGTAGGTTTAATTACACGAAATCAGCCGGATGCTCGCCTGGTGCATTCGAAAGTAGCTCTGTATTAAAGAGTGCAAATCTGTTTTTAATTTAAAAAAAAAATAGTGCAGTTTCCTGTCATGTTTTGGTTATTGCTGTATTCTGGACATATTGTTGATATTTGAAAATGTACTCGTCATGTTTTTGACAGTTTTTTATATAAATTTCAGACGTGATAGTAAACAGAGTATGAAATTGCAAGGGATAAAAGTAACGTTGGCCATTGACCCGGTGTTAGTATACAGCTGAAAAAATGTTTCTTAGAAGATATTCAACCCCCTATTTACATGTTGATGCGGACATGTTTATTTGCATGATAAAGTAAATTTCCCAGAATTCTAGCCAGGTTTGAGTTTTTAACAGGTTGTCAACATTCTCACTTTACTATGGAAGTGTTTCGTAACTTGATCTGCGTAAAATATATCATGTTTAAAAAGAAATCAGAAAACAATCTTACCCTGAGTGAGGGACGTCCCGAAAGGCTTTTGCAAAGGGGTTGTTCATTATTTTTAGTTTTGTAATCTGATTATTCTGATACGCTGTAACAGCAATAAACGTTGTCTTTTCGAAGTCGAACGGCATTAATGTGTTGGGCGTCAATGAATTATTCCGTATCTTCACAATGGCCTTGTACTTATGCATGGATAATAAAAGTACCTGGAATAGCGAGAAGGGGTATATAACAAACTATTTACAGCAGAGGTCAAGGTGACTGTGTATAATCGTACACCGGATATTGCTACCCCTGGTATTGAACAATCTACTATACACTTTTAGATGTACAAAGTAATGATGTGTATTCGTTAAAGAATCGATTTTTTGCTGTTCGTTCACGTTCATTCTTGATCTTTTATATTTTCGCCGCTTCAGGGGTATCAATATCCGGTGTACGATTGTACACGATGACGTTGGAAATGCATACGTTATATTAGTTTTATTTATTATATTTACCCGCACAATATTTCCATTTGATAAATGGACTTGTAGGTGGATGTCTCGCTAAACAATTGCACTAGTCTGCATTCTTTGGCGCATTGTTACGTATCCCGATAGCTTTGTGAAACTTTAATGGCTGTTGCTCGCAATACGCAGTGAAATATATATTGACACATGTTCTGTTTTTTGGAAATATCCGTTGTAAGTAAAGGCCTTTCAGAGTTTGACAATTTTACTTTCGTGTTGAAATAGAAATATACTCAAAATAGATAACATGCAGAATACGATTGCAGCATCCACTGTGTGTCGGTTTGAATGGTGTTTTACGTCAAATTTTGCACATTTTAGGCCATATATGACAGTCGATTGTTTTGTGGTAGAGGCAGACTATCCCATATTTCCTGGGTAGAACCAGTACTGTGTACCTCCCGCCATCCGTAAGAATCGACACTTTTTCACTTACAAGTTGAGCTTCCAGTGGGATTCGAACCCGCAGCAGTGAGAGGCGAGAAGGTTTACAACGCAACGTCGTTCGCCCCTCGACCACGGATGCGTTTCTCCACTGAGCTACTATCATAAACTACAGTCAAACCGTGTTCCTTCGAACCGAGTTTCTTGATTACCATCGGAAAATAGAACACATTTTTCGGTTCCGACACAACTCCTATTCAATGTTATTGTTCTTCGATAGTATGAATGTTATTATTCGGCTATCACCGCTTATTCGAAAGAAGTTCCTGATAAGCAATGAAATACTGTATTCTATCGGTGAAATAAAAAGTGTTATTCCACACTGTGGAATATAGAGTTTTATTTCCACAGTAGCTGCCAGGACTACTTTTTTTAATGTACAACCAACACAAATGCACAGTAACATAAGATGTTCCTACTGTTATACTGTTAAATCCACTGTTTATTTAATTACTTTCTTTCTATGACATTAACGGTTTCAAAAAATGGTGTCATATAACGTTTCGTAACGTCACTGTGTCACTGGCGCGTAGCCAGGTGTGTAAAACGGTTTAGTTACTGAAATTGCTTAAAATCATTGTTTGTAAAATCATAAAATAAAAAGAAAATTTGTTGTTTTGTCGTGAATAACATATTTTATTTCATCTCGAAGTTAGAAAACTTTTATATTTTCACTCATGCTTCGCATACGTGAAAATATAAAGTGAAAACTTTTATATTTTCACTCATGCTTCGCATTCGTGAAAATATAAAGTTTTCTCACTTCTCGGTGAAATAAAATATGTTATTCACTCCAAAACAACAAATACCCTCTATGTATCAGAATAAACAAAAAAAAAGACAATTTGTTTTATAAAAATAAGGTAACATACATGCTAAACTTGCTGACAACTTAATTTAATGCATATAACAGTTATGAATATATGGTTGATCAGAAAGCAACGAAAAAGATAGCTCTTATGGTTTGCATCTATGGTAGGTACATAATACCATAAGAGCCATGCTTCCCACGTATACGACAAAGATGTAAGCCGGCTCACTAAATCAAGTATAACTCATTTTAAAGGGAAAAATCCATGCATACCCTGATATGTTTGAAACACGTTTAATCATGGTGGATAAACGTACAGGACCTGGCTGCCCGAAACTGCGTTATTTGATCCTGGCCTTGAAATCACCAACCATTCTTGAAAATATTCTTACACTTAAGCCCGGCAAATTTCAATCACCAAATAGTTCTATATTTTTACTGTAAAGGATAAATATTCATAACAAGCTGCTATGTATGAATATGATAAAAAATAATAAATAGCAACTTCATACAATTGTTTATCTTATAAGTTCATGGGAATAACCTATGTGTGAACGAAATTTGAGTACTTGAGCTCAAGTCTAAAAATAGTCTGAAGAATGGTTGATGAATTCCTGCTGGCCTAGAATTCACCAACCATTCTTGAGAATATTCTTAAACTTAAGCCCAAGTATGCAAATTTCAATCACAAATATTTCATAAGTTTAAAGGATAAATATTCATAAGACGGTGCTTTGTATCAATATGATCAATTCTAATGAATATCAGCTTCATACGATTGGAATATTTGTGAATGAAATTTTAGTACTTGAGCTCAAGTCTAAGAATAGTCTTAAGAATGGTTGATGAATACCAAGCCAGAGGTCTGGTTGCTTTAAATCCACCAGACGATAGCCGTTGTAACCACACATACTTCTGAACCACCACCCCGGCCACTTTCAAACGAATAAAACCCACATCTTCGGAACACTATAGGTGTTTTCTTTTAAATTTGTTTCTTACTTTTTTATTTGTCAAACATGAGGATAGATTATACTCACATTCCCATCTGTGGAATCAGTGTTTGTTGCGTCTTTGTTATTTGTCAGACGAACCTTTGAAAACGAGGCTCTGTTTTCTGTCCAGAATGCACCTGTGTTTGGGGAATCCGGATGCGCGACTTCCTGAATGTCTGGACCTGGATCGGCCATTCCCATGGCAGCCCACGTGTTATTTACAAACTTGTATCGGCGATTGTCCGCCGGTACTATTTCCAAGGTAATGGAGTACATGGCGTCTGGATCGAGGCCTGTTGCAGATAATACTATGTGTGGGAACATACGCCTTAAAAAAAGAAAGGTTTCAATTAGAAACAATAAAACGAAACAGAAGTCGGTTACACTGAATTGAAATTGTTTTAAACGTTCTCACGACACAACCTTATACAGTTGGGTATTATACACTGAAACGCAAACGAAACGCAACTCGGGAATTTTTCCGCTATATATTGTATGTCCAATATGCTGCTGTAATAACAACACATAATACAGCAAATAGTATTCCCTCAAAGTTTCATTACTGACAGAGTACGAGTTTGACTCAAGAAAGTGAGCAAACTTAGGATGCAAAATTTTGCGAACTCTTTACGTTAAATACAGTACTGAACTGGCTCAGTTTTTCAAAGAGGAACTTCAACATTTATGAATTTCTTGTTACGAGGTATAGTGTGATTAAAACGTCTATAGCATCACAGTTGTGTCCTTTCTCTAATTAACTGCAATTTTCTTTTTACAAAACATCTTGTGATTTCTTTGGAATATTATGTGGAATTAAGTGTGCAGTATTGTATTAACGGAAATTCACATAGTTCTGAAACTGCATGTACAAGTAAACAAGAAATGACTGTTACCTTCCTCCCCTGTTGATAATCATTTCTGTTCCACATTTCGCAAATGATCCCCACAAAGCTGCATCATGAAGACAGAGGGTAACTCCATTAGACGTTCGCTGAAATGCGGTTGGACCGGACGTGATGTCATAATATGTGTCTGGCGATTTCTGCTTTGAAGAACTGCTTTGGTCCGAGTCTGTCGGACTGAAAGATCGTAAACTGTCTGAACTTCTTTTTGTACCGCACTATGTTCTTCTTATACTTAATCTATGGTGTAAAAAACATACAGGTAGTCGGAGAACTTGTTCTTGAGAAACCGAATATTGATGAAATAACATTATGAATATGCATGACGTTTGGGTGTAGTTTCTGGTATTATCAACACGAGTTTCACCTACTAAAACACCAGTGGATAACGCGGTAAACCCAAAATCACGGATTCTATCCTCACCATCGGCAATTTCTTTGTGTGTGTTTGTCTATCTGTAAGACTCTTATTGTCCTAGCCTCGCCTATCGAAAGTGTAACGGAGGGAGTTTTTATCTCATTAAAATCTTATCCTAATTATGCTTTGATACTCTCCGCTATTGGATCTGACTACATTGCCTTTGAGGTCACGACCTTTAATCTAATCAATATTTATGAGACGATCAACTAAATTTAACCAATGAAATCGTGCGTTTCATATGCAATTCAGATTATGTTCGAGTGAACTGAACAAATGAAACTCCACATAAAACCGAACAAGATAAAGACGCCATGCGTTAATGTTGTGGATTGCGCGATAAATTCAAAGAAAAGCACTAAATGACATGCAAGAATACAAATAAAATCAAAGCCAATTTTTTTTTAAAAAGTTCGGAACCTTAATCTACCGAGATCATTAAAATACAACATTAGGGTTTCTATCTAGTAACTATCAATCCGGTAGCGCAGTCGGTAGCGAGGTAGACAATTATTATCGAGTGTACTTTTACTGTAGGTTACGAGTTCAGCCGACCGGACGTAATTCTTTTTTTTTTGTACCGTCAAACAATCTTGGTTTTATTCAGCAAATATTCAATAATGGTTGACGTGTTTGTCAACGCAATTTGTGTGTGTTTTATAAGCTAAACGGTACTGGCATTGTCTCTTTCAATACCGAGTGCAGACTGCTTTCACTGAAACGCAACATGCGCATTGAAGCAGTATATACTGAACGATGCTGAAGGCTGAAATCTGATAAGGCTAATCGTAAGGTCAATTTGACGTGACCTGCAAAGCGAAGTTGTCAGATACCTTAGTAGCGAAGAGTATCGTAGCGTGTTAAAGGGTCTGGTTGCAATGAGTTTGTAGGAATATAGTCTTGAAGAGCCGACACGATTCATGAAGCCGCTGACGGTTCTAAATAATCTAATAGTGTGTGTTGATGAGCAGTAAACAGAGCATGAATTGAATTGAGTGTTGTTTAACGGCTCATCAAAACGGTATAGGTTATTTAGAGCCGCCCCAGAGAGAGGGGAACGATACCGGGAACCGTGCCCTACTTTTATTATCGAATAGATTCCTATGGCTCTTTTACGTGATCGGAGGATAGACCGATACACGGGACCGCCTGGTTTACGTCCCCATGCGACGGACGAGGCTAAGGGAAAGTATCTTTCCCAAGAACACACCGACGAAACTCAGTGGCACCATGGAGGATTGAACCCGGGGCCACCGGTTACAAATTCGCCTCGCTACCGACTGAGTCACGCCAGCCCTCTAACAGAGCATGAAAGGAGACATTTGAAAATCGCCAGACACGATATATAGAAAAATATTGCAGTCTCGGTTTGATTGAGACTGTTCATGAACGGTAGTGAAAAATTGCTGCTATGTACAGTTCAAGCTCTCTAGCCTAGGACTGAGCAGAACTCAATATTTAAAATGCCACAGTACGAACATTTGAGACATACTGAAGATGGTATGCATGCATATGACGGTGAACACGGAACCTTCAATTCAGTATTCTCATACCATTCAATGGCCAGCGGCGTATGGTCCCAGTTTCTAACAAAATGCTTTGCCCTAAACGAGAAAACAATGTGCGAAATAAACAAAATGGAATTTAGTTGGGAGCAGAGGTTATGAAGACTGCATATGTACTTTAATACCAATCTCCACCATAAAATACAAATCGAGGGATCATACCCACTACATATGAATAAGGAAGGAGATACAATAGTTTTGCACTGAACTCTCGAAATATAACTGACACTTTATACAAAAATGTCCTACTCATGTTATTGTAATGTCTTTCATACTATGCACTTGAT
Organism: Cyrtodaria siliqua; assembly: GCA_037043455.1. Classification (NCBI taxonomy): domain Eukaryota; kingdom Metazoa; phylum Mollusca; class Bivalvia; order Adapedonta; family Hiatellidae; genus Cyrtodaria; species Cyrtodaria siliqua. The sequence continues at coordinate 268,802 of JAWPHD010000983.1, forward strand.
CTTACGGATGAATCTGTGGAGTTACAGGAGTCGTCAGGGATTGCCGTGTCGTCTTCAAACACTTCAGTCCTGTCGTTGTAGGTGGACTCCCATTGGTGGGTTACATCAGATTGTTCACTGGCAGCTTCTTTCTTTGGTAGGGATAGGTCTAATGCTTCAGTCTGAATTATTTAACGGAAAAAATGACGAAGCTTGAATGGATTTAAGGATGGGTTTTTCTTGTATTTTTTGTCGAAGCTTAAAAGGATGTATATTTGGTTAGAAAAATATTTCCCTTGTACCTTCTGTCCAAAGTAAATACCTTAATTTTCTCTATGTCAGTGATGGTATTTTATACATTTAAGCGGCCTCGGTAGCTCGGTGGATAAGGTCTTGCGCTTTAAAACTACAGACCTAGGCACCACGTGTGTTCCAGACCTAGGTACCACATGTGTTCACTTACTGGCGGCGGCATGTCTCATGGAAAACTTCCTCCTTCGTCTCATTTCCTTTTGAGTTCATTACGTGTTTTAACAGGGCGTAAAGCCCCAGTCATTTAATTTGATAAGTATGATTGCATTTACCATAAACTAGACAAGTTTAAAGTTTTAAATAACACATGTTTCATCTTAATGTGTTTATTTCTTTAAAACCATATCAATACACACCGATTCAAACATTGCAATAACTGTTTGAACAAAGATACATTGATTTAATTTTATGTATTTTATGTCATTCTATCCTCATATCATTTCCCTCTGAGCTCATTGCATTTCTAACGAGGCATAAACCAACATTCATCCTTATATGGGTTTTGTAGCTTGTTTGAGTGAAACAGGACATGCGCAGTGAAGCCGTATATCGTATCTGTCTGGGGTCACTCATGTAGATGGCGATAAGCATGCTTTACAGCTTGAATTCCTATAGAACTCGTCTAAAAGACTTGAATGGTATAAACACATATTTTTGAACGTTCAAAGGTCACCGTTTCGTCTGTGGATTTGACGTTTTCGTAGATCAGTCTACTCGGTGTAGAATGCGGCAATATTTCCGGGATCTTTATGTGTCCGGGATGTTTACGGAGCAAAATGAAATCGTAATAAGTGCAACTCTTTAAAAGTGTTTTCATGGATATCATTAAGACCTTGGCCAAATTTAACAGTGAACACTATCGACGCATCCACTGCGCAGCTATTGCTTTTGATAAAAACAGTAACACTTATTTCAGTTTGATAACTCTCAGATTTTCATTAATTATACAAATAATTATTTGCATTCCAACCAGTTCACAGGCCCACAGTCATGTTTATATCTCTTATCGGCAGCTTTTTTACGCTTGCGTAAAACCTTGATTATCATTAAAGGGGTTGATGTACTATTTTCAAACAAGGTTTATTTTAAAGGGCTCTGAAAAAATAGTGTTATTATCCCTGATACGTCGTTTTTGTAGCAACTGATATGACACATGATGTGCAATCCATATCTTCCCGCATGGGTTATCACCGGCGATTTGCGGATGATAACCTGTATGAGACGATAACCCGAGTAAGTGACGTCAATTCCGTTAATTTTACTGACGTCATTAGCGTGTTTAACGTTTGTTTAAATTTCATTTCCGTTTAAATGGATGCAGGGGAAAAGTCGTTTGAATCTCTGGCCACTTTTATCCGGTTCACGGGAAAAAAATTGTCAAGAAAGCGCTAGATTCAGGTATGTTTTTGCTTAATTAGTTTCTTAATATTAAACAACTTTTGTTCAACTAAAGTGCACATCCTTCTACAGAATGAGCTCTTCCCTCTGTTGCAACTGGTATTTCGATTCATCCAATACGTTCTGAGATTAGCCCTTCCTATTGTTCACGGTCATGTACGCTTTCTTCCATTGCCAATACTTTAGGAGGGTTAATCTTATAAAAGCCTAGATATGAATCGAAATACCCGTTTGCGGTGGAGAAAAATTCCCATTGTGTAGGTATGCGCGCTCTACTAAAACACAAAGTCAAATACAAAGAAAGTTATTCAGCAAAAACATACCTGAAATACGGACCTCGGTATTGATACTGAATTCTCGGGATGATATCAGGTGTGATATGGAAAATTTATGCTTACGTCTGTCGTGAACTATTGTTCGGGGCGCTTGTTTAACGTTTTAAGCTACATATGCCTTTGTTTCTTAATGTAGCCTATATACACTGAAAAAACATCAGTTTAGCACTACTTTTACATTTCCAACTTTAAAGTGTTATAACTACAGTTGTTTTTATAGTAAACTTATTTTGAATGGTGTCATTAGTTTGCAAATATAGCTAACATAAATACTATTTACAGCCGTTAATTACCCAGGTGACGGTGCCGTACGGATGCAGTGAGCGCGTTAGGTATGGACAGACCAAATCTACAATCCTGCTGCATTTGTGGGGCACTACCACCTTGGGATTGTTATATTAATTCTGTTCGAAATGTTTTGCAATACTTTGTAACATCACAACAGTATCACCTTCTCCGTTATTTCTATTAATTAGGAATACAAATAATATAATATTATGTTTATAGCAGAAAAATGTTCATGTAAATACTTAGAACTGTAAATATGTTTATTGTTATGTCATATGTTCTATGTATATATGCATTTGTAATATCTCACGGGCCTATGGCCTATAGATTTATGAATAAAATCTTCTTCATATCTCTTTGCGGAAAAGAAAGTTATTTTATAATGTGAATTATTTCAAAACATTGGCAAGAATGCTTTTTTCTTCTTTTTTTATCAAATATAAGTATCAGAGTTATCTTCCATTAAAACAGTTAAAACAGCATAAATATGAGAACATGAATGGTAAAACTGTATTATATAATATTCTGTGTTTAAATTGTTAAATACCGCAAACCATAATTGATAATAACCTTGAATTAACGAAATAATAGAGCCAAAGTTAAAGTACAGTGAAGATATTAAACAAAAGGCCCAAGAGGGCCGAGGGCCTGTATCGCTCTACTTGCTATATGCAGTCTGTGGTAGTGGGGAGAGGAGTGGGGAGGGGGGATATTAGTTGTTGTGGTACATAAGACACGCTCATTTGCCCCGTGAGTGGCAGTCGAACAGAAAGTACTGCCAAGTCCCCCAAGTACCCATATAAAGTGGCCCCTTTACACTAGAGAAGTAGCTTAAACTAACAACACCCGTTTTATAAATGCATTCACAGTAATTCGTTTGTGTTTTTTTACCCGATTACCCACTAGGGCGCCCCAGCAGACGGAACCAAAATACGAAAACCTATTGCGCATCTGCACATCCTTAAATTACAAAAACACCACACATGAACTTGAAATCACAAAGGGTATGGAGGGAGTTAGCATCACAAGGCAGAAACTCTGTTATAATAAATCACTGCAAGTCCTCAAGTTGCACCCCTGTAGACAGGCCTCTTTATGCCGGCGGTCAAATATCGTTTTATATAATTATGTTGTGCCTAACCATACCAAATTAAAACTAGAGGTTCTCTTTAGTAAAAACTGGTGTCTCCTCCACTGGTGAAAATGCCATAAATCCGCCAAAAATCATTCAACTGGAACAGGTTATTGATATACGCAACATGGCTGAGGAGAACTAGTCCGGACAAACTTTGTGTATTAAAACCTTTAAAGAGCCACAACTCCAATAAAAATCATTTAACCGGAACACAACATTAATATGCACAACTAGGCTTGGTAGAACAGGAGAACTAGTCGGGAAAAAGTTTGTGTATTAAAACCTTTAAAGGCCATAACTCTGCAAAAAATCATTCAACCGGAACACGACAATGATATACGCAACCTGGTTGAGGAGAACTAGTCCGGACAAATTTGTGTATTAAAACCTTTAAAGAGCCGTAACTCCAACTACATATAAATCATTCAACCGGAACACTTACAACTAGGCTTGGTACTGATCATTTCTGCCAAATTTTATTGAAATCCAGCCAGGAGTTCACGAAAACAAGTCCGGATAAAATTTGTGTATAATGGAACGTAACTCTGTAAAAAATCATTCAACAGGAACACGACGATGACATTTGCAACTAGGTTTTGTACTAATCATCCCTGGCAAGTTTCTTTGAAATCCGGCCTGGGTTTCAGGAGAACTAGTCTGAACAAAGTTAGTGTATTAAATCCGGGACTATAACACTGTCAAAAAGCATTCCACCGGAACACGGCGATGATGTATGCAACTCGGCTTGGTATTGATCATTCCTACAAAGTTTCGCTTAAATCCGGCCAGGGGTTCAGGAGAACTAGTCCGGACAAATGTGTGTACTAAAACCTCTAAAGGGCCCTAACTCTGCCAAAAATCGTTCAACCGTAACGCGGCGACGATATTCACAACCATGGATATACAGGTGTATGTATATCTATGGCACAACTAGGCCCGATAATGATCATCCCTAAACCGTTTTGTTGAAATCCGGCCAGGAGTTCAGAACAGACTAATCTGGACAAAGTTTGTATATTAAAACTTTCAAAGGGCCATAACTCCGCAAAACATCATTCAACTGGAACACGGCGACGATATGCACAAATAGGCTTGATACTGATCCACCTTGACAAGCTTCGCTAAAATCCGGCCAGTGGTTCAGGAGAACTAGATCGGACAAAGTTTGTGCATTAAAACGTATAAAGGGCCATAACTCCGTCAAAAATATTTCAGTCGGAACTCGGTGATGATATGCACAACTTGGCCTGGTACTGATCATCCCTGAAAGTTTCATTGAAATCCGGTCAAATGAAGGCCCTATCATCTTAACGAGGCAAAATACAGCAATCATTTTTAACCAAATCAAAGGCCATACCTCTGGTATTGCTAATCCGATTTGGCTGGTTTTCGAAAGTGTCCAAGCTTTCATTGATATTAATAACCTTATAAGTTTGGTAAAGTTCAGATGAAAAATGAAAGTCCTATCAACTTAACGAGGAAAAATACAGCATTTTTAAATAAATCAAGGGCCATAACTCTAGTGTTACTGGTCCGATCTGGCTGGTTTTGGAACTTCTCCGAGCTTTCATTGATATAAACAATCTGTGCATGTTTGTTAATGAACAAATAATAAATGAAGGTGCTAGAGTGTTGACATCAAACAGTTAACACGTTTTCTCAATAATTCAAGGGCCATAACTTCGGTGTTGCTAGTTCGATCTGGCTGGTTTTCGAATTTGACCGAGCTTTCATCAATATCAACAACCTGGCAAAGGTTGGTAAAGATAGAGTGTTGACAAGACATAATATTGCAATTTTCCGTTAATTCAAGGGCAAATACTCCGGTGTTGCTGATCCGATCTGGCTGGTGTTCGACTTCATCTGAGCTTTCATTGTTATTTATAATCTGGTAAAGTGTGATAAAGATCGGATGAAAAATGGAAGCGCTAGAGTGTTGACAAGACATAATGTAGCAATCTTCGTTAATTCAAGGGCAATAACTCCGGTGTTACTGGTCCAATCTGGCTGGTTTTCGAACTCGTCCGAGCTATCATTGATAAACTATATTACAACAGTTTCGTAAAACTCAATTAACAGGGCATTTTTCAGCAAAACAAGGGTCATAACTCTGTTGTTACTAATCCGATCAAGCTGGTTTTCGAACTCGTCCTAGCTATCATTGATATAAAGACTCTGGCAACGTTTCGTAAATATCCGATTATTAATGAAGTCTCTAAACAAGTCAAAAGTTAACGGACGGACGATGGACGATGGACAGACGACGGACAACTCGCCATCGCAAAAGCTCTGCTGGCCTTTGGCCTGTAAGTATCACTAAACAGTTTAACCCTTGCCAGTCACGGTAAGTCACGGTAAGAACTTTCTGGTGCCTAAACAAATATATGTGTTATTCGGTTCTTGTTTATTTTCTTAAAATGTGCAAAAAGTTTCTCTCTTTTTTTGTTGCAGGTGACAAGAACGGGACTTCATGATTTCATACAGGTTTGGATATGCCTGAATGTTTCTGAGCCCAGATCTGAGAATATAATACGGGTAGTGATACACTTGAAAATGAAAGTCAAATGGACAAATTCAAGAGGGTCTCGTCAAACTATTGATATTTGAAAAAAAAAAAAGCAAATTGGTCAACCCCGTGTTCTTTGCCGGATATTTCGAGCAACAGACGTCAAGCTTCACAAATAAAATATTTTTAAGAAAGTTGAGGAAGTTCTACAGTGGTCCAGAGGGGTCCTGGTACATATGTAGAGCAATGCAAAATTAACTGTGTTGTGAGACGTGTGAAGCTAAAAACAAGTAAAGGAGGACAAAGATCAGACAAATTCAAAGAAATTACTCGGTATTAGAAATTGACAACAACTTTGTCTTGGAACAGGCAAATTGATCAAAGTTATAAAACAATGTAAAACATTCGCTAAAATGGATAGCCATTGTTAATTGAACGAAGAAGAAAAAAATAGCGTTGTATTGTTTTTTAATTATCAGCCTTTTCAGTGGAGGTCTCAGAGGTGGTCTTCGCGTTAAACATGACACACAAATGACGCCATTGCGATACAAACCGATGTGAAACTAACGAAACTGTTAATCCTTTACTCTGTAACAAATTACCATATCGAAGAATCTACCTCGATGTGTCACCCATATGTCTATATGTGACCGCTTATATAACAAGAAATTCGCGGATTCACATGTCTCGCCTAACGGGAGCGGGACTTAGAAATAAAAGATAAATGCCGCTTAAATGAAAGTTTGTCATTTTAATAACTAAAAAGAATGGAGTTAACAGTTTTCTGATATATGACATTTCAGTGCCATTCTATAAAAAAAGAAAAGAAAAAAAGAATCATCTGCCCAAAAAGTAGAGCAGAGTCATAGATGAAATCCATGTGTGCACTAGATGTACTACCCAACACAGCAGTCAAAATAGAATGTTTTGTCTTCCAAAGATTAAGCTATAAACTAGGTTTAAAGAATCTGGTGCATACATATAGTTCATGAGAAAGTGACGTAAACGTAATTTAAAGTTATCTGCCCTTTGCTTGGTTGGGTGAATGTCACATCCACATTTGCTTTTTCGCTGCGATGTACTAACTACCCAAGATACAACTATAAGCAAGGCTTGAAAGGTCTAGTGCAAAAAGATTGTGAGAAAGTGACCTAAACGCAAAAGTTTGAATTTAAAAAATATTAAGTTATCTGCCCCTTGCTTGGAGGTCAAGGTCACATCCGCACTTGCTTTGCCACGTTGCGATGTACCACCCAAGATACAACTATAAGCGAAGTTTGAAAGGTCTAGACCATAAAGTTTGTGAGAAAGTGACATAAAAGCAAAAGTTGAAGGTAGCAATTATTAAGTTATCTGTCCCATGCTTGGAGGGTCAAGGTCACATCCACATTTGCTTTGCCACGTTGCGAAGTACCACTCAAGGTACAACTATAAGCAAAGTTTGAAAGGTCTAGAGCACAAAGTTTGTGAGAAAGTGACCTAAAAGCAAAAGTTGAAGGTAAAAAGTATTAAGTTATCTGCCCTTTACTTTGAGCGTCAAGGTCACTTCCACATTTGCTTTGTCACGTTGCGATGTACCACCCAGGATAAAACTATAAGCAAAGTTAGAAAGGTCGAGTGCATACAGTTTGGAGAAATTGACCTAAACGCAAAAGTTGAGTGTAAAATTATTAATTTGTCTGCCCTTTGCTTGGAGGGTGTAGGGCACATCCGCATCTACTATGTCACGTAGCGATGTACTACACAAGATGCAACAACAAGACGAATTTTGATGCAAGGCATCTAAGATGCCGCATTTGCCGCATTTTTGTTTAAAGGAGGAAGTAAAGAAGCTGCAATGCATGTGAAAAACTGAATGTGTTCTTAAAGCTGATCAAAAGCTCTTTTAAATAACAAATTGCCCAATTAGGCAACATTAGTCATGAATCAGGTAATATTGGGTAGTGGGCAATAAATACAACGCGAAAGATGCTTATAAAAAAAAAAAGCTTTTATTTTCATTTGCAAACACATTTTTGTACGAAATAAAAAGACATTGACTTATATTGACTTCATTGTCTCAGTAAATTGAAGATTTACATATTCGGAAAAAAAAGGGAGATAACATATATATTTACAGATAATCAAATACCAGAATCAATTTATAAATAGCACGTTCTTGAAATATGTGAATCAGCAGAAAGTCGCATTGTAAGATATTTTTTAAAACAAAATCGAAATGAAACAAGTTTATGTAAAGCTTTAGTACTTTAAACTGATGCATTATAGATTGAAAGCGGTTTTTGTTGAATAGTGGTATTTTGAAACTGTCACGAGTAATATATGTACAAATCAGAATGTGATTGTTACTGAAAAGTTTCTATTTTCAAACTATGGTGATGAATATGCAATTGAAATTGGTCTAATGGGGAAACGTATAGTAACCAGTTATGTATTTAAGGTTAAATGTGTACCAGTGGGAAAACACACATATGAAATAATACATAAGCATAAATACATTATAATAGAATGCAAACTCTTAACAACAAGAAGAATTGATATGTCCCCTACAGGTCAATGTATGAATTAGTTTTTTGGAGGATTATTATTGTTTTCCTTAGATAAAGTGACAAATGAACATGTAAATGCATAATGTACCGTAACGGCAATGTAATGCGGTACTGCATTAGGTAGCGTGTTTAATTTTGAAGCGTAACATGCCCAATTAACTGTCAGAAAAATATGAGACTAAACATAACTTTTCATATAAGCTACCTACCGTTTTTCTATTTTTAGTAACAGTAACCTTGACTTTGACCCCAGTGACCCTAAATGAAATCCCAACCTTCAGTTTCATATAAGCTACCTACCCTTACAGTTTCATTCTAATAGCTCATTCCGAACTGATGTTACTGAGCAGAAACCTTTTTTATATTTTTTGTAACAGTGACCTTGACCTTGTCTCCAGTGACCCCAAATGCAATCCCAAGCTTCCTTTTCATATACGCTATCTACCCATAATGTTTCATTCCAATATCTCATTCCTAACTGTTATTGAGCGGAAACCGTTTTTCTATTTTTAGTAACAGTGACCTTGATCCCAGTGTCCCTAAATGTAATTCCAAGCGCTTTTTCGTATAAGCTACCTACCCATAAAGTTTCACCAGTATCTCATTCCTAACTGAAGTCATTGAGCGGAAACGAAGTGTGACAGGCTGACGGACTGATTAGTGTGAAAGACTGACAGACTGACTGACTGACGGACAGACAGACAGACAGACATACAGACAAACAGACGGAGTACAATTCTATAGTCCTTCCGGTCTATAAACATTGTGGTGGTCGTTTCGGCCACTGACCGTTCCAAGGCGGTAATCACTTTTAATGTGTAATCCGACTTTAAAGGGACACACAGCAATATTGAAGATTTTTTCAAACGTAGCGTCTCGATTTATTAATCCAGTATCATTTTTACTTTTAACCTTTTTGCATATAATTCAATAAATGAGTTTTCATTTCTTCTTCTTATTTTACCATAGTTTAACATAATTTATATATTAATAATCACCAGTTAGTAATATGTAAAAAAAAAGATTTTCTTATAATTAATATTAATGATTGAAAAGATGCAAGTTAGCCTATATGAAAAAACTAACGGGACGCCGTGAGTTCCCCTCACCTAACACCCACCTCCCCACACACACACCCACATCCCCACCCCCACCACCCACCCTCCCCATTTAAAAAAAAATCAAGATTGCCGTGTGTCCCTTTAAAGGGGGTACGTCTTGCTATTCGTGGTAGTCGATGGATCCGATTAAAAATTGACAAATACTAATAGATTTCTATTCTAAAGGGCATAAACAATGAATGAGACTAAAAAAAGCCCCCATATTTAGAAAGAAATTCATTTTGCACAGTAATACTCGTATGTGCTATCCCAGAAACAAACCCGCCAACAAAGACAACCATTCAGAGAAGCGAAACAACAAACACTACACATTCCAAGAGAAACTATGCATACACCAGCTACGCAGATACAGCGACACACTCAGCTAGACCAAGTTGCCGCGAGGGGTTCGATTCTCCTCTCGGTACCTGGTAGATGACTTTAAACCTTAGAACTTCATACAAACACATGCACACTTTAAATCGGTAATCACAATAAAACGATCTGTGGCAAATGCCGTCTGTCTGTGGCAAATGTCGTCTGTCAGTGGCAAATGTCGTCTGTCTGTGGCAAATGCCGTCTGTCAGTGGCAAATGTCGTCTGTCTGTCGCAAATGCCGTCTGTCAGTGGCAAATGTCGTCTGTCAGTGTGGAAAAAGTCGTCTGTCTGTGGCAAATGTCGTCTGTCTGTGGCAAATGTCGTCTGTCAGTGGCAAATGTCGTCTGTCTGTGGCAAATGTCGTCTGTCAGTGGCAAATGTCGTCTGTCTGTGGCAAATGTCTTCTGTCAGTGGAAAATACCGACCCACCCGTTACGTCGCTATTGCTTGACCACCAATTATTGAAGGTACTACGCGATAATTGCTTTTTTGTGTCGCCTGCGGAGCATGGCAGACACTTAGGGATCACTTTGTCCGTCGTCGTCCGTCCGTCCGTCCGTCCTTTGCACTTGCAACCTAACCTTGCCATAACTTGAAACTTTATACAGCTCTTCCTTATCAATTATCCAGTGCATATGTATGCCCCTTTTCAGAAACGTTAACACTTAAACAAGGCTCCTTTATTCATGAAGGATTGCACCCCTGTCTTCAAACTGTATAGTTAGATGTACTTGCTGAAATAAGCACACGGCAGGCGACACAAGTGTTCCGTGGAACACCATTCTAGTTACATTTACAAATATATATTTATAACAACTGAATTGCACAAAAAATGTGTTTTGATTTAAGCGTTCAATATATAGAGGATCTTACATCAGTACTTATTCATTAACGAGGCAAAATGATATAATATTAACGTGACGTCCATGACGTCATTAACGTTTTGTTATACCACTAGTGGAATATCGAAAATATTGAATGGTGTTATTACACTCCCACACCACATATTATGTGATAAACTGGGATATGCGATACTTGACAGAACTTGTTTTAGTTCTACTTTATAGTAACTGGAATTACAGTCTGCATACATGGCAGAGCAAAAGCATGCAAATAAAGCAAAACAATAAATATAAGAAAAAATAAGATTAGCGATGAAGTATACGAATGAGGGAAAATAATGCATTTTATAACTGTTTTATACGAACTGATATTGAAACTAACCGTCAAGACTCGGTATTGTATCAGTCAGAAACGATTCATAGGCACCACGGTTCAACGCGGTCATTTCCCACAGTTTAATTATCATTGGCGAGACAGACCACAAATTTATTCTTGAGTAGACCCAGTACTGTATACCTCCCGCCATCCGTAAGAATCGACAATTACGAGTTGAACTCCCAGTATTCGAACAGCGGTGAGAGGCGATAATGTTTTAGAACGCAACGTCGTTAACCCCTCGATCACTAAGGCGTTGAAGGATAAAACGTTCATCACATTTTGGAAAATAATTATGAAGATATGAATATGAGATTGATAACAAGGCAGAACATGACATTTCCCCCCCAGTAAAACCAGGAACATACTGTGGTATAATTAATCCGATCTGGCCGGTTTTCCGAGTTTTCATTAATATAAAGACCCTGACAAAATAAGGTAAATATCAAATGCAAAATGAAAGTGCTAAAGAGTAAAACAACAACGGACGACAGACGACAAACAACGACGGAGAGCTCACCATCCCATGTATAAGCTCGCCTGGCCTTCGGCCATTAGAGCTATAACAATTGACTATTAAAGGGAATGTAGTGACACAGCCATCTTTATTATTAAGAGTTCTGAAAAACTTGAATAAGGGTGAAAGAATTATCAAAATCGGTTGATAAACAAAGAAGATATGATCATTTAACGTTTCTGTTGAAACCGATATGGAAGCGGCCATTTTGAGAGGTATGACATCACGTTTCTAAATGACCATATATGGAATATTTATAAATTTGAAAATGTACACATTTATAGGGGAATATGACAGCAATTGTATGAAAATGTGTAATACTCAATGGCAATAATGCTTTATCTGACCAGTAAAAACATTTGCATTCATTTGCAATGATTTTCTTCGCTTTAAACGATATTTAGAAATATTCCATATAGGGTAATATGGAACTATGATGTCATAGTTCTAAAATGGCGGCTCCCATATCCGTTCTAGAACAACCTTTAAATGGTCATATCTTTTTTGTTTATCATTCGATTTTGATAATTCTTTACCTTTTCCAAGTTTTCCAGAACTCTCAATAATAGAGCTTGTTTGGCTGTGTCGCTACATTCCCTTTAACAATCAAGTTTTATTTATTCCTAAAGGTATTTTGACGCTGCAAAATCTCCTTATACGGCTAATAAAAATATATGATTAGTAATTATAAAGCATAAAGCTAAATATTTTTGATTGCCCGGATGTATGTACAGATGTATGTACAGATGTATGTACAGATGTATGTACAGATAGATGTATGTACAGATGTATATACAGATGTATGTACAGATGTATGTACAGATGTATGTATGAATAAATGATTTGTTTGTTTGTATGGTGTTTTACGTCATTTTCAACACATGTAAGGCTATACATGACGGTCGATTTTGTGTGGTGGAGGCTGACATGAATGAAAACCCGCCTTCAAGAATTGTGTCTCCCAACTATATCCGCCTCACCCAATCCCACACCCTTTTAAAATTTGACGGGCAATAATTAACAAATTAGATTGATTAAGAATACCTGCAATTTCTATATAAAACAGTAAAACAAAGCCTATTTGAGGTTATTATTTCATTTCTAAATGGAAAAAAATATCTATTGGGTGTTAACTAGTCATTTCTCTCCAAATTATTTGTAACAATAAAAACGATCATGTAACCGATATATACTCTAATTAAGGAAAATAATATGCAAGAACTGTTAAAATAAATTAAATTAAAACAAATGTTTTAAACAATAATTTATGCACAACCTCGTCTTTCCGAAAACTGTATTGATAGATACAAATCTTACCGTGTTTTCATCCATGTTATTTGTCCTTTTATTTTCCGAAAAACAACAACACGAAATGAATTGTCAAATAGCGTGTTTTATTGTATACTAATAATTGTCAGGTTACTGTTTTTGTTTTATTAAGTTTATTATACTTATCCGCCATGAAAGATATATTGTGTAAATACAAAGTTTTATGTCTGCAAAAATCAGTGGACTCTATAAACATTAATTTCGAAAGTGTAAAACACTGATTTTTTTTTCGCGAATAACACTTTGCAACGCGTTGACGTGACAATACGATTTACAATAAGGTATTAACGATTTTTCACCATATAGTTCACACTGTTCCGTAAACTTGACGGACAAAGTGGTGAAAACTGGCGACAGATAATACAAACAACAAAGGACGCGAAGCCTCCTTTATAGATGGTACTAATGGGCAATGACGTTCTGTGGGGATTGATAATAAGGCGAGAATAAAGATATAGAAGGTGAGAAAATTAGTAACCCTGTAAGAGTCGACGAGGTACACAACTATTCCACTGAAAGTGTTTTTTTTTATATGTGAAAAAAGGCGTGTTACATTCAGGGGTATTAGAAAAAAATCCAGAACCTTTTTTTTCCGTGCGTACAAAAGCATACTTATCCTCGCTGTACTGCACTGGGCAGTTTAGCGAGCAGACCTCGTTTTAAAATCTCTTCCGAAGGAGCGGTATGGTGGGAAATTATTTCGATAATTTACCCAAATTCGGTCCTGGCTGGGATTGAACGCGCGATCATTGGGTTACTAAACCGCTATGCTAATCGTTACACCACGGCGCCACCAGGACTGTTTTTTGGATGATGTTAGACTAGACACGGCCTGCCAAGGAGTTTTTAATAAAGTTTTGTTTTGTTTGTTTATTTGTATGGTGTTTTACGTCATTTTCAACACATGTAAGGTTATATATGACGGTCGATTTTTTTGTGGTGGAGGCAAACCACCCTCTTTTCCTGGGTAGAACAAGTACTGTACGCCTCCCGCCATCCGTAAGAATTTAATAAAGTCATCTCGGTCATAAAATAATTAAAAACTAGCCATGTTGGACTAGAAACAGCAGAGGTATGGCCACTGAATTAGTTACAACTGTTAAACTGTCCTTCGGTTAACACAGTTTAACAATATTTGTAAAAGTTTGGTTTGTAAGGATCGATTGATGAAAAAGTTAAACTCTAGTTCAAACCAAACTTTTTCCAATATGTTCAAATCGGCAAATTTACGATAAAAGATCAAAGAAGTTTGAAAACCAGCCCTATCTGACTCATACCCAGTCTCTCCAACACTTGTTTTATATACGTAGATTTGGTGGAATTCAAGTGAGAAACAAAGGGATGTGGATAGACCCTAGGGCCGACTATGGTGGGATGGTTGTATCCGTCTGTTCAAGCCCAGTAAGTATTTATGGTTATAGGGTGGGGATATTAACGGTTTGCAAGTTATGACCGGGGTCTATTTCCCAGTGGTTGGAATAGACCCCATGGGCCAATGCTTATTTGTGGTCTGTATCCGTCTGTTCATGCCCAGTAAGTGAATATAATTGTGTGATTATAGGGTAGGGATCTCAACTGTTTCCAATCTACGACCAGAAGTTATTTCCTCAGGGGTGGGGACGGACCCCGTGGCCAATGTTGTTGGATTGTTGTATCCGTCTGTTCATGACCAGTAAATGTATTAAGGTTCTAGGATGGGGATCTCAACGGTTTCTAAGTTATGATCCAGTGGGCACGGACCCTGTAAAACTGTATTTTCAGAGAAGAAACTCGTTCAATGTTTTCCCTATTTACGTCTAAGAAAAACATATAACCCCTGAGGCGTGGCCAAATTTGAACCCAGGATTGCCATTTGAAGAAAAAAACACTTGATCGAGGAAAATAAGCTGAAGTTAAATGCATATCCACTTTTGTACTTTCAGAGAAGAATATTTGTTTGATTCTCTTATATAACTCTATATATATAACTATGACCGCCGTGTGTGTATGCGTGTGTGTGTGTGTGTGTGTGTGGGAGTGGTGGGGTGGGGTGAGGAGTGAGGGGAGTGTGTGTGTAGAATTGACCACAGTGTCGCTATTTTAACAAACTTGGTAGAGGACCTTAAGCTGAAGCAAGCTCTATGCCCTGTGGTTTCGGAGAGGAAGGATGTTCAAGTCTTTCCTATATAAAGCTATGCAAATCATGCACAATCACTATAAATACAAAGTAACGTTGAAACACCTGGGCACAGCCATTTTTAACATAGGGACTTCATTTATACACACTTAGTTTAATACCTATTGATCATTGCTCACACTTAGTTTAATACCTATTGATCATTTCTCACACTTAGTTTAATACCTATTGATCATTTCTCACACTTAGTTTAATACCTATTGACCATGTCTAAAGAAATAATATTTGTTCAGGTTTTGACTATTTTTAGTAACGGCGGCAAGATCTTGAATGTCCAAATTGCAATTGACCTATTTTTTCTTTTGTTATGTTCCAGCTCTCTCAAAAGCTTCCATGTGACATTTGAATACAATTGTCACAGCGGTTTCAAAGAAACTGCTACTCTCAAACTGCTGCTAACGGGCGCATACGCCGCCGGACGTAATCTGCTGGCTTTTGGACAGAAGAGTTGAAAACAAGAGGCCCAAGTGGGCCTGTGGACGCTCTACTGACTCAAGATGACGCTTATGTACAAGGGGTCATAACTCTGTCAAAAATCATTCAACTGAAACATGGCAATGACATACGCAACTAGGCTTGGTACGGATCATCCCTGCCAAGATTCGCTGAAATCCGGCCCGAGGTTCAGGAGAACTGGTCTGTACAAAGTTAGTGTATTAAAACCCTTAAGGGGCCATAACTCTGCCAACATTCATTCAACTGGAACACGGCCATGAAATGCGCAAATAAGCTTGGTACTGAAACAGACCAGGAGTTCAGTAGAGACTAGTCTGGAAAAAGTGTGTGTATTAAAACATTTAAAGGGCCATAACTCTGCCAAAAATCATTCAACCGGAATACGGCGATGATATGCACAATTAGGCTTGATACTGATCATTCTTGTCAAGTTGCGTGAAATCCGGTCAGGGGTTCAGCAAAACTAGCTAAGAAAACGTTTGTGTATCAACACCTTTAAAGGTCTATAACTCCGTTAAAAATCTGTCAATCAGAACATGACGATGATATGCACAACTGGGTTTGGTACTGATCATCCCTGCAAAGTTCCTTTTTAATCCGGCCATGGGTTCAGGAGAACTAGTCAAGACAAAGTTTGTATTAAAACCTTTAAAGGGTCATAACTCTGCCAAAATCATTCCACCGGAACAAAGCGATGATATGAACAACTAGACCTGGAACTAATCATCCCTAACACGTTTTGGTTAAATCCGGCCAGGGGTTCAGGAGAACTAGTCCAGACAAAGTCTGTGTATAAAAACCTGTAAATGGCCAAAACTCTGTCAAAATAATTCAACCGGAATACGGTTACGATATGTACAACTAGGCTTGGTACTGTTCATCCCTGCAAAGTTGCATTTAAATCCGGCCAAATGAAGGCCCTTCCGTCTTAACGGGGCAAAACACAGCATTTTTTTAACTACATCCAAGGCCATAACTCCGCTATTACTGGTCCGATCTGGCTGGTTTTCGGAATTCTTTGAGCCTTCATTAATATTAACAATTTAGTAAAGTTTGGTAAATATCGGATGAAAAATGAAGGCCCTATCGTCTTAACGAGGCAAAATGTAGCATTTTTAACTAAATCAAGGGCCATAAATCTGCTGTTACTGGTCCGATCTGGCTGGTTTTCATATGGTCCGAGCTTTCATTGATATTAACAATATGTTAAAGTTTGGTAAAGATCGGATGAAAAATGAAGGTCCTATCGTCTTAACGATGTAATAGTTAACGAACGGAGGGACGGACGACGAACAACTCGCCATCATGGCCAGTAGAGCTAACTAGTCATGTTGGAATCGAAGCTGCAGAGTTATGGCCCTTGAATTATTAAAAAGAAATGCTATACTTTTTCAAGAAAAAACGTCGTTTTACGATAAAAACAACAACAACAACAACCCATGACACCGGTCACCCACAGACATATTGGTATGCCCCGTACGTAGTATTATTCAGACGGTCTGTTTTAAAGGGAATGCATAGTAGTAACAAGAGGTCAATGACCTTGAAACTCTCTACTGAAAATCTGAACAGCTAGATATTGGAATGATATCATAATTATAACCGTTTATATATTTGTCATTATTTGAAGGGGTAATGTTTGTTAATCATTAAACAATACACGTTTTTGTGACCATGTTTGGAAGAGGAATGTTTGAAATCCAAGCAGCCCTTACAGTTGTCAGAGTAAATCATTTTGTGTTCAATAGTTCTCAAATGAAAATCATTTGTGTAACTCCTTCAGGTAGTTTAAGCGGAGCAAACGCCACAGGTTTTTCCTATATGCAAACAAAGTTGTCCACTGGTGGCTATGTTTGATATCAAATCAAAATGAATTTTGTTTAGGACCAAATACATGTCATGCCAGTCAATTTGGTAAAGGTTCCAAATCAACACCCCTTATAGTTTTGAGTAGTCGACACAAAACTGTATTTTAAAAATCTATTTTTACCTGTGGCGGCCATCTTGGCCGAACTGACTTTTATTTAGGACCAACTAGACATCAAGAGCAATATTCCTATAATATTTCATGAAAATCCATCAAGATAATTTAAGAGGAGTTTTCATCACAAGATTTTCCAATATAACTCAGTGTAAACAAAGATGGCCGCTGATGGCCATGTTTGACGTAAAATCAAAATGAATTTTGTTTAGGACCGACTACATGTCATGCAAATTATTTTTGTAAGGGTTCCACATCAATACCACTTATGGTTTTTGAGAAGTAGTCGCCACACCATTCTAATTGTAAAATATATTTTTAACTGTGGTGGCCATTTTGAATTTTCGACCGATCTGATTATTACATAGACATCAAGATCAACATTCCTGTAACGTTTCATAAAAATCCACCAAATAGTTTCAAAGGAGTAGTCGCCACAGGTTTAACTATATAACTCCGTGTAAACAAGATGTCCGCCGGCGGCTATGTTTGATATTGAATCAAAATGTATTTTGTTTAAGACTAACTACACGTCATGCCAGACAATTTGGTAAAGGTTCCAAATTAATAGCCCTTATGATTGTTGGGTAGTAGTCGCCACAAAACTGTGTGTTTGAAATCTATTTTAGCTGTGGCGGCCATCTTGAAAGTTTGGCCGAACTGATTTTTACTTAGGACCAACTAGACATCAAGAGCAACTTCCTGCAAAGTTTCATAAAATCTGTCAAGTAGTTTCAGAGGAATAGTCGCCACAAGACGTCCTTATATAACTATAAAACAAAGATGGTCACTGGTATTGAATCACAATGACTTTCGTCAAGGACCAACAGTATGTCATGCGGATAATTTTAGTAAAGGTCCATATCAGTATAACTTATAGTTTCGGAGAAGTAGTCGTTACAAACTTCTTTTTAAAGAAATATATGTCTAGCTTTGGCGGCCATCTTGGATTTCATATCAATTTCACATCAACCTGCCAGGATCAACTAGACCCTACGGGCAACATTGTTATAAAGTTTCATGAAAATCCATTCAATAGTTTCAGAGAAATAATCGCCACAAAAAAATGTATGGACGGACGGACGACGGATGTCGCAGCACGGCATAAAATCCTGGAAAACGGTGATTGGTTTATTAAAACTGGAATGAGAATTGACACCAATATAGATCCTGATCAAAATCGTACGATATACAAAGCAGATATTACCATTTAAAGGTTACATCTAAAACGGATATGGAATCCACCACCTTTTTAATGACTACGACGTCATGTTTCTAAATTACCATATATATGGCATATTGATAAATATCATTAGAGATCTTAACAGTAGTGGTTTATTACGTCTCTGGTATCATTTAAAGCAAAGAAAATCGCTGCAAATGACTGCAAAATTCGTCATTTATCATAGAATGCATGATTACAAGTTCAGTATATTTATTTTTTATTCAGTTTGAAAGCTGATGTGATTGTCTTAAACTCTTTCCTATAAATAAGTCAATTATAATATGCATAAATATTCCGTAATATGGAATTATAATTAATTAAGAAACTACGTATGAATGGCAGCTTCCGGAATAGTGATATCTTGGTGGGGGCGGAAAGGGAGCGGGGGAGGGGGAGGGTGATGGGGGCGTCCGTTATAATGATGGTCTGTGACTTGAAATGACTGGCCCCACACCGCTGTTTTATCAAGCCCTCATGGGACCAATAATCTGTATGTGAGGAAGATATCCAGCTGGCGTGCACAACGTCGGTGGTTCTACCGAGGTGCCCGCCCATGCACGAAAATTACCCAGAGGGGCGCCTGGGGGCTTTCGCCACCAATGGAAACAGAACCTGGACAGTCGCCTTATGTTGGTGAGACTATAATGTCCAATTCATTTGTTGGTATATACACATATGTACTTCTTAGATCTCAGGCATACAATCCGATTTTGCTAATTCTTTCACTTTTTTCCAAGTGTTTCGAACTCTGAAAAATAACGCCGGTTTTAATCTGGGACACAGGTACTCGGGGAGGAGCTTAGACTTACACTTAAATACTAATCAAACATTAAAAACACAAATTTAAAAAAAAAAAAAAATCAAACAAAATCTATATTACTATACTATATAAAGGTACAAATGTTCGAGGGGAAAACCACCGTTCAAAACCAATGCAGCGCCGAATTGTGTCTACTACAGGCACATTTTTGGACCGATTTTCAAGTTCAATATCTTAAATTGTACGGAACATATAAATCTAGACAGCCAACACATACATTTCTTTCAGTATCATTGTGTCTTTCGACACCAAACAGCGAAATGTTGAATTTCCCCAGGTAAGACACGATCTGATCCAGAATTACCGGTACCCCAGTCACCACTGAATACACATATTCAGCGCGTCCCTAGGCCGAAAGGCAATGTACGTGTATCGTATAAAACGTTTCTTTAAACTTACCGGTTAAAACAACATCCAGGCTAAATCACAGAGGCCACAATCCGCGAACGTTTATCGTGAATTTTTGAAAGATTAACAGCAAGCCATCACAATTTGTTGACCCGGAAGTACTTATGCAGCTCGCTGATCGCTGATTGGTCCATTGAAAACACAGTGTACTGTGGCCCGGCGCAATGGTATGTACGCAGTATGAGACGGTAACCAATGATACAGTGGTTGGTATAACACTTGGCGCCGAATTTGAAGTTTATTTACTTTTCACAAATTCATCAAACAGCAAAAAGAAATGTCGATCGTTACTTGGTAAAGTGTTAAGCAATATAGTTCTATTTCAAACTAAATTATATTCTATTGATTATATATACTGTGTAAACTACAGTCTTTCCAATTTCCAAGTCTCATATATAAATAAACAGTAATGTCAGTATATAAGTAGAACAGAATAGAAGTTTATTTTTCCATTATGCAGAATGAAGCATTTAAAGTACACACATTGGGCCCAGAAGATGCTTTCTTTTTTTTAATTACTATTCTGACTTTAAATTTTAACACACCAAGTCATAAAATAAAAATACAATTATCTAGAGTGACATTTTCATACTACAATGTAGATTAAAAGATGAGCACTGTGTCTTCTAAAATGACAGATCGTGGCAATCCCAATGTGTTAGTTTCTAAAAACTATTGCAATTTACTGACATTCTTTACCAAAAAAATGAGAACCTTGTTTTTGTATTTGTGTCCATTTCATGTGGTGTTTTAATCCAGCACAACTTCTATGGAACCAGCAATCACAACTTTCACATTGTATCCATTCTATATCTTTTTCATTGGTGTAGCAAACTTTACATTTGATAGTACTTTCATATTCTATTTCAGATTGTTCAGAATTGTCATCTTTGCTAACAACTGTTTCTTTTGACTTTCCGGCCCGCTTTTGTCTGGTATTAATTTCCGAAGTACTTGGCAAATCCTGTTGATCAAGCTCATCAGAGCTCACTGGTTTGGCTTTTTTTTTTGACTTTCGCATCCTCTTTTGACAGACAGATATTCCAAAAGTGCTGGTATCCTCATCTATTTCAGCAGTACTTGGCAATTCCTGTTCAACCTCTTCTTCAGGCACATCATGCGCAAGATTGTCAGAAATTTCAACATTTTCCAAAGTTGTTCTAGTGCTTTTTTGCTTTTCAACATTTCCACATAATTTCTTTGGTTTTCTTGATTGCTTTTGCTTTTGAGAAGTGCTTGGCTCAGTTTGTGCATTTTGTTTTTTCCCAGACAATCTAACCTGCTTCCTATGTGCCATTCTTTTTTCAATCTTAAAACTTTCCAATAGATCCTTTCGGAATTGATTGAACATAACCAGTAGAAATTGTTTGATGATTTTTTTATAGATTGTTGACATCACTTTGGCATCCATTTCAAGATCTTGATCAGACATATCACTGGAACCAGTTTCACCATGTTCAGCACTTCTACTTTTGTTAACAATCTGAACAAATTGATCAAATAATTCAGTACATTCCATAATTTTGTCTTTACAGCATTCAAAGATTTCGCTCCCATATTTATTCAAATTCTCATCAATCAGAAGTGACAAACATTTTTCTGCCAGTTGTATAAAGAAATGAAATAGAGGATCTGCAATATTTGTCAATCCTCTATTAACATTTTGTCTCCTTGAAACACCTAGAAGGGAATCTGGTTCCTCTGTGCTAGCATGAATATACTGTTCTTGCTCTCTTAGGGTGTCCAGTATGTGTACAGCACAAACTGCCTCTTCATAGATGACTTGTCCATCTACAGTCTTCGAATATCTGTGAGAAGTCTTTTTCATAGCAAACTTATGTCTCAGTTTGGCTATACAGTAACCAGCCACGTATCTGATTCTTGCACGACATGCATTTGTTACTGTTCTAGTAGAAACATGCCTGTTAGATACCGAAAAGAGCTTCGCTTTCTTATTAACAAAATATTTCCGAATTTCAACTGATGTATTATAACAGATATGTAAGTGTTCTGCGGTAAATACTTCGGATTCAAACAAAATCAAGCAGTTCATTCGGAATTCAGCACTGCAGTGATAACTGTGTACATCAGTGTAAAACTGGCCAAGATCTTTAGATTTAACCTTTTCTGCAGCTTCTTTAACTTCTAATGCACTAATCATTGATGTCATTTTAGAACATTCTTTGTTGCAGAACTCCATATACTTTTGTTTGTCCAAACGTTTTACAATTTCATTGGTGTTATACTGCATTGGTGTGAGAACATTTTCAGTTGTTAATTTCTGGAGCACAATGTCCAAATCCAAATCATCCGGAAGGTCAGTATTGGTATCTTGCTGGCTGATATTTGAAATAATGGTATTGAATTCCTCATCAACATCTGTTTCATCGTCAATATCATTAAAGTCGATATCTGGATCAATTGCCATGCCCATCATCTCCTGAACTGTGATGATTTTACTCTGATGTGCTGATCTGCAACATGTTTTAAATAAACTTATTAGTTATTGATTCTTAAACTTTATACCCCGCTATATTTCAAAAATGTTAGACCTCTGGGGCGTTTATTAGTGATTATACGGTAAGTTTTGTAGCCAAACTAATAGAACATTGCAAGATTTAAACAAATAGAGATTGCCGTGTGTGTCCATTTAATATAATAAAGTCTTTATAAAGAATAAAAAATGTAGTCTATATAAATAATGAAGTATTCCTACACGGAAATAACCGAATGTTCATCGATCCTTTAACCGGAGTGACACGGAAATAACCGATTGGTTATGATTGTAAACGATTTGTCACGGCTATGGTTTGTCGTCTGCGTTTTCATCCTGTTTTCGCGGCATATTATTGGCTATAGAATCATTATCCGTGGATGAAATAACCACTTATGACATTTCACCTTGATTAGACAATTTCAAATTCAATGGAATTCATGAGCAAATCAGAATGGACTAGAACTATTGATAAAAAACTTTTTTTTTCTCCCTGGAAAACAGCGTAGTGAGTGAGCTGAAGTTGACATTTCTTCAAAGCTGAAGTATATGATAAATAGACTAACAAATGTGTATTTTCATATCACACCCTATATCAGGCCCTCGACCCATATCAGCCCTTGAGCTAAAGTTCTCGGGCTGATATGGCATCTCAGGCCTGATATAGGAATATGAAAATACCAATTTATTATTCTATATATATTTGCCTTTTATATATATATATATATATATATATATATATGTTCAGTGTAAATTCTGTTAGAGGTTAATTATATGGTTTCTATCATTTTAATACAAAAAAAATGTATTTTTAAGAATAATTCTGAAAAAATACCAATCATGATGAACTTACATATATTATTAAAGGGATACACGGCAATCACTGACCATATATTATTAAAGGGATACACGGCAATCACTGACCATATATTACTAAAGGGATACACGGCAATCACTGACCATATATTATTAAAGGGATACACGGCAATCACTGACCATATATTACTAAAGGGATACACGGCAATCACTGACCATATATTATTAAAGGGATACACGACAATCACTGACCATATATTATTAAAGGGATACACGACAATCACTTACCATATATTATTAAAGGGATACATGACAATCACTGACTGTATTTATATTCAGGCCAAAGAGAAATCCCTAAAATAAATTATCAATTTAATTCATAAATAATGTATTTAAACTATTCTAAATAATAACATTCCTGATGCGCTCCATTTAAAGACATTTCAATTACGGTTTTATTTGAAGCAGAGGGGTAAATGGGTTTGTACTTGTCAGCCTGTCTTTGATTTCCACTCATTTTAGTCCGTTCTATACATTTCTTTATCAGGCTACTTGATAGAGTGATGGAAGACAGAGATGGAGAAGTTGAAGTAAACCATCTTTATCAAACCTTTGAATTTGAAGTGAAAGAATCTGGTTTATCTGTGGATTGTGGAAAGCGCGTGTTTATTGAACATATATTAAAACTATTCCCAAATGTGGTAAAAGAAAGAACAAGGCCTGCTACAACAACAAGGACAGTCTACAAAGGTATTGTTGTAAAACCTATAAGAGCACAGATACCATCACATGTTTTTCACATAGAAGACGTAAAGAAATACCTACCACCAGATTTTGTTGTAAAAGATGAGAATCAAGATAAAATAGTATGTGCTTTTGACAGTAATTACCACAGCAACGGCAACACTTTATATGAAACTGTGACATTTTTAAGCAATGGTGAATGGCATTTGGAGGTGAGTGGTGTACAGGTTGACTTGGCTAGTGTATATATTCTGAACAAATATAATCCAAACAAAGAAAGCATTGAAAATGTTTGTACTTCTGTAAAGAAATTAAGGTTGTGTGAAGGGGTAACGTTAACCACCAAAATTGTAGTGAGCAGATATCACATTATAGAAAAGTGGCAATCGAACCATGAAAAAGAGGAAAGAAGAGTTAGGTCCATTGTGTGCAAAATGAGCAAAATGTCACCAGAGAAGACATAAAAAAAATAATTCCCGATGCAAATGAAGAGATGATTGAAATATTTTTAAGCCAGGCCCAAAATATTAGTAGGGACCCAAAAGGTAGAAGATGGAGCAAGAACATTATAGCTGTATGTCTGCAGTGGTACTGCAGACGACCACAGGCTTATGAAGCTTTCCGAGCCAGTTAATTTTTAGTATTGCCATCACCGACTATTCTTGTTCTCTATAAAAATAAGGTTAAACATGAAGTCGGATTTGATGAAAATGTGTTCATGTGGATGCATCAGGAGGCACTTAGAAAAAACCTTGCAGGTGAGGGGTGGGTAGGTGGTATTATAATTGATGAAATATCAATTCAGTCTGACATCCAAGTATGTAAAAGTGGGGATGTTGTGGAAATAGCTGGTCTTCTGGATGTTGGTGAAGAAGGGAACCTTACACATGTTATGAGAACAGGAAAAAATGAGAAGAGTCTAGGCACACATGCCCTACAGCTGGTTTTTCTTGGTATAACTGGATTCCGTTTCCCATTTGCCCATTTCGTCACAGATGGCATACAAGCACCAGAATTATATCCGCTGTTTTGGGGGGCAGTTGATAAGCTCCAGATGTATGGATTTAATACTGTGTACACTTGTATGGAAGGAGCTTAATCCAACAGAACTTTTATGAAATACAATATCGGCGAAAACTCGAAAACGTTTAAAACTCTATGCCCATGCAAATTTGGAGAGATGATTTTCATGATGGACATATGGCATGTAATAAAGAAGATAAGGAATAATGTTATAAAAAGTGGAATCAAACAAAACTGTACAAGAACACTAACATTACCATCTTCAGACACAATCCAGTGGCAAATGTTCATAGACAGTTACCAGTGGGACAAAAACAACGCTCTCCAAATACACAGAAGGCTCACGAATGAACATATGTTCCCGTCAAGTCAGGCCAAAATGCGTACCCACCTGGCTGAAGAGGCATTGTGCTCTGATATGCTTCACTTAATGATGCAATATTAGAGCTTTTTTGGTTCAAAAGGTGCAGTGCTGAATGGAGTCATTGAGTTTTTGAGGAACACATCAAAACTCATTGACATTTTCAAAGACACGAGGCCTGTGAAATCAGTAGCAGATCCAAGGCTCAATGAACTTAAGACTGTCAGTGACTGGTTCTCCAACTGGAAAATGTCCATCGAGAACGACACCAGCATTTCTAAAAAAAAGAAGGGAAAACACTTGATGTCATACCAGTGCCACGATGACATTCAATCTTGCATCATTGGTTTCATCCAGCTTTGCAAGATGTTGTTAGTGAAACCAAACAACACCGTCTTCATAACACCAGCGCTTGTGAATTCTGATGTTATTGAAAACACGTTCAACCAACAACGGTCTACTTACAATGGAGCCAATTCAAATCCGAATGCTCTACAATACAGACGAACGTTAAACAGTATTATACTAGGACAAAATATTGTATCTAGAAAGGCCAATGCTGGAAAAGGACGTGCTGCAGCTATGCGCTATGAACCTGCGCTGAAAACACCTGGTGTAAAACGGAAAAGACAGCAGACGTTCACAAAGACAGCACAAAGAAAACGATCAAAGTCATCAGGATGTAAGATCAGGTACACAATTTCATTTATACCTTTTATGCACTTTGCAGCAACTATTGTCATCAACAGGGTCCATGGAAGCACTGTCCAAATGCACCTTTACCGTCTCTGGTTGAGGAATGCATGCCCGCTGACTGAAGTTTAGCACTCTCAATCCATCAGAAGTTCTTGCTCTTCCCAAAGCAACCCCAAGTTGACCAGGCCTAAAAATACTTCTGCAATCAACTTCCACCCTGTTGAGAAAAAGTAGAAATTGTATCAGTACAACACAGAATGAGAATATTAAATCCTTAGAATGCTAGGAAATGAGTACTAAATAATGATATTTGCACTCAATAATTTTAATTATTAGAAAAGCTCAATACAATTTGTGTTGAAACATATATTACTAACTATGGATTATATTTCACCAATGATAGAATGGAAAATGCAAATTGGTAGAATAACAAATCAATTTGTAACGTCATAATTTTAGTTCATTACATATATGCATGCAGTTTCAAATTAAAATGATATAGGATTAATAAGTGAAGGTGTTAAATGTAATGCTTCATATAAAAATTATTAATGTGGTGTGTTCCTTTAGTATAAGATGACCCATCATGGTATCTGTTGTATAAATTTACAAAAATTACCATTTCATACCTATTAAGTGTCATCCCTTGAGACTTGTGTATTGTCAGGGCATAAGCAAGTTTTAGTGGGTACTGTTCCCGCTCAGCTATATCCATATTTCTTCTGGGACTGAAAACTAGATAAAAATAACCAAATTATTATTTTTAACATTGTGGGTTTTTTCTATTGTTTTTTTTTTCATATTAAATACCAGTACATTTTGTAGACCTGGAAGTACAGAATATCAGCACGTGGCTAAATTTGCCACTAACAAGAAAGTACAGATATGTTGATTAATTATTATGTTAGTTCAAATATGAGCCCACCACCCCACCCCCACCTCTCCCTATCTTACAGCCATAACTGAATGCATACATTCAGTCAATAAGTGTCAAATGAAATGGTCTGATTTGTCAAGCTGGATGAAATGCCAAACACTGTCATATTTCTTAAATCTTGTACACTGCACATTGTTGTGTTTAAAGGGACAAACAGCAATCTTGAAGTGTTTGAAATGGAAGTCTCGATTTATTATATGCAATACCATTTTTACTTTTATCCTGGTTATATTTAAATAATCGAATTTTCAGTATTCACTATTTCGTCTTATTATACTATAAGTTTTAATTATTTATGCAATAATTATAATATCAACAATTAATAATATGCAAAAACAAATTGCTTAATATTATTCTTATAATTAATATTAATGAATGAACAAGTTATGCAGAAAAACTAGCAGGGACGCAGTGAGTTATTTCTGTGTGTCCCTTTAAACATTAATAATTATAGTATTGTCAAAATGGTTTACCTGTAAAACGGATTCTTTTTATTGGTACTGTCAAACCAACCGAAGGAAATTCTACCACTGGTACATTGTCGTCAATATCGTATACAATCCCCCTGAGTCCATTTACTAGTTTATCTGACAATTTCCGCAGCAATATTACAGGACTGCCAATTTTCATCCATAATATTTTGGGAGCCAAAATTTGGGACAGGTATCTCTGATCCCCACTGTCTGTTCCAACAAATTCACACATTTCTCCAGGAAAATCCATTACTTTCTCCCGATTATAATCGTCTACGAGTTCATTAGTTGCAAATAACTTGACACTATCACTATCAGTAGCATTGTTAGCTAGTAATGGTCTGTTTAGTGTTTGAATGTAACTCACTGTGTCTATTGAAATTGCACCCGACGACACCTCTTGAATGGCCTTAATCAACATCTCCTCAGACTGTCTGATAACCTCTGATAACCTCAGACAGTACAATTTTGTGAGGGAAGACTTCTTGGAAAATGTCACTCTCAAAACAAAACCGCCCTTCTTCACTGTAAAGTACATTAGGAACTGGTGGCAATTGTCTAAAATATCCACACAATACAACCTGTATGCCTCCAAAAAGCAACTCTGGGTTTTTCAAAGAGCATACCTCATTTAAAGTTTCCAAAAATCTCTTACTCATCATAGAACATTCATCAATAATCAGGAGTTGTGTTTCCTTAATACGTTTAAATACTTCTTGATATTTGACCACCTGTGTATTGTATCAGGCTTCATTTGTTCGGGATATACGCAGCAAGAAATTCCTGTTGTACATGTCAGTGCAACGTTCACACCCTTCTCCCTGAATTTACTGACTACTTGCTTCACAAGGAACGATTTACCTGTGCCGGCTGCACCGAGCAACACTAGATTATTCCCAGCTTCAATTAAACGCAAAGCTTCAGCTTGTGAAACATTCAGACGATCCATTTTGGCAGTGTGTTTTGCTATCCAATGTGTTTTGCTATTTCATAACACGAAAATATTGGTTTTTGCTTCGTCAACGTGAAATTATATTGCGCCGGGCCACAGTACACTGTGTTTTCAATGGACCAATCAGCGATCAGCGAGCTGCATAAGTACTTCCGGGTCAACAAATTGTGATGGCTTGCTGTTAATCTTTCAAAAATTCACGATAAACGTTCGCGGATTGTGGCCTCTATGATTTAGCCTGGATGTTGTTTTAACCGGTAAGTTTAAAGAAACGTTTGATACGATACACGTACATTGCCTTTCGGCCTGGTGACGCGCTGAATATGTGTATTCAGTGGTGACTGGGGTACCGGTAATTCTGGATCAGATCGTGTCTTACCTGGGGAAATTCAACCTTTCGCTGTTTGGTGTCGAAAGACACAATGATACTGAAAGAAATGTATGTGTTGGCTGTCTAGATTTATATGTTCCGTACAATTTAAGATATTGAACTTGAAAATCGGTCCAAAAATGTGCCTGTAGTAGACACAATTCGGCGCTGCATTGGTTTTGAACGGTGGTTTTCCCCTCGAACATTTGTACCTTTATATAGTATAGTAATAAAGATTTTTTTTTTTTTTTTTTTTTTTTTTTTTTAAAGGACTAGGTATGATAAGGGACAAAATTGGTCCCCAATATTGAAAAGTTTAATGCACAAGTTTTGAATATCTAATTTAGCTACAAATGAACTGAATCAATATTAAAACTCATTACAAGTATGTTTGAATGCTTTAAATGAGTTTAAGAGCCTCACAAACTAGGATTTTCTTTCAAAAAATGACCTTTTTGTTCATTTTCAGCAGTTTTCGATCAGTTTTTGGTCTTGGAAATACAGAGCGCACCCTCGAGCACAGCTGATGTTTTGTTGAAACAGGTACTTGATAAGGATGCATCATCGGCCAAAAATCTGTGTGTGCTCGGAGGTGCGCTCTATATTTTTAGGATCAAAATCTTGCCCAAAAGGTCTAAAATCTACAAAATATAACAAAATTACCAAAAATACCGTTTTTGGAAACCCTATTAAATCTTCTAGATAAATCAAATAAATAAAAATATATTTTGAAGATAGAATATGATTAATTTACATTAATATGCACAACAGATTATATGTAAATATTATTTTGTTGCATTTTGAATATATTGGGGGCCAAAATACCCCTTTATCATACCTTGTCCTTTGTGTTTTTAATGTTTGATTAGCATGATTAGTATTTAGATGATGTTTTTAACATAGATTTTTTTTTATAGAATTTTTTTTTTCCTGAAAAATTCAAGTGTAAGTCTAAGCTACTCCCCGAATACCTGTGTCACATTGGTAAAACAATTCTTCATACACACACCAACCACATCAAACAATGCCCTAAACTGTCCAAGTAAAACCAGATTTTCAAAACTGTACACACACATTCTGCATTTTTAAGTTCATCGCGGCGACTGACAGTCAGTCGATTACAGGCAGTCGCGAACTTTTGGACAACCGTTACTCACGAGCTCTAATGCAATTCGTTTAATATCCTCAATCGAAATGCTCACGATATTCAACTGTGCTGCAATAAAAATGGCGTCCTCAAAATGTCTCTAAAATTGTCTGCGCATGCGAGGTAAATAAGCCGCCGGTGTAACGAAGTAAAGTGACCCCCATAGAATAACGACACCCCGGTCATTATTCTTTAAACAATAGTGACCCCCCCGGTCATAATATTATGACCCCCCACGCGAAGTGAAATGACCCCTCGCGAAGAATTGTGACCCCCGGTCATTATTTTTTAAAGAAAAGTGACCCCCGGCCGGTCATAATATTATGACTCCACTACGCGAAGTTAAATGACGATTCGCAGAGGCCCGAAATGCCACCTGTACATACGCCCATCTCCTGCTGATTGTTGTCACCTTCAGTCAATCCACCAGATCTCGATCTGGTGTGGTTGATTGGTTCGGACCCCTCGTCAGGTGGTATGGACCCTTCCGTCGAGAATACTCTGCTATGCTGACGGCTGGGAACCAAACACGGACATTGCCTGAGGTCCCAGATGTGGCTGTTCATTGTCGCCTTCAGAGTCAATCCGCCCGAGCTCGACCTAGTGGTTGTTGGAGTGGGTCGGACGGCCAGTCGGTAGGTATGAGTTGGTCCGTCGGGAATGCTATGGTATGTCGACGACAGATGCCCGAAAAGCCCCTGATACTGTATGTGGGCCCAACTCCGATTGGTCTTTGTCTCATCCAGAGTCAATCCGCCCGAACTCGGCCTGGTGGTGTTTGGAGTGGGTCGAACCCTCTATCGGATGGTATTAGTCGTTCCGTCGGTAATAGTCTTGTATATCGACGGCTTAGGACCAAACACGACACTGTCTGTGGACCCAGGTCTGGGTGGTTTTTGTCGCATTCGGAATCATTCCGTCCGAACTCGACCTAGTGAGGTTGGAGTGTGTCGCACCCCAAGTCTCGTGGTATGAGTCGTTTCGTTAGGAATACACTGGTATTCCGACGGCAGAGGAGCAAACATGGACACTGTCTGTGGACCCAGCTCCGGGTGGTTTTGTCGCCTTCTGAGACCACACGCCCGAACTTGATCTATTAGGGTAGACCCCCAATCTGGTGGTATAACTTGTTTCGTCAGGAAGGCTCTGGTATGCCGACGTCTTAGACCCATAGCGGCCCATAACTCTGTATGTTGATCATCCCTGGCTGGTTTTTGTCACCTTCAGAGTCAATCAACCCGAACTCGACCTATTGGGGGTTGGAGTGGGTCGAACCCCAGTCGGGTGGTATGAATTGTTCCGTCCCGAAAGGCATCCTGACAATATATGTGGACTCATGTGGACTGTTTTTGTCACCTTCAGTCAATCCGCGGTTGGAGAGCGTCGGACCACTCGTCGGCTGGTGTTAGTCATTCCATCGGAAATACTCGTGATTGCCGACGGCGGAGGACAGAACGTGACCCAGACACTGTCTGTGGGTCAATTACTGCCTGGGTTTTGCCGAGTCAATCCCCCCGAACTCGACCTGGTGAGCGTTGGAGAGTGTCGGATCCCTCGTCGAATGGAGTCGTTCCGTCGGGGATACTCCGGTATAGCGACGGCGGATGTCCGAAAATGGACCTGGACAATCTATATACGCCCATCTTCAGCTGGTGTCAAAACACGAACTAGAAATGGATGCAAATATAGTGCCAGGGGCGTCTGCCGTCGGCATACCAGAGCATTACCGACGGACCAACTCATACCTACAGACTGGCCGTCCGACCCACTCCAACCACCACTAGGCCGGGCCCGGGCGGATTGACTCTGAAGGCGACAATGACCAGCCAGATCTGGGACCACAGACAGTGTTCGTGTATGGTCCTCAGCCGTCGGCATATCAGAATATTCTCGACGGAAGGTTCATATCACCTGACGAGGGGTCCGACCCAATCCAACCTCACCAGGTCGAGTTCTGGTGGATTGACTGAAGGTGACAACAATCAACCGGAGATGAGCGTACGTATAGGTGACATTTCAGGCCTCTTCCGTCGGCATACCAGAGTATTCCAGACGGAACGACTCGTACCAACTGACTGGGGGTCAAACCCACTCCAACTCACATTAGGTCTAGTACGGGCGGATTGACACCGAAGGCGACACAAATCAGCCGGAGATTGGCCCACATGCAGTGTCAGAGGGCATATGGGGCCTCTGCCGTCGGCATACCAAAGCAAGCCCGACGGAACGGCTCATACCAACCGACTTTTGGCCAACCCCCACCAGGTCAAGTTCGGGCAGATTGACTCTGAAGGCGACAAAAACCAGCCGGATATTGGCCCACATACAGTGTCAGTGGCATACCAAAGCATTCCCGACGGAAATACTTCTACCACTCAATAGGGAGTCCGACCCACTCGAGATAATGTGGATTGACTCAGAAGGCGAAACTTACCAGCCGTATCTGGGACCACAGACAGTGTCCAAGTTTGTTCCTCGGCCGTCAGCATACCAGAGTGTTCTTGACGGAAGAATTCATACCACCCGACGTGGGGTCCGACTCACTCCACGTACACCAGGTCGAGTCCGGACAGATTTGACTCTCTGAAGGTCACAAAACCCAGCCGGAGACTGGCCCACATACAGCGTCGGGGGCAATTCGGGTCCCTGCCTTCGGCATACCGAAGCATTCGCTATGGAACGACTCATACCACCCGATTAGGGGTCCGACCCACTCCATCCTCCACCAGGTCAAGTCTCTTAATGCGACAAAAACTAGCCGGAGATGGGCCCACATACAGTGTCATGGGCTATTTTGGAGTTTGGACCTCTGCTGCCTGCATTGCCGACGGAATGACTCATTCGATAGGGTCCGACCCACTCCAACCCCTCCAGGTTGAGTTCGTGCGGATTGACTTTGAAAGTGACAGAAAATCATTCGGAGATGGGCATGTTGTCTGAACAACTGATCTGCTCAGGCTCGGTCGGAAAACGATGCGCGATACGCGATAGTACGAGGACGATGGTAAGATGGCGATGCGCGATAACGCGATGTTTTTTTCCATCGTCATCTTACCATCGTACATCGCGATTCTTACTATCGCGTATCGCGCACCACCTTACCATAGCTCATAGCCATCTTACTATCGTGCATCGCCTTTACTCTAAGATGACGATGCTCGATAGTAAGATGACGATGCACGGTGGTAAGATGGCGATGCGCGATGGTAAGATGGCGATGATAAGATGGTGATGCGCGATTTTTCCATCTTGCCATCGCGCATCGTCATCTTACCATTGCATATAGTCATCTTATTATCGCAATATCGCCATCTTACCATCGCGTTATCGTGCATTGCCATCTTACCATCGCCTTTCAGAGAGACCGCTATGAGCCTAACGGAACACCGTAATATGCAGTGAAAAAGTCTCCTCTTATTTTGAAGACTCTGGTGCTACGGGGCGTGAACAGTGTTGCAGTGCCCAGTACTGTCCATGAACAGACTCAATCAAACCTAGTCTGCAACTTTCGCTGTTTGTTTTAACTTCAGTGCTTTTGAAGGATCTCCCTTTTCAGAATTTATATACTTCACAACAGCCGATGTTAAGTGTTTGTGTGGCGGCCGTAAAAAGTCGCCCCGTACTTCATCGCAGTGTTGTTATTTTTTCTGGTCCTTCGAGATCATTGATTTCAACACTTGTAGTTCTGAAAATTGAATAACGCTTAAGCCGTGCTAGGGGGCGCGGACAGTGTTGCAGTGTCCAGTACTGTCAATGAACAGACTCAATCAAACCGATTCTGCAACTTTCGCTCTTTGTTAAGACTTCAGTGCTTTTGAAGGATCTCCCTTTTCAGAATGTATCTATATGCACTGAAAAGGAGGTGAAACAACCGGTACAAGAATGTCTTGTGACTGAGAGACGTGGTGTAAACAGATAAGATTCTGATGCCAAGCTTGCCAAAAGTAAACCTCTTCACTTTCGTTTTACTTTACTCTGCAGATTTAGACATAGATTGTGTTTAGTTGATCAACCCCTTCTGCAGTGTTTCGTTTAATAATCTTAACCACAAGTTAGCTATGTCGTTCTCACGAGTTTGCTATGTCGTTCCCACGAGTAAGTATTATCTATCAAATTTTGTGTGATATTGACCGTGACCTTGAATCACTAATCAATGGGTAATGGAGGAGGGTTAGTTGGCGGGGTAGAGGGTGGACAAAATAACAGTCCTAACGTTAACACCATCAATAAAAATCAACACAATACCAAAGATACTGAATTAAGGGAACGACAAACTAACTCATGAGAACAACATACTAACTCGTGGGAACGACATAGCTAACTAATGGGAACGATATACTAAATTCTGAAAAGACAAAACAAACAGCGAAAATTGCAGACTCGGTTTGATTGGGTCTGTTCATGGACAGTATTGGACACTGCAACACTGTCCACGCCTACTAACTCATGGGAACGAGATAATCTAGAAATCTAATCCGGGATCCAAACTAACCCCAAAAAATCTAAAATGCGAGCTTTATGCATAGTACAAATGAGTTTAAAAGGTATGAAAAGAACCTTTTATTAGAACATGAGTGGAATAAAAAATTACATGATGATCTATTGTACTTTTATCATGTTTATCAAGTAAAAGTACCACAAGTAACGTACGTTTTATGCTACGAAATGGCATGTCAGAATATGTTTTCCTGATGTTGTGTATTAAACATTAAACAAGATTGAACGAGAATGTTCTAGTTTTTCACTGTCTCATGATGTTTCACAATATCAGTTAAATTTGTTTTCAACATCTCCCCAGTCACACACTAGATT
This sequence comes from Cyrtodaria siliqua, assembly GCA_037043455.1. Taxonomy (NCBI): domain Eukaryota; kingdom Metazoa; phylum Mollusca; class Bivalvia; order Adapedonta; family Hiatellidae; genus Cyrtodaria; species Cyrtodaria siliqua. The sequence continues at coordinate 303,737 of JAWPHD010000983.1, forward strand.
GAATATATTGGCATCTACCTCTTCTGATAGCTCTCGCAATCCTTCTACATCGTACCTCGTGTTTGTAAACGTCTTCACATACACCTGCGTGACACTTTTGTCTCTTTTTGTCAGTAGCGCTTCGTCCGCATAAGAATTTACTAATGCTGCATCTAAAATATCATCGCTTTCTAATGAGTGATATTTTTCTGGAATGTGATTCCGAATCCGTGTATATGGCTGTCTTGAAAACTCCTCACCATCCACGTCTAGAACGGGGACAAAATGGTCACTTGCATTTAAAAGGAAAACCGCCCGATCGCTTCTATTAGCATTCGTTAATGGTTTGTACTCTAACCAACACCACCTGTCGCCGTACTGTAAAATAAACATAAACGATGGTTCCAGTTAGCGTAGAAAATGCGAAAATCTCTACCTCAGTTCCCCAAGTGTCACTGTTGGCCATCATGGACTCGTCAAGATAACGAGCAACTGGATCCCGCATGACGCCTTTCATTATATTTTCGTTTTCTTTAATGAAGGCTACAAAGCTTGTCTGATTAAACTATGATGGGTTTGTACACCAAAGACGAGATAACTAAATGTTCTTAAGAGACAGCTACCATCGCCACGCATGTTGACCGTTCGTGTTGGCTTCGCGTCCGGGCGGATAAACCTGTCCCGACCGGTAGTGTACGTGTTTCGGACTTTCGACTGAAATAAACTCGACATCTGTTCCTGCCATTCCTTATCACTGGTTTAAATTGCAAAGGTTCGGGTTCAGAAATACTAGAAGATTCTGTTGATAGACCCTGATCCGGTATCTTTCTCCTTTTTAGAGGGAGATTATAGTCAGATTGATCCTGTTCTTTTGTAGGACTTTCACAAGCACCATTGTCTGTATTGTCAGTCTTTTCGTTGTATTTAGGATCATGTTCGTTCGTTGGACTTTCACAAGCACCCTTGTGTGTTTTGTTTTTCGCTTCTTTGTGTTTTGGATTATGTTCGTTTTTAGAACTTTCACTGGCACTCTTGTCATTGTTGCTATTCGTTTCTTTGCACTTCTGATTATATACGTTTGTAGGACTTTCACAACTTTCACAAGCACCATTGTCTGTTTTGTAACTAGCCAATCTGTTTCCACTAACACTGGTTTTGAGTCCTTCAACGAAATAAGTTCCCTTTCCGGTTACTTTCGTAATTCGGTACGGTCCTTTCCATTTAACTTCCAGTTTCCCTCCCTTTCGTGTTGTTTTTCTTGTGTTGTGAATAAGGACTTGGTCACCGACTTCAAAACCGACTGCAACTTCTGTAGGTAGTGAAGAATCATAATATTTTTTTCTGCTTCGACTGTGCCGTTTTTATGTTGGAAGATGCCTGTTCTCTGTTGCATGACAAATTAATGAACGAGTCTATTCTTTGTTTCAGTAAGGTTTCACAGTCTTCGTCATCATCTGATTGTTGGGTACTAATGTCTAGTTCTACTGGTAGCCGTGCCTGCCTTCCAAACACAAGATATAATGGTGTTTGCTTTGTCGACGCATGTTTAGACGTTCTGTAAGCAAACAAAACGTAAGGTAGCTTAATGTCCCAATCTTTGTGCGATGAATCTACACAGTGCACAAGCATTTCACATAAAGTCCTGTTGAATCTCTCAGTATGACCTCCTGTTTGTGGATGATAAGCTGATGCTATTCTATGTTCTATCCCGAATTGTTTGCAAAATCTGTCGTTTAAATCGTTGCAAAATTCTCTCCCCTGATCAGTGATTAAAACGCTGGGACATCCATGCGTCGTTACAAACTTCGTGAATACTGTCATTACCGTTTCAGACGACTTATCTGGAATCGCATCCGCTTCCACCCATTTTGTCAAATAGTCTGTTATTACGACGATGAACTTGTTTCCTGAAAAGTAAGGTATAACGATATTTACATTGCTTGGTTGAATACATAGAATATCTACAATTTGTGATTATAGTCCGTAAAATTTAAAGTGGCAGAGAAATACAGTTATTCTTAGTTAACTCATTATGGTAAATAGGGAATTAGTTGAAGACAATAGAGAGATTGAGATTTGAGTCGTATACGGGCACGAGTACGTGTACGTGTGCAATAAATCATACTACAAAGTACCGAACATATCTTTAACTTTCTCTGAGGATCTTGCTTTTAAAGTCCATTAAGCTAGTAGATCCAACAACGCTCAAGTGGACATGGTTTTCTGTCACAAATGTGCTGACTTTTAGAAATTTGCGTTGTACACGTACCCGTTCGGTACACGTATTAAATCTCAACTTCTCGTTGAAAAGTTGTACAAAGACAGCTTAGGCAAAACTGCTTTTCCCGGTAAAATTGTCATGAACAGTTCAAGAGTCATTCTTGGGCGGTTCAAGAACTGAAGTTCAAGAACAGTACCTAAAGTGTTCTTGAAGTGTTCTGAACTTTTTAAGAATATTTTAAGAAATGTTAAATGAGACTTGCAAGAACACCTTGTCTTCTAGAACTGGTTAAGAACTTCTTGAACGTGTTGTGATAGAACTGTTCTTAAATTTTTCAAGATAAGTTCAAGACATTGTCTTATTTAACATTTCTTAAAATGTACTTGAAATTTTCAAGACTGCTTTAAGAACACTTCAAGGTCAATTTTAGAATCAATGTTCTTAAAGCTTTTCAAGAATGCTTTTTGAACATTTTCTGTATAAGAACTATTCAAGAACTATTCCTGAAATCAGCATCGGCTGTTCTAGAAATGCTCTTGAAAGTAACTGAAATGTTCTTATCAATCACATCTAACATTTCAGAAACAATTTTTAAACACTGTTCTTGAACTTTCTTCTTAAACAGTTCAAGAAAGTAATAAAACACTGCAAGGAAAATAGTCTGGAAACGAATGCAATGGATGGACGAACGGAAGGACAAAGCGGCAACTATATGCTCACAATCCGGGAAGCATTTCTGAGCTCTGAGTTCTTGAAATTAAATGGCCGGTGTAACGAAGCAAACTGACCTCCATAGAATAACGACACCCTGGTCATTATTGTTTAAAGAATAGTGACCCCCGTCATTTTATTATGACCCCCGGTCATTATTTTTTAAAGAATAGTGACCCCCGGTCATTATTTTTTAAAGAATAGTGACCCCCGGTCATAATATTATGACCCCCCGGTCATTATATTTTAAAGAATAGTGACTTTTTAAAGAATAGTGTCCTCCCGGTCATAATATTATGACCCCCGTCATTCCCTCCCGCGAAGTAAAATGACCACTCCCGAAGAATTACACCGGTTCTAGAAGTGGCAGTTCAAGAACTGGTTCTTGCAGACCTTTGGTCCATGTTTGTCTTGTAAAGTTGTCAGAGAAAGCGCGACCTACACCTAATCTGAACGCGATCGTGAAATTGCAGCACACTTGTATCTACATTGTTTGTATATCACTAATATAATGCAAAATCGCATTGCCCGGCTAACTTTATTTCTCTGCCACTTTAAATTATAATATACGGAATATATGTAAAATAGGGACACACTCATTACCAAAACATTATGAGCGCGCAGAGCAAGTGAAATGGTGAAATGCCATACGTTTGGGCGGTGATATATTCCAAATTTCATAAAATACAAAAATAGTAACTAAAGCTTGTTTTTCAATAAAAAGCCCCCCCCCCCCCCCCCCCCCCCCCCCCCCCCCCCCCCCCCCCCCCCCCCTCGGTTTTTGGACCATAACACTGTCAAAAATCACCCGATCCAAATTTCCCCAAAAATATGCATATTGATCAGACTTAGTACCAACTACTAATAAAGAAGAAGTAGAGCCGACGTGACATCCATCCATTCAGACGGAAAGAACAACATCAAAATGTTTCCCTATCCCACTCATTGGGAGACATAATTACGTAACGTACGTTTTAGCTCCAATTATAAATGTGTATGCTTCATGTTGGCGAATGTTTTCCTCAAAACCCATCCGCGTAGAACATTTTAGTCCATAGCAGCTTCATCTCAATACAAACTATTTTAGCTACACCCTGTGAGTAAGACTCATAAAAATCCGTTCTCATTTGCGATAATATTCACAATCACCAACTCTTTCATGTATAACCGACCCATTTATTCTCAAAATCACCAAAGCCAAGTTTTAGACATTTTGATTGGATAAACCACAATCATGCTTTTTTAACTTGCATTCCTATAAAACTTTCCCCTATTTTTAAAATTAATTGTGATTTCACGACTCTTTGTTTTCAGTTTTTACATGTTTGCGACTAATACAGCTCTATCACGTTATTAACATACCCCCGAAATATCACGAAATAAATTGCACACTTTGTTTTTATTGACAGGTGTAGATATCAAAGAATATCCGAAGAAAACCTATTTACTTTTGCACATATTACGTATTGATATGAACACTCTTTCACGAAAACACCCGAACATATTTCCAGTTCAAGGTTTTTGTGGAACTACCATCTATACCAACATATGCAATTTCTGCATGAAAAATACACCTTTCTTCATCTTTGCGACACTGTCTTCTATGTAAATTACATAAGAAATGCTCCAATTTATGTTTATTTATTTAAAATAAGGACTAATAAATCCATGTATTATATCGGTTTTATTCGTAACAAGTGTATAAATACATGAAACATACATGTATCTAATCAAAGTGGTCCTAGTTAAAATATAGTTAACGGCACAGGGTATGGCCATTATGACAGAAAATGCAACAGACAAACTTTTCAAGGTGTTGACATACTGCATTCTAGATCAGAACGTATTTCAACCTTTTCGTCAAGTCTGCAGACAATTTTCGTTGAAATCCATTCCGTGGTTAGGTGTCAAGGGACGCTAGAAAATGCACACCGGCAAGCGTCCAAATGGCTACTTTTAAGGTACTACTTTCCAGTGACAGTGCAACTTCAATCATGTATAAAAATCAAACTGCTGAATGTATTACATTGAAATTATCAGCGATTGTGGAGAAGAGGTCGAACCTATTCTTGGTAGTTTTATTTTTTGCAGATAAAGCTTGGGTCATTATATTCCTTGTTTTACACTGGACAGAACTTTTGGCCTTTCGTAAACAAACAATAGTAATAATAGTAAATTATGAAACGTTACGAAACAGACTGTTATACACATTATTGACCAATTTGCTATTTTATTGTGAACTGTTTTGTAATTTTGCACGTTTTTTCCGTTAATATCAATTATTTGAAACTTATAGCGATCTGAATTTGTTATACCGTGTTTTAGGAAATGAAAAAGTCAAAACATGCCATTATTATACCACGGGCTACTATTGTTCGACACATCTTGACAAAAACAAGATACTCATGTACATGGATTTATTGGTCCTTCTTTTGAATAACTAAACACAAATTTGAGCATTCCTCGTGTGCTTTACATAGAAGCAAGGGTCACAAAGATGAAGAAAAGTGCATTTTTCATTTAGAAATTACATTCGTTGGTTTAGGTGGTGCTTTAACAAAAACCTTGAATTGGAAATATGTTTGGATGTTTTCATGAAATAGTGGTTATATCAATACGTAATATGTGCCAAAATAAAAAGGTTTGCTTCAGCTGTCTTTAATATATGAGCCGGTCAATAAAGACAAAGTGTGCAATTTATTTCGTGATATTTCGGGGGTATGTTAATAAAGTGACAGAGCTGTATAATTCAAAATTGTTTCTTTCAATTTCCAAAAATTGTCTAAGGGATACAGGAACCATTCCGGAAGAGAGAGCGCTGGCTACACTAACAAAGTCTATGCAGCATATTTGGACATTTTTGAAGCGATTTTCATTCACTTACCCTTAGAAGTAGTTTCTAGCGGGCCTATAAGGTCCATGCCCACTTGCTTGAAAGCCTCCGGTGGCACTGGGATTGGCCGTAGTGGTTTCTTCGCTTTCTTCAAATTGCCTTTTCTCTGACACTTATCGCAGTTTTTGATGTACTTCTTTACCTCTTCGTAGCTGCCTTTCCAGTAAAATCTCGTCAAAATGTTTTCCCATCTGAAAGAAAGCAAAAATGTTGCAAAAACTAGAAAGTATCATAACTAATGAAAGTATCATTACTAATGATTACTAATACTCATTAATTATAAGATGGTTTAAAAGGTGACCACATAACACAGAGTCGCCATGGTTGTAAACGATGGACACATTTTTACAGAAATTTACGATTTACATCTAAGTGCATCAGGTAGTGTTGTTCCGATTGTCTCCAGCAATCGATTTTAAATCCATAGACCATAGGTCTATAGACAATCGATAGTGATTGTTGGCAATCGATTATTGGATGTCATAATAAGAAGTAAATAACAAGTATGTTTAAAGTGGATACAAAGTTGGTGCAAATGAGTCTTCTTCTATGCAATGAAGTTTACAGCCTTGTTAGTTGCTTTCTAGGCATGTAACTTAAATGAAATGTGCCCAGAAACAAATCTCCTACACTCTAATAGGCTACATTTTTACCAACTTTTACTCAATCCTGTCCTTTAGCATGCCATTCTGACAATCCGCCATGATTAAGTCTGAATGCAGCATGCACATTTTTTGGATTCGAAAACCGATTGAACAATCGATAGACAATCGATTGTGGCCTTCCGATAATCGATTGTGAACTTTGGCTCCGATACCCAACATTAGCATCAGGTACATCGGAAGAAAACATCATTCAGTCATTTACAAGGAAAGTACTATGTAAAATATTAAATATAAAGGAAACAACTGGCTTTAGGGCCCAGCAAAAAGGGTCTGAGATTTGAATTTGTAAATGATATTTTTTTAATAAACATACTAGCCAGGGGACAAACATTGAATACATTTGGTTTGGCCTTATTTAAAATTTCAATATTAGTTTTTGGTATCAAAATGTTTGTCTTTTCAAGCTCTATCCACTCGTTGGAGTTGCATCACTGTGAAATATTCGAGTAAGGAGATATTAACAGTACCAGAATGATCTAACTCCCAAAAGTGAATGTTTTTTTAATTCCATATTGCTCTAACTTTAAACCCGACCATTGATTTCAATGGAAGGCATGCAGCGTCGCGTGAGTTCCCAAGTGCGCGTGAGTTCCAAAGTGCTCTAAGTCCATTTTGAGGGGTTGTAACTCCAATATTGAGAAAATATGTCAAATCTTTCAAAAGTCATAACTCTGGACATACTCGACCGATTACCTACATGTAGGTATTTGTATCATCTTTGCAGCTCTAAAATCTAGTCAAAGTTGCCACGCATAATACCAATTTCAGTGATTTCCTTCAGATGTAATAATTACTTATTCTTTTAGCTACGGATATAAATTTATTTATCATTTTTATCAGGCAACAAAAGTCATGTTACCTTATGTATGTGATATACTAGAAATAGATTTTTTAAAATGTCATTCACATGATTCAGTGAAGCCAGACAGCAGCTAGTAAGGTAACAGTTAATTCGGTCTAATATCAGACCTTAATATCTGAGACTTTGGTTCTTAAAATTTGCTGATTCTCATAATGCGAAATGTTTACTGCAGTAACAGTCGCGATTGCATAAAATGCACATCAAACCTTTTTTGTACGTTTGCTGGCAGTATAGTACCCAGATCAGCCTGCGCGTCGCACACTCTGATCAGGAGTCATACTGTTCGCTTTCAGACCCTATGAACGTTGCAGAAGCTTTAAGTGAAAATAATGCATCTGGATCCATACAGGTTTTCTTGACACGGCTCATGTGTATTTTATATTCATATATAGAGATAAAACTTATAAGCGAGACTGTTAAAATAGTCCGGAAGAGAAAAGTGCGCCCATCGTGGGGTTCGAACCGGAGACCCCAAGATCCGTAGACAAGCGCGCTAACCACTACACCAAGAAGGCTAGCACAACGCTGTTGCTGTAGGACGCGTATCTACTTTACTCAGGTCCACTACACTGTCAATATAAAATTAAACAGCGTCAACGTTCAGGCCTGTAGCCAGGATTTTGAAAAGGTGGGTGCGTAATCAAACCTCGAAGAGAGTAGCAGGAAAGAGTGCGGCAGGGAGTGTCCCCGGTTCAAAATTTGTGTTACCACCCCCCCCCCCCACACAACTTGAAATGAGGCGATCTGGTGTTTTATGGACGCAAAAAGGAGCTTCCATTCCCAAAACACTCCCTTCTAGAGGGGGTTTCGGGGCCGTCCCCCAAGACAATTTTCAAAAAATAGACGGCAAATGGAGCGATCTGATGCTTCCTGAACGAAACAATGAGCTTCTAACCCAGACCCCCTCCCCACTTAGAGGGGAAGGGTGTGGGTGGGGTCCTCCCCAAGAAATTAAAAAAAATAGATTGCAAATGGTGCAATCTGGTTCTGAGCGAGACAAACAGCTCCTTTCCAAAAAAAAAACCTCCCAGAAGGGGGGTTTGGGGTCCACCCCGAAGAAATTTTTAAGAAAATAGACGGCAAATGGTGCGATCTGGTGCTTTCTGAGCGAAACAATGAGCTTCTTTCCCAGAACACCCCCTCCCACAATGGGGGATTGGGGTCCACCCCCAACATGCGTGCCAGCCCCAACATGTGCGGATCCAGAGGGGGTGTCGGGGGTCCGGAACCCCCCTGGAATTTTCACATTCTCCGCGGGGAAAATTGCTGGATCCGCCTATGCCCAAGAATTCTTTTTAATAATAGACGGCAAATGCTGCGATCTGGTGCTTACTGGGCGAAACAAAGAGCTTCTTTCCCAGAACACCTCCTCCCAGAGTGGGGTTTGGGGGTCCTCTCACAATAAGTTTAAAAAAAAAAAAAAAGGGAAATGATGCGATCTGGTGCTTTCTGAGAGAAACAATAAGCTTCTTTCCCAGAACACTTCCTCCCAGAGTGAGGTTTTGGGGTCCACTCCCCAAGAAATAAAAAAAAAAATAGACGGCAAATGGTGCAATTTGGTGCTTTGTGGACGACATAATGGGTTTCCTCTCCCAGAGCACTTTTTATATTTTCCAGTTTGGCCAAAAAAGTTGGGTGCGAACGCACCCACACCCATCGCTGTTCTTTTCTTTCATTCGAATGAGCGGCGTTTCTAAAGCGGATCAAAGGAACTCATACCTACGGAATCCGGTTAGGGCCACATGCGATTTCGCCCCGCGCCTTTCTCAAAATGCCTTAAAAAGATGCGAGATTTCATTATTGAATCGGCGAATCTTTTTTGACCTGTCAATGTAAGTGTAGGATACTTTTCATACCGAAGAAAAAAGATGCGCCGATTCAATAATGATATCTCGCATCTTTTTTAATATCTTTTTTTAGGCATTTTGAGACGGTTGTGCAATTGCTTTTCAATGTAAACTGGGCAGAAAAAAAGATGCGAAGTTTCAACATGAAATCTCGCGTTTTTTCTTCTTCGGCCAGTCAGAAATCGCATGTATATATATCGAAGAAAAAAGATGCGCCGATTCAATAATGAAATCTCGCATCTTTTTTAAGGCATTTTGAGACGGTTGTGCAATGCTTTTCAATGTAAACTGGGCAGAAAATAAAGATACGAAGTTTCAACATGAAATCTCGCGTTCTATAATTTCTTCGGCCAGTCAGAAAGGCGCGAGGTGAAATCGCATGTGGCCATAACCGGACTCCGTACATACCCGTAGTCGGGGTGCGTTTTTTTGTGCCAAACTTGAAAAATATTTAAAGTGTTCCGGGAACACACGGGGTACCCTGCTCGATCGGGAAAGGTTTGGAAATATCGGGTTAGGTTGTCGCGAAAATGGCATGTTTCATATTTATCGCTATTTTCTTTGTTTTCTTGGCGTATTTAAAGAACTGATGGTAAGTACGAGGGATGATAAAAAAATACGCGGAAAAGTGCCGTATTTTCGTAAATTACGAAGCAAAGAGCGAGAAAATTTACCACATACATGTACACCTAGACATAATTCGCATTCAACAACATAAGAAAATAAAATGTGAATAATTGTATAACGTTACAGTTGTCGTCAAGGTAACGTCGCTTCGCGGTACCCAAAGCAGCTGACGTCGTGACAATTACTTTTTCAAATTTTAGGCGAGAAAAGAGCGTTGAAATGGAAAAATAACATTTGTATACCTATGTTATCTGTTATGGAATGAAAGATCAGACAGTCTCAGACCTACCCATGGTCTGTGAAATAGTTTTTCATGTTTTTGTGTCTTTGATAACATACTTTTTCTCTGATATGCAGTCACAGATGAAAATAATGAATTCAGAGCGGTGTCCTTTGAAACATCGGTGTGTTTTACACTAAAAATGCAGCAACAAAAACGTACACATGCTCCAGAATGTTTTCAGAATTAGAACTGTGAAATATACTTAATTCGCAAGTTAATATTTAAAGTTATTTGTCAAACGTGTCTCACATATCCGTCAAAAGGCCCCTCTTTTTTTTTTAATTTCTTGGGTGAGGACCCCCAATCCCCCCTGCAGGAGGGACTGCTCCGAGAAAGGAAGATCATTGTTTGGTACAGAAAGCACCAGATCGAACCATTTGATGTCTATTTTGTAAGAGATTCTGAGGTGAGGACCCCAAAACACACTCCCCTGTGGGAGGGGGGCGTTCAGGGAAAGGAAGATCATTATTTCGCCCAGAATGCACCAGATCGCACCATTAACCGTATATTTTTTATTTATTGGGGGATGACCCCACCTCCCCCCTCCCACTGCGGGAGGGACTGCTCCAGGAAAGGAAGATGCTCTCCTATAAATGGAGGAAATAAAGATTATTACTATATTAATATTATTACCATTTGACGTTTTTTTCAAGAAGTTCTTAGGTGAGGACCCCCCACCCCCCATTGCGGGAGGGACTGTTCCGGGAAAGGAAGACCAATGTTTCGTCAAGAAAGAACCAGATCGCACCATTTGATGTCTATTTTTTTAGAAGTTCTAAGGTGAGAAGCCCAAAACTCCCTTCCCCTGTGGGAGTTCCGGGAAAATCAGCTCATTGCAACACACCCAGAAAGCACCAGATCGCGCCATGTCAGTTTGATTATTGAAAATGTCTTCAGGGGATGGGGTTGGGGGGGGGGGCACCCGCACCAGCCTGCGGGACGAGGACAGTTCCTCCCGCACTCTCCCCGGCTCGATTACGCACCCCCTTTTCAAAACTCTGGATACGGGCCTGAAAGAAGTGGCTTCTTTTGAACATTAGCCGAATGTCGCATTCAGTGGCAAAACAAAAGCATGTATAGTTGGGGCAAGGTAGGACCAAAGCGGCGTGTGTATTACTACGTTTTGGCAAAATTCTTTAGAAATTCGGCATTTTCTTTGAAGCACAAATCAGCCTCCGTCGTCAACTTTTTCGCACCGAGTGACACAACTGGCTTGCAGATCAAAGGGAGACGCCGCCAGACCGCTTTAAGTCGAACTAAATGGGAGATTGCTATTGAATGGGAATTGTATTCACTGCCGATATTGGGCTTCACGTTGTCGCTTTCAACAATATTTCAACAATATTGTCACACGCACTCTTATGTACTTTACATGTAAAATAGTTTGAGAGCTTCCCAAACACATGTTGCTTTCTTTTTCAGGCAACAAATCACAGTCACTCTGTTGATTTTAGATAGCTGTTCAACGTTTGAAGCGTACCGCAGCGGCAAAAACAAAGGGTCATTACATTTGACCTCAATAGTTACCAAAACTGTCGTAATGAAATCTTGAATTGCTAACGGATTTTGCAAAGCAGGGTAAAAAACTGCACCAATATATAAATATGATGAACAAGAGCTCGCTCGACTTCTCACAAAGCTTTTTTTGCATATTATCAGCCATTTCAAGGGTCACAATTGTGGGAAAAATCTTAAAAGGGCTATAAGCGGACGCGCACGTGAGGTTCTCTTCCTGGTTGAAGGTTTTGTCAAATTTCCTGGAGTAACACGAAAACAAATTTTCTTCATAAAATTTGTAAGTACTACTACTTCTTCGAAAGCAGCAGCAGCAGTAGCAGCAGCAGCAGCAGCAACAACAACAACAACAACAACAACAACAACAACAACAACAACAACAACAACAAGTATTAGCAATAATAACACTTGTAGTAGTTAATATTCAGTTAGTGATCGACTAGATGGGGGTCAATATTTTATAGATATCATCAAGGGGGGTTATTATTTTTTAACGGGGGTCAGTATTTTATAGAAAAGGGGTCACTTTTTCTAAAGAATAATGACCGGGGGGTCGTTATTCTATGGGGGTCACTTTACTTCGTTACACCGGCGTTAACACCAGATTTATATATACAAATTAGTATTCATCCAAGAGATAGCAACTTATGTAATACCAAATTCAACGTCCCGTTCATGAATCTTTATCGACTACTGTCTTTCCGTACTAGAAAATACACAAATTGATTTAATCCAACAAACACACAGAGACACAAGTCCCAATACGAATATAATGCAAGTAGTCAATGAATTAGTTTGCCCTAGTTTGAATCGCGGCTTCACTCGGGTTTAGCAATGACATCTACATGCAAGCACAACACATAATCTGACAATTGCAGACGAAAATGACATTAACGAAGACCTAAACAAAAAGACATAATCGTATCGCAAATTTGACCAAATGCTTTTTTAGGCGTAGGTACTACCTAGGCCTATTGCTAACATCCTCATTTTCAAAACGGCGACAATCCATTATCTAGCGACAAGTTTGAGATAGCACTGTGCATTACTAGTCTTGATTCTCTGCGACGCTGGCCTGTTTTCTAGACAAACGTTTGTATTTATAATCAAGCGTCTCATTCAAATAAAGAAAATGTAAACATGACCTGATATTGAGACGATAAGGAACATAGTATAGAATTTCAAATCTATTAAGAGAATTTTGAAGACTGGGATCCTGTTCCCACCACTGTTAAATTTACTTGAATATCCAGGTAGGAAGTTGTGACACGTTTATATAAATGCAAATGTTTGAAACAGGGATTATGAAAATTCATGCCTCGATTCAGTTGATAACCAGGACTTATTTACATCGTTATTTAAACTACACGCTTTGTTAAAATGTTAAAGCTGTATGGTACATTTTTAAAATAATTTTATTTTTCTCCAAGTTCCCCGCAACCCTCGAAAAACAAACATCTCTCGAACGCACACTCACCGGATCAATAAAATTAAAAAAAATAGTTCCGAATTTAGCTTTTCTTGCTCAAATTTTCAGTTTATCTACAAGAAGACATCTAGCCATGTTTTGCAGGATAGGGATTGGAAAAACAAAACAACTACCTTTTTGCGCATATCATGTTATAATTGTAACCTATTTTTTCTTGCATACCGGACAAGGATATCCGTCATTTTACCGGGCTAGATATGTCCATCTCACTCTAGGGTCAAGATAAAATTTACGCGCGCACCAACATCCGGTATGCAGGAAAACATGAAAACGCTAGTAGCTGGCGTCGTCAACGCACAGCCTGTCTCTGATAACCAAGAAAAATAATCTATCATTGGTATTTGGTTCAACCCTCGGTATAAGTGTTTTAATCGGAACCTCGGCAGAGCCTCGGTTCCGATAAAAAACACTTTTAACGAGTGTTGGAATTCCCTATCTTCACCGGATACCCATGAAATATTCGTATAGTCTGACACCACCCCCAGATCGATCTAGATATTATCAATCGGATAGAAAACATATTTCAGATTGCTTTATGACGTTATCATTGTTAATTGTGCCCCGTGTTGTTCCAGGGGCCCAGTTTGGTTACGGGGCAAAGAATAGGGCCACTGCAGATCCCGTTGGAGGGGAAGGCAGAGGGGTAGATCCCCCCCCCCCTCAATTCATGTTCATTTTATCATTTTTTGTTCATGCTCATTCAAGGTCTTCATCATGACCCCTGCTATCTCGCTCATATCATTAGATCAGTGGCAGAAAAACAATAACTTGGCTCCAGCGTAAATGGAGTGTCTACAATAGAATTTGCAGCAACTCTGCAGTTCAGGGTGAGAAGGTTCAAGGCCCGTTCTCCATATGTTATCTCGATGTACATAGAGGATGAGCCTGGCATGTTTTTTCCTGTTAGGGGCCATATAACCTTTCATGTATTGGTGCGACTTAAAACCCCAATTCAATTCAATTCAATTGTTAATTGTATAAGTAGTAAATCATTTTTTGATAATTAATTTATAAATCGGGTCAAAGGTAGAAATAAAATGAAACGTAAATTTGGAAATTTGTTATCTTGTTATATTTTTTATTAAATAATTAGGTAGGAGGTATACGAGTATATGTTTTTAAAGTTGTTAATTGAGGTAGTCTTAAACATTTTCTTTCATAATAATTCAATAGTATTCAGTATTGCTAATGTATAGTACAATGTCGTACTCAAGATAATAAGTACAATGTTGTACTCAAGATAATAGAACCATCGTTTTCGGTTGTATCCGCCGGAATATACAATGAACAGGTGGACATTTGCATCTTTTTGGATAATCGTCTGGCAGAGTTCAGTCGCCGCCCTAAACAAACTGAGCATTTTAAGAGGGACACAAAACAAGCGATTATTCAGTACCTAGCGATCAACTCTAAAATAGATTTTCAAAATATATGGTGCTGTTTTAGAGAAGAAGATATTTTAAAGGCATTTGCTGTAGTTTTCCATGCGTAGCTTTTCCGGGCGACTTCTCATCTAAAACTATTGGATGGATTTTCCTACAAATTTACAGGAATGTTGCTTTTGATGTCTAGTTGTATTCTTTTTTTTTTTTTTTTTTTTTTGAATTTTTTTTTGTGAATTTTTTATTTTATTTTTTATTTTATTTTGTTTTATTGTCTTTATTTAAATAAAGGCCTATTATTAGATACATAAAATAGGAAAAATATAGCATTTTGTAAAAATTCCAAAAAAATTAAAAAAATTAAGCATAATGGTACGGTTCCAAAAAACAATATTAAATCTCAATATTCATGGTGACCTATAAATTTAATTGAATATACACTCAACAAAATTCCTAATCGGTCACCTCAATACATTGTAATTAAAAAAAAGAATATATTCAATTTCGTGAATTTATTGATCGCATAAGAAAGCGGAATTCATTACAAATCAACAAACAAAATTTCATTTCAAACAAATAAAGAGTTGACATCTTCCGCAGGAATGGATAAGACGACCCGGTAATTCAAAAGTCACAAAATCATGTTAATTGACGTCTGTTGTATGTTAATAACGTGTGTGCCCTCCATCGGTAGCAATCAAGGCTCGACAACGACTCCTTATTGATACAATGTATCTGTGAAGATACTGCTGACGGATATTTCTCCAAACGCGGTTGACGTCACGCTCCAATTCCTGTAGATTCAGCTGCTGAGGATGGGCCCGTACCTTTCGTTTTAATAAGTCCCAGACATGCTCGATTGTGTTTAGGTCAGGACTTTTAGCAGGAAAAGGGATGACTCGTATGTTATTGGCCTGTACCTTTGCCAATGTTGCTCTGGCGACATGGCACGGAGCGTTGTCTTGGACGAGTTGCATGCCACGGTTTGCAGCAATGTGTGGTATAAGAACAGGTTGAATGATGTCCGTCGTGCATTCATGTGGCCTTGTACGGACACGATCGGTGTTTTGGCGTGCATCCAAATGCCCGCCCATATCATAATGGATCCTCCCCCGAAATGGTCCGCCTCAAGAACACAATTGGCGCTGTTTCTCTCACCACGTCGGCGATAAATGCGTTTGCGGCCGTCGGTACAACGCAATGTAATCCTTGTCTCGTCGACAAAAAGAACATTCGCCCAGTCGGCCCTGATGAACCGTAAATGTCGCTTATCCCAAGCTAAGCGAGCTTGGCGGTGTCTTCTCGTTAAGATAGGACCTTTCCGAGGTCGACGGCATCGAATTCCGACGTCACGTAACTGGTTTGAGTTGATACATGACGTCAATGAGTCCCCCTCGTATGCCTAGATGTCGTTGTAGCTAGTAGAAAACGATCACGGAGATGTGATACGATCATGTATCTGTCCTGCCGTTGTGTTGTCACCCTCTGTTTGAACCGTCGGGGTCGATCAGCCACACTTCCGGTTTGGTTGAATTTCGCCCAAAGAGCTTGGATGGTGGATAGCCGGCTATTGAAGGTTCTTGCCACCTGAAATAGTTAAAAACGGAAATAGCAACCAAAATAATAGCTACAAATATATTATATAGATATTCTTTTGAAATTTCAAAAAATAAAACTCACCTGTCGTAAAGGTGTTCCGGCCTGTAACATTCCGACAGCTCGGCCGTGTTCCTCTTGTGAAATTCTCGCCATGGTATGTGTTTTTCAAGTGGGAAAATCATCAGCAATGACAAAAGTCTACTTGAACACGTGCATATTAGTGTCCATGCCCTGCACGTGCAAAATGTGCTATATTGGTCAACACGCCTAACACGGTTAATTTGACCTCGAGTCGGCCAGAAAAAAATCAATAAGTAGCTGCAGTACCTATTCAAATATCGATATGTGAAATTTCGTGTGAATATATGCATTATTATGAAAATAGTAATACAATATAAACTGACCGATTAGGAATTTTGTTGAGAGTATTGTCTAAATATATGTTCAAATAAGTGCCTAGGAATTTTGAACAAATTCTGTTACTAGGAACATAACAAAAAAGGAAAATATACCATTTCTATATAATTTCATACAAAACTTGGCCTTTTAGCATAGGGGTAGGGTTTCAATTTTTTTTTTAACAAGCATTGGGACCTATCATTTTCATTGCACATTTTGTTTTTATATATGTTAAACTATGTGCTTAGAAAGTTCTGTTATTGGGAACATACAAAAAAATATGGAAATTGTATCATTATGGGCTAATTTGTGCATAAATTGTGGTAATGGTCTCAACATATTTTGTAAAAAAATATAGGTTTTACATAAAGATGAGCTTTAAATGTTATTGTAATTAAATGTTCTTTACTTTGATACAATTTTAGCAGAATTGTGAACAATGAATAAATGATTAGACTTCAAAAATATCTTATTTAGCTATTTCATGGACTTGTTCAACTTTCTGGACAGATTGACATGACGGTGGCATTACAAATTATTTTTAAAATTTTAACAATCATGGTGACCTACCATTATTTTTGCCCTTTCCGTCTATATATATAACAGACTTACTATACAAAAAGTTTAAAGAAAATCTGTTACGCAGAAAAAACTATAGAAAATGTCTTTAAGGTCTTGGCTATTTTAATAGCGGCGATTATTTTGAATGTCCGAATGACCCAGTATTGTGTTATGTAAGGTACTCCAGCAAACAGAAGATTTTAGAAAAAAATGTACTATCGATTTCAGAGAAAGTATTGCTACAATTCGACGTAAAACACCATTTATTCGTTTCATGCCGCTAATCGTTACTTTCAATTGTCTCTGGAGCCACGATAGGCAATTTTTCAATATCAGTATCACACTGATCAACCGGCTGCAGCGACGTAAGATGGTTGCAGAGAAGTCAGATTGGCGAAATTGTTGAAAGTGAATGGTGGGGTTAGTATTTTTGCTTTATGTTGCTTATTTTGCTAAAATGTTTGGAAATTGATTACGCAGGTTTGAAAAGGAATGACAGAGGAAGCTTACACTTTAAAACTCCGGTAATAAAACGACGTTAGTGCGTATATCACCCTGTATAAATGTCCAAAGATTTGTAAAAACAATGCAATTTTCAGAATATACATAAATAACGAACTGATATTCGCAATTGTAATTCAATTTAAAACGCTTGTCAGGATCGTCAATCCTTTTTGTATAACTGTACAAAGTATCGCATTGAAATAATGAAGACTTTCCGAGTTATATCATTTTAAAGTCGACAGGGTAAAACAAATAGCGAACCGGAATGTCAGAGTGCGAACGGTGAAGTCGGAGTGAACATTTCAGATGCGAACGGGAAAGTCAGATTGCTTTAGCAATTGTCGGTGAAGACAGGGTTACCGACTTGGAACGGTCAGTAGGCAATAAGGCCCACTGGTTAGCTTGAATCGATTTTATATCCGCACAATTCTCGCTATTATCCTGTCCTCAGCGCCGAAATAGACAAGACAGTGTAAACAAAACTACATCCCATCAAAATAAATTCTCTAACAATAAAGTCCACATCCTGAGAAACTTATCATAGATTTTAGTATTAATACAATCATTTGAAATCGAGAGATGAAGATCGAGAAAAGCTGCTACTGTATCCGAACTGTTGGCTTTATTCAACGTGAGCTCTGGTGGATAAATGTTAGTAACCATATGAGCAAAGAACGGATTATCAATATTGAGTATGTCATCAAGATACCGAGAAGTATTATTAAAGGCATCAATAGTTTCACCCTGGCTAGCAGGTGACAAACTCAACATAAAATCTCCTCCATAGCAGAACAAAAACAAATCTGCAACAAGTGGCGCACAGTTAGTACCCATAGGAATACCAACAACCTGGCGGTAAATAGTTTTACAGTATCCTATAAAGATGTTATCCAGAAGAAAATATAAGGCTCTGCAAACATCAGTACAAGTCCACAAATTATACTTATCAATGGGGGCGTTAGTAAAGAAAGCCCTGACATTATTACAAGCTAGAAAAGTTGTACCTTCTCTAGCAAATGTCTTCTGAATAAGCTGAAGCAATTTTTCTTTGATAAGATTATGTGGTAGTGTAGTATACAGTGTAGAAAAGTCGTAGGTGCTTAGAGAAGAGGCATGGAAATGCTTACACCGTAGTTTGTCAAGAACTTTTTAAGGCTAGAAACGAAAACTGCAAAATAGTTTTGTCAAAACTTGCACCTAGAGGCGATGTTGACGTTCACGCAGTAAACATGATAATTGAGCGCTCATCACAAAACTGACTATGTTGACAACTATCGTTCCTTTTACGATAAAAATGGAAAATTATTAACCCGTTTCCTTAATGAAAGGATTCACATTCACCCGTCCAAACCAGGAACCAAGCGAGGTCTAGCCACTATAAATGAAACAGTTGAAATTGTGCATGACTTCGCCAAGTGCACTTTCGCTGGAAAACCAGTTCAACAATTTGGACCAACAGGTAACATCGCAAATGCAAGAGATGCAAGAAACAGGCGTTAGTTTCAACCTAGAAAGTGCTTTAACTGTAATGAAACTAGCCACACCACCGACGAATGCAGACATCGGTAACCAGTCAAATGTTGGGCATGTGGTCTCATAGGTCACAAACAGGACATATGTTGGAACTTTGTTAGGAGCACGGCAATGATGTCAACTATCACACACACGCAGAAAATCATCTATGACAAAGCTATTGTATTTAAATTCAATTTCTGATTTTATCATTTTGAGGGATACACTTTATGTTTTCTACATCATTGGAAAATATCGTGCGTGGCCTATAAGATATTCCTTTTTATGAAACCCAATGAAAAGATATACATGTCATAGTATAAATAAGTACTTAAAAAGGCACTACCTATATCTACGCGATTTTTAATGTTAAATATTAAATACTCAATATTACTGCATTTATATGTATACAAAGCTATTTTATGAGTATTCTAAGAAGAAACATGGTTTGTATTTCAGTTCTGAAAATTATTAATTATGATCAAAACAATATCTTGAATAAAATGCTGCCCAGCCGTTTATTCCTGCCGGAGAACTACGAGTTTTTACGATTTTCTCGGACATGCGCAATGTGATTACAAACTATTCGGCGCAGTTCCGATAGCAAACGAATAAGATCGGAAAATCTCCGCAATCGGCTTGTCTAAAACAATTACGAATACAATTTAAAAAATCCGATCTTTTCAATCCTTTTTTTCCCAGCAAAACGCATATTACATTGGGTGAAATTATTGCCATTTACCTTTTTCATAGTCCTCTTTATAATTCAGTAAAGTTTATATCAATTGGTGGACAAAAAGATATAGGTAGAGCCTCTTTAAATAAATTAAGGTATAGGCCCTACATTAGAAATCGAGCAACGTGATGTTGGATGATTGTAAAATAAACAAGATCATGTTATAGATCCCAAACGTGTTTTTCTCACAGAGTAAAAAATAAATTGGTTTGGCAATATTCCTAACTGCTGTGATCAATGCATAGTTAATGAATAAAGGATGGCGGTTGGAAGCAAAGAAAAACATACGCTTAATATCTTGTACAAATCACTCTTAATGGCGAGGATGGTGGTTGGAAGCGAATCAAATGCGTCAGTAGCAAACAATAACCTGTTTACTCATTTGTTCATTGAAACTGTAGATGTTGTAAATATATTGTTACCTTCAGCGTAGATAGTTGTTACCTTAAGCGTTGACATAAACAGTTGTTACCTTTAGCGTTAGCGTTGTTACCTTTAGCGGGAGAAGTGATTGTTACCTTTAGCGGGTGTTGTTACCTTTAGCGATGAAATTGTTACCTTTAGCGACGGTTGTTACCTTTAGCGTTGTTACAGGGTGCATACATCCTCTATGTGGCTGGCCCCTTCATGTTCATTTTGTCATTTTTTATCAAGCTCATTCAAGGTCTTCATCATGATACCGCGTATGCAAATGTGGAAACGTGGCTCCATCGTTTATGGAGTGTTTACCATAGAATTTGCAGCAACTCTGCAGGTCTGCAGGTTAGAAGGTTCGAGGCCCATTCTACATATTTATCTTGATGTAAATGGAGGATGAGCCAGGCATGTTCATTCCTGTTAGGCGCCATATAACCTTTCATGTGTTGGTGCGTCGTAAAAATCCAATTTAATTCAATTCAATTCAATTGGGGTCACCTGTCATAAGCAAACATCCTCCAACTGCGAGTTCATCCACTGCATGTGCTGTGCAGAGTCGTCTAGTAGTTACTTCAGCCTGGCTGTTCTTCGCACTGAAATAACTAGAGTCGTATATTGGTTCTAATCGTGGCTGTCTGCAGTTTTAGTTTTTAGATTTATAGTGAAGTTTGATGCACCAACGAACCTGGTGTAAACTCCCAGCGACCTTTTTGTAACTGACCATTTCAAGGCGGTACTCCTATGTCACATACAGTGCCTCTTATTTATCCTTGTAATGGTTCGTACCTCGTGATATGTCATATGGGGTTTATATCATCCAGTTCATTCGATTTGCTTGAGCGTGTTACGATGTTAAGGACTTTATTGATCGAAATCAAGTTATTACAAGTAAACTGTCACAAAATGGACACTGAGTGGATGGCTACCCAGGACAGAATCAGGACAATTCAAACATTTAATTACGTTTAATACAAAAATATGAACTCACATATGTATAATAATGTAAACAAGATATGCTGACGAATGTTTGATCTTTAAATAAAGGTAAATTTCGAAGTTTTTCTTGAAACATTGTTTACTAAAAAGTTCACTATAACTTAATTAAATAGTGTTCACTAAAATATTCTCTGTCGAATATTGTTAACCCTTATGGGTCACCATACAACACCCATATAATCTCCATTTCCGACTCAACAGTGCTCGTCCAGATAACAGCAGATCGTCAAATGATGAAGTATAATCTATTATATGCCCAGTGACGAATATCAGATCGTCCAAACACGACGGAGTGCGACGACGTGTGACATATTGGCCAACGACGAGTATTCTTCAGCTCACCAAAAAAGCTCGGGGAGTTTCGAATGGACTAACACAAACGTCTTAGACAAGGGTTCGTTCATGAACTTTTGTCACTCAGGCTTTCCGGTCGTACCCTAGATTGATTTGGCTGCAACTGCTGTAGTGTTCAGTACGATTCTGATACATCCTGAGGTGTTACTAATTATGACCGTTTTACATATTTTTACAACATTTCTCTGGATGTGGACTTGTTAGAAATTTCCTTTTGATGGGATGAACTTTTATTTACACTGTCTTGTAAATTTGGGCGCTGAAGACAGGATAATAGCGAGGTTGCGTACACTCTTTGTGTTGTGTATTGTCATTTTCATTGTAGATTTAAGTTAATTTGGGTTCTGTGATTTCTATAGGACAATTTTTCTCATTTTTCTAAACGCAGTTGTGTTCTTAATTATACAACATCGTTACAACTATCTTACACAATTGAATATTACCAATATAAATTGTTGTCAGATATATTCACAATAACAATACACCTTGCTGTTTAGCTCGAACTTGAATTCCACTAACTATAACGCCGCCCACGATATTAAATAAATAAGTAACAGCCTTCGCGGTAGACTGAGTATTGTAACAATTTAACAAAGTTATCGATAGTTATTTTTTACTATAAAAGTAAGTTCTTCAACTCGTCTTCAAGGTCTGGAAAAAACGAAGAAGCTGAAAAAATATACACCATACGACGTTGCTTTAGGAACACCCCCGTCTATGTGGGGATAATTAACAATGTCAAAATTGAAACCATCTCTCTTGTCATAGATCTTGCTTATTATTTCTCAATTTCCCTCAATATTCTTCAGCAAGAAATATCACAACCCGAGTTGTTTCGTGACGTGATTTCACACTTCGTAAGGTTCTTCGTAATTATAATTTTGTTTATACAGTCATTATGAAACGTGTTACACCATATCATTTTGCATCGCGCTGCATGTTTAGTTATTGACTCATTCACATTTTGCCACTATGCTTTCACTTTTGATTGTGCGATGACCCGAGATATTGTGGACCCTATGATGACGTCTACCTAAATCTTATAGGATGGTAATAACGCTTAATGTTTGTATTCCATCTTGCCTTGTCGTGCCATTAACGGTTTATTCTGTAGAGTAAGAGCGAGGTGTGGTTCACCATAGAACGTGGTTTAAACCCAAGCCACCTCTTTACCACTGACCGTTTCAAGACGATAAACCTATTGTCAATCCGTGTGTGCCTGTGTGTCACATGCCTTGCTTTTTCTTTACATTGTAAGCGTTGTTTGTTCTGAAGCGTGTTTCCGGTTGACTGTGTTCTGTTAATTTCCAGTTCGACTGTTAAACCTGTCGTAAGGTTTGTAAATAGAAGTAGATAACAAAAGTCGAACAAGAAATGCAGCATTCAATGACCACATTCAACCAAAAACACGCATGGAAACAAACAAACATTAATATGTTAATAAAAAGCATGACATATGACATTACAAACACAAACGGGTTGACAATAGAGTTCACGCCTTGGAACTGGAAATTGTGTTGCAAATACTATAATTGCACATTTTCTATTTTATTCAACAAGTGCTATCATTTATCATGACACCGTTGCTAAATTACTTGGTATTTGAAATAAATACAGTACAAATATACATTACTATTTTATTACGGTACGCTTAGATCACGGTTACATAACAAAAGTTTTACAAATATAATATACATAATGAAGCAAATTTTAAAAGGTAATACAATTAGTAGAGACTGGTATGTCATACTGTACATACTAACCACTTATACGTTTAATAATCTCATTAAATGCTTTAATTCAGAGAAATAATGAGAACATGTTTAAAAAAGAACACTATTTGTACCAAACGTATTAAAAAACAAGTTTATAATTTCTTGTTGTTCAGTGAATTTCATCGAAATTTTCTTTCTCCATAATTATAAAATGGAATGGTTCAAAATACAATGGAATACGAGTGTCGACTTTGTCTCTCTCTCTCTCTCTCTCTCTCTCTCTCTCTCTCTCTGTCTCTCTGTCTCTCTCTCTCTATATATATATATATATAGATATAAGGTGAGAAAATACATACATCTACAAAATACCTTTCAAAAAGCACTGAATACACGGCAGTTTGAATAAATTCCTTTTCTATTTGCACAGGTGTAAATAGTTTATTGAAAATAACACATGTCAGAATAAATTATTTACTCTAACTTCCAGTTATTGGAAGATAGAGTATGGCAGACAGATGAAATGGACATGCTACAAAACAAATATATTATGGGCTCATCGAGTCGGTTGGATTAAACACCTCGATGGGCTTCTCCTATCTCGATATTTAAATCAACCAACTCAATGAGCCATACTCTATCTATTACATATATGCATTTCGATGTTTAAGCAACCAACTCGATGAGCCATACTCTATCTATTACAGTTATATATCTCGATGTTTAAACCAACCAACTCGACGAGCCATACCCTATCTATTACAGTTATGTATCTCGATGTTTAATCAACCAACTCGACGAGCCATACCCTTTCTATTACATTACTCTATCTAGTACATATATGCATCTCGATGTTTAAATAAACCAACCGGATGTGCCATACTCTATCTAGTACATATATGCATCTCGATGTTTAAATCAACCAACTGGATGGGCCATACTCTATCTAGTACATATATGCATCTCGATAATTAAATCAACCAACTCGATCAGCCATACTCTATCTATTGCATGTATCCATCTCGATGTTTAAATCAACCAATTCGATTAGCCATACTCTATCTATTACATATATCCATATCTATGTTTAAATCAACCAACTCGATGAGCCATACTCTATCTATTAAATACATGTATCTCGATGTTTAAATTAACCAACTCGATGAGCCATACTCTATCTATTACATATATGAATATCGATGTTTAAATCAACCAACTCGATGAGCCATACCCTATCTAGTACATATATGCATCTCGATATTTAAATCAACTAACTCGATGGGCCATACTCTATCTAGTACATATATGCATCTCGATGTTTAAATCAACCAACTCGATGAGCCATTCTCTATCTAGTACATATATGCATCTCGCTGTTTAAATCAACCAACTCGATGGGTCATCCTCTATCTATTACATATATGCATCTCGATGTTTAAATCAACAAACTCGATGAGCCATACTCTATCTATTGCATATATGCATCTCGATGTTTAAATCAGCCAACTCGATGAGCCATACTCTATAAATCACATATATGCATCTGGATGTTTAAATCAACCAACTCGATGAGCCGTACTCTATCTATTACATATATGCATCTCGATGTTTAAATCAGCCAACTCGATGAGCCATACTCTTTCTATTACATATATGCATCTCGATCAGGCACTTAAATAGTAATTATTCAGTGACAGCATATAATACACTAAATAACATTTAATACATTTCCAGTGCCAAACTCGGTGAGAAACGTATTGATTTTTATGTTGTAGTGATTTGAAATATAATGATGAACAGATGCATCATACTGCTGTAGAAAAGTAGAGGAATATGATCGTAAGAATTATTATTCGTATTTTCGGCCCAGTCCTGTCAAGAACAACACTGTCATATGCAATAAATCATGACATATTAGTTAGTTGCTCTTTTCCAAAACAAAGTAGTTATTCTGACCAGTGTCAGTGTGTTTATCTATGTTTGGATCGTTCTTCTGCAGCACAAAATAGTTATGTCCAGAGTCATCAGCGCTTTGAACCCTCGAATCATGTGTCGCGTTTCCTTCATGATTTGAGATACCGTTTTCCTCAGACAAAGCACTATTTGTACTATTTTTTACCCGGACATTTGTTACTCCTTGTTTTTCCACCACCTCGTATGGCGTAGCTGTTCTAGTCCCGAGCGACATATATCCTTCAGATAAGCTTTTGTCTGCGACTTCTGTTGTTGTTGTGGACATTGGAAAGTGAGTATGGTTGTACTCGTCATTATCTTCTACGGCGTTGTGTTGCACCCCTCGTCTGTCGATAGGTTGCAGAGTGTTATATGCTTGATCGCTGTTGTCGCTTGTGACAGTGTTATCAGTGCCCTTTTTGATCTCTCCAGTGTCTCGAATGTGGGAGTAAGTTGTATCACTGTGGCCAGCAGAGTGGTTTCCAGTGATATGCGCGTATGCATTATCGGTGTTATGCTTTTGTTTTGGCAGATGTCCATAACCAGCGCCTACAGTGAACTCCTCTGGTTTAAAACTTATTGCGTGATATTCAGAATTATTTTGATCGACATCTGTAATTTCCGCATACTCACTGTCACGAGAACCAGATTGTTGCGGTTTGCTACCGATGATTTCATCATCAAGCCGATCAGTGTACGCTCGATTCGATACTGACACCGTGGTTCGTTTTCTGGCGTTGTCGGTAACACTTACAGTTGAGATCCTTTTGTTATTCTTCTTGTCGCGTCGTCGCTTTCTGGAATGCATATAAAATGTCAGTCAGATTGTATTAAAAAAGCAACCTTTTGTTTAGATGTCCACATAAACCATGGTAAAAAGGCAGTCAGCTATCGTAAAGCTGCATTGAATTCTTTTAATTTGCGGCCAACGCAAAAATAATTAGATAATTTTAGAGTTTTTCGTGCGAAAGCCCGTCGTACTATTAGGGATGGCAAGAGGAAATCATGGATATCTTATGTATCTAGGCTGAACTCTCGCTCATAGCTTAAGAAGACGTGGGACATGGTCCGGAAAATAAACGGTAAAGGTAATTGTAGTTGCGTAAATCGTTTTAAAACTGATAATGGAGATATCATATCTGTCATAGATATTACAAACACTTTGGCAGAAACATTTTCAAAAAACTCTTCTGAAAATTGTCAACCAAATTTTCTAAAAAATAAGAAACTAAAAGAACAGAAGAAGCTGAATTTCAAGACGAAAAATTTGGAGAAATACAATAAACTGTTCACTCTGAATAATCGATAATCCCTTAAAATGACTCATGATATATCAGCTGGTCCTGATGATATCCATTATCAATTATTAAAACATTTACCTGAAACCTGCCTCTCTACCCTTCTTGATATATTTAATAAGGTTTGGGTGACAAGAAACTTCCCCGATTCTTGGCGGGAAGCAATCGTTTTTCCAGTCCCCAAACATGGAAAGGATCATACGGACCCAAACAATTATCGCTCTATTGCTTTAACGAGAGGTATATGTAAAACCATTGAACGAATGATTAATCAGAGACTGGTTTGGTACCTGGAATCCAACAAACTGATAACAAAGTATCAAAGTAGATTCCGGCGCCAACGAGGCACAACATACAATCTCATTCGATTTGAATCATTCATTAGGGAAGCTTTCATAAATATCGAACATCTGTATTTTTTGCATTGAAGAAAGCTAATGATACTGCATGGAATTACGGTATTATGAATGATCTTATGACCTTGGTATTAGAGACCGGTTACCAATTGTTATAGAGAATTTCTTAGATGATAGACAGTTTTGTGTCCGAATGAGTTCAATCCTCTATGACATTCATGAACAGGAGATGGGTGTGCCACAGGTCAGCATACTCTCTGTGACCGTTTTTAATATAAAAATAACAGTATAGTTAAAAGTATCAATCCTAGTGTGGATTGTTTTCTATATATTGACGACTGTGTTATATGTTATCGTGCAAAAAACATTAACACTATTGAGAGACAATTACAACAATGTCTCAATAAAATTCAGACCTGGTCTGATGAAAATGGTTTTATATTTTCTAAATCTAAAACTAATTGTATGCACTTTTGTCAACTACGTAAACATCATGAAGACCCTCATCTAACACTGGATGGGTCACCAATAACCAATACCAGTAGTGGATGAGACCAAAGTCCTTGGTCTTATTTTTGACCGTAAATTAACGTTTATACCACACCTTAAATACTTGAAGGGCAAATGCCTTAAAGCTCTTAATTTACTTAAAGTTGTTGCAAACACTAATTGGGAAGCAGATCGAAAAGTACTTTTACAATTTTATAAATATTTTATCAGATCCAAGCTGGACTACGGCTCAATAGTATATGGATCTACTCGCAAGTCATACTTGCAGATGCCCGATCCTATACATAATCAAGGATTACGACTCGCCTTAGGTGCCTTTCGTACATCACCAGCCGAAAGTTTATATGTTGAAGCTAATGAACCATCAGTGTCTCATAGACGGGACAAATTACCCCTTCAGTACACCATTACATTACAAACTAACCATTAAAATCCAACTTTCGATAAAGTGTTTAATCCTTGTTATCAACCTCTTTTTGATCGAAAACCGAAGGCCATTCGACCATTTGGTCTTCGTATTAAACCAAATTTAAGAGACACTGAAATCGACCTAAATTTGATTGCCAAGTACAAAGTACCACAAATTCCGCAGTGGACTTACGGAACATCAACAATTATTTTTGATATTTGTAATAGTAACAAATCCAGTACAGACTCTATTGTTTTTCAAAAAAAATGTAATGCAATTAAATCTAAATGCAGTAACTTTCGACATATATACACAGATGGTCCTAAAGATGGAGATAAGGTAGCTGCAGCTGCTGTAGTTCACAAACACAGAATAATGAGCCGCCTGCCTGACAAGGTCTCTATCTTTTCAGCTGAATTTAAGGCAATTGAACTTGCCTTAAACTATATTAAGGAATCTGATGATGACCATTTTGTAATCTTTTCCGATTCCCTTTCATCTCTTCAAGCCCTTGGTAATATGAAACATGATAACGCAGATGTGCTTCAACTTTTAGAAAAGTACAATTCTCTTATAGTTGATAATGTTATTATTTTCTGCTGGCTTGTAGGAATACGTGGTAATGATACAGCTGATAGTGCTGCTAAAGCAGCATTAGGTTTACCTATATAATGCCAAATTACCTTATACTGATTTTAACATATATTCGTAACTCTTGGCAAGCCGCTTAGGATTTGTCAGTTAACAATAAACTCCATCGAGAAGAAGTTGTCCTAGCCCGATGCAGGATAGGGAATACACGTTATACTCTTTCATATTTATTACAAGGTGGGCAATTACCGGAATATATACCCTGCTTTGCACCGTTAACGGTCAAACACATTTTGTTGGAATGTGTAGACTTTGATCCTATGCGTCAAAGTTACTACAATGTTAATACTATGAAAGAGTTATTTGATACTATAGATTTTAGTATTGTTTTAGATTTCCTGAAAGAAATCACACTATATAAATCAGTATAATGTGTTCTTATATATTTACTTGTGTATATACCCGTTAACGGGCATTTGTTGGTTTCACATATATAGTTTATATTACTACCATATCATCCCTTATTTGTAAATAGTTTTATTTTTATATATTTACATTAATTTATATTTACTACTTCATTTCTTCATTTTTCATCAGTTTTTGCGCACAATATGACCTATTTATGTGTCGACGTGCCATAAAACAACATTCATTCATTCCCGTGTTTCTTCCTTTGCGTGAATTGATCAACTTTCCCGATGTTTGACCAGGTTTGGCAATGCCACTGTTCAGTGATCCTTGCACAATTAGACATTTACCATAAAGCACTACATTTGACCAGGAAACTTGGAGATAAATGAGGAGAAAGTAGGCATACAATAACACCAGTTAGAATGACCAAAACTGGTAAAGCAATTACGAGAAGATACTACAGTGACTATATCTATGATATTTTATAATCAGAAATATGTACTTTCCATCGTTTGATTGAAAATAATTAGACGGAACATGCTTACCCCTGATTGGTCAATATTTGAACACGTTATGGCACGTGTTATATGACAAGTTTCTACCATTCAACGTTGGGCGTTTACCTTATACAGACGATTTCAAATTTATTTGTATTTTTTAAAAAAGGAAATGGATTGTTGATACTGTTTAAAGGATGACAGATTTATACACATTTAATTATACTTGTACATATAATAAGAGTATTGTATTTCTTAATGTTTTGATGCACGTACCGTCGGATATAGTTATTATAATATATAACTAGAAGTTATTTTCAAATGAATATTTATCTGTTCGCTCAAGCGACTTATTACTAGAAGGGCTCTAATATTTGACAAGAATAGTTGTTATATTGATTTTGTTCAGGATATCATTTTAACAATGTTTCTCATATTTAATCAGACATTACTTTTGAAGATTAGGATGTACACAGTGTATATGGATGTAACATTATATTTGAACATATAACTTGATTGATGCATAAATGTCTGTGAGCGTAAGCTCGTTCAAGCGCTTTATTCCAAATAATAAATTATGAATATGTCATGATGTTGTTACATTTGTGATGCAAATATAGTTTGATCAGTAGAAGTGTAATTCAAATATTATAAATGGAGACAATTTGTATGTGGTCTATCTTCGATAAAACACAGAGACTGTCATCCTATGTTTTGGTTTATTTTAAGTATTCTAGATTTAATGTTTTTGTAAAGATCCATTTTCAAACACATCAATGCATTTTCTAAATTAGTTTTAGCTGATCTTATCATAAATGCTGATTGTTTGCGGCGACATAATTATCGACCTCCTACATTGTCCTGATTAATGTATATATGCGACTAGAGCGAGCACTAGAGCAAATTATTCAATAAATGTTCCTACCTTCTAATATAGATGACTCCGACAGCAACGAGAACTAGAGCAAATATCACTACCGGGATCAAGACAGCTGCTGCAGTATTAGCACCTGAAGAATATAAAGTAGTGTTTCTACGAACCAACTTAATATACGAATGGTTTATAAGTATCCGGTGAATGATCGGGAATTCCAACACGAGGTAAAATTGTTTTAATCGAAACCGAGGCTTTACTTGTTCGAATTTCCCTTTCTGATCCGGATACTCTTGATTGATTCTTTTTTTGCATACCATTGACATTTTGTACGTTGATGCCGTCTGCTACTAAAGTTTTGCATAATTATTTACACTGATCTACAATTAGAATAAAAAAAGTAATTTCAGAACCTTTCTGCGTCAAGGCAAATCACAACCTGACTTCTTTGGTGACGTCATGTGCAAACTTACTTTTATCGCTTGTTTGTATTTGTTGCTTTCAAACGTATTGCATGTGCATTGATGAATACAACTGTAAATAATTGACCCAATAAGGATACTTTCAGCCGTATTTAGTTAGCAATTAATTGCCTAGCATTGCTGACTTATAGTTCATATGTCAGTCCATCCCTCTGTCTTCTTTTATCCATCGTCTGTCTGCCTCGTTTGTAATATCCAACATACTTGATATTACAAGCTATTTTATTGCTAATGGGTTGCCTACTATAATAGATTATCCGTTTAAGTTTAAGATATTTTCCAGTTTTAAAAGAAGTTCCACGTGTTTAGATCTTACCCGCAACATTAAATAATCCATCTGTCTCTGATCTGTTCAGATGTCTAAGATATTCTATAAAATAGCCTAATCAAGATACTATTTTCATTATAGATTTTCCCGTTAGTTATTAGTGACAAACACAACGGCATTGCTACCAATAGTCATCATAGTTGTAATACCTGTATTTCCTTTGTGTTCCTGTTCTGTGCTCTTCCGTTCGCCAGTTGTTTCGCTCCTCGTTACTTCGGTCGTAGGACTTTCAACTGTAGTATAGTAAGAACATCATTACAGAACTCTTTCCTAATCGCTGGCATATCAGTAGAAATATCATATTCAAAACGGAATGATTTTCAAAATGTGTTATGCGAATTTAAGAGGAGTTTTGTAAGATAATAGTGCATTTAAATGCCTCCCCTTTTTTAATGTTCATTGGGAACAACTAGCTTTCATTAGAATTATACACTCTTTAGGGGTTTGTTTCGATTCGAGTTTTTGGATGACCGTGGTCCAAGAATGCTACTTTTCCTGTTTGACATTTATATATACTTTCTTTGAATGTTATTTCTTTTTATTAAAAATATTTTATTCAGACATCGAGCGTACATACAATTATCATATATAATTTGCAAATGAGAAAAGGGGAGAATTAGAGGAAACCTATACAATTTGTATACCGCTCGCAAACATTATAAATGTGTAGAGTATAAACCAAAAGTAGCAAATATACAAATTGCAATACTTTAATTTGTCAACATATTTTGAACATTTCAGCTTACTTTAATATGATTTGACTTCAGTTTTGGGTACATGCAGTTTGAGTATAACTAAAGCTTTCTAAAAAGTTCTTCAATAAAGATTGCAACATTAAGTAAACATGTTTTCAATCTGCATGAGTTAATATATTTTCTGGGCTCAGAAGAATATGTTCGGGGTTCATATCAACTGAAGTTTCACACTTGTCTCTTAATTGATCAAATGAATGTTTTAAACATTTTTAACCACATGCAATCATAAAATAAGTGAATCATTGTTTATTTTGTGTCATTACAAAATGTACATAATTTTGTATAGCACATCCGTGGTCGAGGCGTTAATGACGTTGCGTTGTAAACCTTCTCGCCTCTCACCGCTCCGGGTTCGAATCCCACTGGGAGCTGAACTTATAAATGAGAAAGTAACGATTCTTACTGATGTTGGTTGGTATACAGTACCGGTTCTACCCAGGAATAAGCACGTGCCTCCACCGCAATAAACCGACCATCATACAAAGCCTAAATTGTGCTAAAAATAACGCCAAACACAAAAACAAACAATCTGTCATAATTCTGTTTCCGACAATCCGAATTTATATAGTCTCGCATTTGTAAACACATTTCTGTGGAATATTTGAGTCATCAGCTATACGGAAAGATTGACTTCATAACGTTTTCCAGTTATCTGTACTCAGAACTTTATTAATATCCTTGTTCCATTTTTGTTGTGAATTTATAGGCGATTCTACTATAAGATTTAAAAAGTCTGGATAAAATATTTTATTTATCTGTTTTGCTTTTGTTTTTTAGAGGTTTAGATAAAAAATACTTTTCTTGTCAATGAGTGCCCTGAACTTCAGGACGCTTTTCCAAAAACTGCTAGATGAATATGTTCTGCTACCGTTAAAAAACGTCTTTAAGTGGATGCCTTAACCTGACTATATCCTCCCATTTTCTCCAGATCATCTAAAATGAGCGTTTTCCATGGGGAAAATGTATGTGGATATTAAATCTGTTTAATCCAAGATATTTTTAAAGACTGACTCAAATATTTAATGTGTGAAAACGCTGCATGTAGTCTTGCTTCTTCACGTGAGGTAACAACAACGTTTCTTTTAATTTTATCAGGTTTTCTACACCATAACATTTTTCTACTTCTTTTGTAGAATGCGTTTCAACCAAAATGTAACATTATACTCATCTCTACATCTTGAACAAAATGTCTGTCCTTTTTATTTTATCGAAATATAAGCCTCTACAATTTAAACTACCAAAATCGACATTACTCGTTTTAAATAATAATCAGTAAGTTGTTTGCGAGCAAGAATAAGGCGTTAATACATGGTTTACAATTAAACTACGACAATTTAGCACGAATCCCCAAAATATAACAATATGCACTGCAATCTCCGATATTTCCTTAAATTTATCCTTCCACAGTCAAAGGCATTCATAACAATAATATAGAAGGATAGACAGAAGAAGAGATAAAAGATGTAGTATAATATGTATATATACACGTCAATACCAGAATCTAATTTCACACTAATTTTTCCGGATTTGTTTGTACCCTTTTCACAGTTCCGTGCGTACATTTCTCTCAGCGATTGAGTCAGACTTACATTATTTTTCTTTTTTGCAAAACTGAATTAGCTCAATTTAACCTTCCGACTAAGGACTAAGATATTCTTCATCAATCACCGAAATTCGTGGATTGTATAGTGATCTACACAGAGCTCGCCATACGGTACACTTAACAGAACACCTAACGCCCCCATTAGGTATTTTGCTAATATTTCAAAAGGTTTTCAAACTTGATTTCTGAAATATCGCCAACTATGATACTACCGTCTAAGATACATTTACTGAAAATAGATCAATTTAATACATTTTTAGAAAGAAAAAAAAAATTGGTACCAACCCCCAATATCAGAATTCGCAAAAATAACGAAACGACGTTAACATTTAAATCTTGTGTAAATGTCATTAACAAAATAATAAAAAAAACATTCAATACAAAAAAACAACAAGAGGTATTTCTATAAAAATAATCATCGTGACAAATTTCGCTAACATCAATAACGCGTGTGTCATCCTCGAGCTCGAATGACTGCCGCATATTGGAAACGCATCGACAGGGTACACATTCTTATTGTGTTCTGTGGTACTTGTTTCCCTTGGTTGACCAAAAGAAGAACGAATTCATTGCGAGTTCTTTAATTGATTTGCACCAATATACTACCAAGAACAACATAAAGATATCTAATGGGATTGAGATGTGGCGAACGAGTCATGGAAGAACATTCACTCTATGATCTTGGAGCAGGTTATCTTTAGTGCGGGCAGTTTGGAAGGAAACGCCGTTGTGCATTAATTGCAAAACTCTATTTGAGCATATATCGGCTGCAATATCTCATTCTGGTATCTGACAGCCGCCAGGTTGTCATTTTTCACAACTACTGGTGTTTTAGTATGCAAGAATATCACTGCTCAAATCATCACACTAACGAGGTATCATATTGATAACATGTTAACACAAACCCACGTTTTCTATTTCACCATTGCTACAGTAACGTTTTTAAATTAATATAATTTTATTGAGCCATTCTCGAATTGTGATATCAGAATCGGTTTCACTTATCATATTTTCGGCATTGGCTTTTTATATTTCGACTATGTTATTTGGATCACGTACAAGCGTATCAACGTTTCATATTCTGACTTCCGTCAAAAGCTTTGTGGCTTTCTAAGATTTTGTTTTTATATTCATACATGCTTAATCATTTTTGTGTTATACTTGTATTGCATATTAATGCTGCCTAGTTTGTTAGAGGATATAGCCTGGTGGTGATTTCTTTATTTACACTATCCGGTTTTATTAGGAATGAACGTTGGCGCTTTTATAACCTGGTTTAAACCCTTCGAGGCATGTTTGCCACTGACCGTTCCAAGGCGGAATCCCTTGTTGTCAACCCTTTTATGTGTGCGGTGTCGCATACAATGCCTTTCTCTTGAAATTGTTTTTTGTTTTGTATGCGTGTTTTTGTTTGACTGTCTTCTGTCAATACAGCATTTCTCTGATCCTGTGTTTGCTGCTTCCAAGGGATTCATTTTTCAGTATTTTATACCTACTTTTATTCAGGTTGAAACTTGCCAGGGAAACCATCTTGAATATTTATTTGACTACAATAAAACACACTGTCACTATAGTGTTGTTTGTGCAGTGAGGCAAGTACAAACATTCCTGTACATCCAATCTATACTGATATTTTTCAGTTTTACACTTAAATACATGTCTTACTTATACCATGTTGAAGGTTTTGGCTCATCGACATTTTGGCCCGTTTTTAACAGGTGTTTCTTTTACTATTTTTTGCGATATTTGTACAGCATGTCAGTGTTTCAAATAATTATATTAGTTACGTATCTTTGATACGAATATTTGTTTTGTATCTTTAATAAAAATAAGTATAAACGTCGAACAGGAAATGCAGCTAGTACGTATTGGCCCTTATTTTGCTTTTCACAGAATGGTTTTACATTCCAATTTGCATACAGATGAGACTTTTAATTAAACATTTACAATAAACCAGTCACCTTGTCGGTTACACTCTGCTTCCTCAATACCAATTCCACATATTAACTTCATTTGTAAGACCTAAAGCATTTATACGCCTTACATCTTTCAATCCTCAATAGCCTCTTTTCATGCTCATACTAATAATTTTACCAAGAGATTTAATAACGGCAAAAGTGTTTCTCCTTTTGGATCACATATTTTAAGAAAATGTCATATACATTCTGCTTTCGGAAATAATGTAGTTTATTCGAGGCTCAGTTTGTTTCCTTCTATAAATAAATCATTTAGTTGTAAACATTATTTATCTTGCAAGACCATTATTAAATCAGATTGACTCGTAGAATGTTTAATATATGTCTAGATTATAATGTTTACGTTTTGACTTGAAATGCACAAAGTTGTGTTGGATATGTTGAACAACATGTCGACCTTTAAAAGTTCGATTTCTTGAAAGTAAATAAAACGTAGGGAATCAGAAAACAAATATTCGTACCTACACTGTGTTCAATCAGGTCATAGTTTTAGTACTGTCACTATTTAACTGGTGAAAAAATAAGGTATGATAATGATGCCACTAAAAGCTTTAAAGTAAAAGGTAGATAACGTAGATGAATCTTTTGCCAATTTTACAGTGCTTGATATATAATATTTACCAACAAGGAAATGTTTGGAAAGCCCCTTATATTGATATACTGATAAAAAACTATGTCAGTCATTATTTACATACTCTTTTAAATCAGTCTGGAAAGCATTTTCTGCATCTTGTCGCTGTCGACGATGAAGCAGACAAATGAAACTTTAAAGGGACATTGTCCTAGGTGAGATGAGGAACCCTATTGTTTTTGGGGCCAGTAGGTAAAATGGTCAAGGTCACGGTGATCTGATATGTAAATATGCATTCTACATAATAACTTCATAATTACATTGCCCTAGGTGAGAGGAGAAACTCTGTTGCTTTTGGGGTCATTATTTCAAAGGTCAAGATCATCAGTACATTTTCCAAGTGATAACTCCAGAAGTAGAATACCTACATTCATGAAACTTTGTAGATACATTGCCCTTGATGAGAGGAGTAACCCTATTGACCTGACATCTAGGAAATGCTTTTAACATAACAACTTTATTTGTTACTAGTTTTCGATTAGCATAGTTGAATATCACCGGATTTAAACTCTTATTTGCCCCTGGGTGTGCGTTATTCTAACACAATGTTGTAATCAATGTGTTACGAAGATTGTGTTTACTAGAAATAACTGTAACTTAAAATAAAGAAAAGCATTCCACCAATGCCTTGGAACGGTCAGTGGCAAAGAAGTCGCTGGGGGTTTAAATCAGGTTCTAAACCATTTGCATCAAATCTCAATATTGGCTTCTGCCAAGTCAGTGAGTACTAATACGTTTTTATATTATATATACATGGTCATTTATGTGTTGTAGTTATATTGCCTATTGATGCAGCCTTGTTTGTTAGAGATTGTAACCTGGCGGGTATATCTTTATTTACATGGGATGACAATAGGGTAAGAGTGAGTTTTGGTGACCCTAGAACCTCGTTTGAACTCCCCAGCGGCCTTTTTTTTTTACCACTGACCGTTCGAAGGCGGTCACCATATAGGCAATCCTTTCGTGTTTGTGACGCCATTTTAATACTTTTAGTCATCTTTAAAGTTGTTTTTGTTTCTGTGTGTATTTGTGGTTGACTGTCGTCATTGAATACTACTTTTACTGTTCGGTTTTAATCTACTTTTGCTTTGTGGCTTTCTAGCTTTTTTATATTATATATAAATAATCATTTATGTGTTATATTGCCTATTAATGCTGCATTGTTT
Source organism: Cyrtodaria siliqua (assembly GCA_037043455.1). Taxonomy (NCBI): domain Eukaryota; kingdom Metazoa; phylum Mollusca; class Bivalvia; order Adapedonta; family Hiatellidae; genus Cyrtodaria; species Cyrtodaria siliqua. The sequence continues at coordinate 340,841 of JAWPHD010000983.1, forward strand.
GATAGAGAATATAACCTGGCGATATCTTTATTTACACTTTCCCGTTTTATTAGGATGAAAATAGGGTAAGATTGAGGTTTGGTGACCCTAGAACCTGGTTTAAACCCCAAGCGGCAATTTTTTGCCACTGACCGTTCCAAGATGGTAGTCTTATTGTCAACCCTTTTATGTTACATTTCCTGTTCGACTTGTATATCTACATTGTAAGATTGTAAATGTTTTAAGAAATCTATGGTAACGGTATACCTGACGTAAACGCATTTTAGTTATATTTCCAGTCCTCAAGTCGACTACAAGCCCTAGAATAAACAAATAAGTTGAAAAATACAATCTACTCCATAAGAACCATGAACATCTGATTTAATGGTAGATTTGTAAGATAAATTATTCTAACAAATGCACCATTTTGCACTTACTTATAGAAGGAAGCCCACCTGCACCTCGAATGAAAAACACGATTTCCGAAAGGAGAATTTTTTTAAAATGTGTTCCAAGAGGAGTTTTTGGAACGTTTCAGCTCTTATTAATGATCTTGGTAAACATTATTGGTAGGAACATACACATAATTTACTGAATAAAGATCTGAACATATGATCATATCTTAGAAATGAAGAGTCATTATGTTAATGACGCAGAATGTATGGGGAGAGGTGAACACGTTAGTTTAAACATGTGTTTTAAAAGACACATCTGTAAGTAAATTGGAATGCACTACTATTCTTTTAAAAGCAAAATAAGAACCATTAAGTATTTATTAGAAAAAGTTATACAGAGTAAGATTTGAAATATTTTTCAAACAACTACAAGTTAAAGGTAGGGAAACTTTTGACAACATTATGGCAAACAACAAAAACTCTACCTAGAAAAGCAAAATGTACATATCTGACATCGTTATTTATGTACATGTATGTATATATATATATATATATATATATATAAGGGTGAGAAAATACGTACATCTACAAAATACCTTTCAAAAAGCACTGGATCCCCGAGGGGATACGAAAATGTTGGAATAAATTAATACATGGGGAGAAAAAACATTAATACAGTGCTACAGTTTATACAAACCCAAGCGCTTTCGGCCAACGCCTTCATCAGGGGTACACAAACACGAAAAGAACAAATACGAAACAAAAAAACACTAAAATACACGGTAGTTGAAATAAAACTCTTTAAAATACAACTTATCGTTTGGCAGTATTGCAGGGACTGCTTATTTTGAATAGACACTCTGGAGCCAAATGTGATACTAATAAAAGAACATTACTGGTTGGATGAGGGTAAAACTGTACGCTGACATTTAGTTATGAAGAGAGTAAAGATGTGAAAAAGATAATACAAACACTAGTTCAAAACTTAAAACCTATAATCGATACTGCAGGATACAGTATAAAACAATTCCAAAGCTAATAAAACAATGAAAAAGGCTAAACAAATAAAATAAAATAAATGGAGACATTTTGATCAAGGGAAGTAACACAAGTACTAATAATAGAACATTGCTGGTAGGATAAAGGTTAAATTGTACGCTGACATTTATGATTAGTTCTGAAGAGAGTGTGTGAGTGATTAACCCTACCTCAATACCTAGAACATAGAATCGATACTGCAGGATCGAGTAAAAACAACTCCAAAGCTAATTAGAACTATGAAAAAGGCTAAACTAATATATAAATGGTGAAAATTGGATCAAGGGAAGTAATAAAAACCAGAGTATGTGTGTATACATTTATATATTCTGTAAGATGTATCTAGTCCCCTTTGTTGATTCCTACTGGATGTTTTGTGTTTAAGCGTCTTATCCAGTACGTTTCACGCAATTTACGTTCTGCGTCGGTCCAATTGGATTGTGTTCAATGCATGTGAGAGACAAGTCGTTGAACGTGTGGCCTTCTGACCTGAAGTGTTCGGCCGCTGGCGACCTAGCAAACCTACGTAATTTACAATCGGAGCGATGGAGGTTGAATCGGAGGTTCAGCGCCTGCTTCGTTTCACCGACATACTGTTTTTTTGCAAACCAAGCACGTCATTAAGTAGATGACGTTTGCGGATTTGCAGTTTGTTACACATTTGATTGTGTTTTTGGCACCGAGTGAAGATAAGAAAAAGTTTGCGGGAGACATGTAGTTACAAGTCTGACATCTCGATGTATGGCAAGGGCCTGACTGTCCTGTGGTCTGAGTATTAGAGTCGGGTTTCAACTTGGCCGCAACAAGGATGTCGCGGAGACATTTAGGTCTCTTGTATGCGATAATGGGTTTTCTAGGCAGCATTTTGTTCAGACGTTCTGACTCCTCTATGTGCGGCCAGTGTTTATTAATAATATGTTTCACATTGGGAAGGTCAGGATGGTATGTAAGCACGATAGGTAAAGTTTGCTCTGAACTGTTTGTCTTCGACTGGTATTCAAGGAGTTCTTTTCTGTTGAGGCGAACTTTCGGAGCACCTTACAAGGCGAGGTTACTGCAAGACAGACATTGTCAATGCAATAGACAAAGCACGGAACCTCAACAGAAAAGAACTCCTTGAATACCAGTCGACGCAGAACGTAAATTGCGTGAAACGTACTGGATAAGACGCATAAACACAAAACATTCAGTAGGAATCAACAAATGGGACTAGATACATCTTACAGAATATATAAATGTATACACACATACTCTGGTTTTCATTACTTCCTTTGATCCAATTTTCACCAATTATATATTATTTTAGCCTTTTTCATAGTTCTAATTAGCCTTGGAGTTGTTTTTCCTTTATACTACAGTATCGATTCTATGTTTTAGGTATTGAGGTAGAGTTATTCACTCACAACCTCACTCTTCAGAACTAATCATAAATGTCAGCGTACAATTGTACCTTCATCCTACCAGCAATGTTCTATTATTAGTACTTGCGTTACTTCCCTTAATCAAAATGTCTCCATTTATTTTATTTTATTTGTTTAGCCTTTTTCATTGTTTTTATTAGCTTTGGAATTGTTTTATACTGTATCCTGCAGTATTGATTATAGGTTTTAAGTTTTGAACTAGTGTTTGTATTATCTTTTTCACATCTTTACTCTCTCTTCATAACTAAATGTCAGCGTACAGTTTTACCCTCATCCAACCAGTAATGTTCTTTCATTAGTATCACATTTGGCTCCAGAGTGTCTATTCAAAGTAAGCAGTCCCTGCAATACTGCCAAACGATAAGTTGTATTTTAAAGAGTTTTATTTCAACTACCGTGTATTTTAGTGTTTTTTTGTTTCGTATTTGTTCTTTTCGTGTTTGTGTACCCCTGATGAAGGCGTAAGCCGAAAGCGCTTGGGTTTTTATAAACTGTAGCACTGTATAAATGTTTTTTTCCCATCTATATATATATATATATATTAACGATGACAAAATTGAAATAGTTAAGTTCGTCATTTGCAAAGGTGATCATGTCATCTTCTATCATGTGAACACAGTTTCTGTCGTTATAAGAGAAAACATACAACCTAATTACGCATTAACAAGTAGAAATAACAAAGGAAAAAGAAGTAAAGTATGCGACGCCACAAACACAAAATGGTTGACAATAGGGAAACTACCTTCAAACGGTATGTTGCAAAAAAGGCCGCTGGGGGTTTAGGGTTTCGATTGACATTCACTCTAGCGATTGTTTAGTGCTGTGTGACGGTTGTAAACATTTTTAAACAGAAAAAGGGCCATAACTCTGTCGTTACTAACAATATTTAGCTGGTTTTCGAACTTGTCCAAGATTTCATTGATATACCAAGCTTTGCAAAACTAGACATAATACTGACACTTCCTGCCAAATTTGAGCCGTTTAGGTTATAATAGCGTAAATGAGTCTCCATGCCCATTCCATAGTAAAGTTAGAATGTTGACAACCTGTTAAAAACTCAAACCTGATTAGAATTTTGGGAAACTTACTTTATCATGTAAATAAGCATGTCTGCTATTGAACATCAACAAGGAAATCGGGGGTTTAATGCCTTCTAAGAAACATTTCTTAAGCTGTATACTAACATCGGGTCAAAGGTCAAAGTTATTTTTACCCCTTGCAATTTTGTACCCTGTCTACTTTCACTTCTGAAATGTATATAAAAAACTGTCAAAAACATGATGAGCTCCCTTTTCAAATATCAGCAACATGTCTAGAATACAAAAAATAACAGGAAATTGCACTAAAAAAGTTTTTAAAGAAAAAAATGATCGGCACTCTTTAATACAGAACTACTTTCGACTGCACCAGGCTAGCACATCCGGCTGATTTAGTGTAATTAAACCTTTAGGAGGAGTAGCGTGGACAAGATATTTAAAGTAAACATGTCAAAGGGCCATAACTCCATCATAAATCAGCGAACTGGAACTAAAGCGCGATATGCACAACTAGACATCTTACCATTAAATCCTGCCAAGTTCCATCGAAATCCAACAAGGCGTTTAGGAGGAGTAACGCCGACCAGAAATTTAAAAGTTAAAAATGTCAAGGGGCCGTATCTCCATCAAAAATCAACGAACCGGAAAATAAACGCAATAGGCACAATTAGAAATCATAGATGCGTCCTGCTAACACGGCGTGTTTCTAAAAAAAAAAAAAAAAAGGAATTATAAAAAATGAAATAAAAAAAAAATGAAATTAAAAAATAAAAAAATATTTTTTTTTGAAAATATATAAACATTACATCAATATTTAAAACAAAATGTAAACGAAATTTTTTGGTAAAGATCAGATGAAAAATGAATGCCCTATCGTAATATCAAGGCAAACTATAGCATTTTTAACTAAATCAAGGGCCATAACTCCGCTGTTACTTGTTCGATCTGGCTGGTTTTCGAACTTGTCTGAGCTTTAATTGATATTAACAATCTGTTAAAGTTTCGTAAATATTGGATAAAAAATGAAGGTCCTTGGCCAGTAGAGCTAAAAATCATCAGCTCCAAAATGTAGGTCAAGGTCATAGATGAAATCCATGCATCCAAAAACATGCACTACCCAAGACACAACTATGTCAAAATAGAATATTTTTTCTTCGAAAGATTAAGATACAGTATAAATTAGGTTTAAAACATCTAGTGCATAATTATAGTTCATGAGAAAGTGATGTAAATGTAACATTTAAAGTTATATGCCCTTTGCTTGGATGGAGAAGGTCACATCCACATTTGCTTTGTCACGTTGCAAGGTACAACTCAAGATACAACTATCAGCAAAGTTTGAAAGGTCTTAGTGCATACAGTTTATGAAAAAGTGACCTAAACGCCAAAGTTGAAGGTAAAAAGTAAAAGGATATCTGCCCTTTGCTTGGAGAGTCAAGGTCACATCCAAATATGCTTTGTCACGTTGCGATGTACCACCGTAGATACATCTATCAACAAAGATTGAAAGGTGTAGTGCATACAGTTTGCGCAAAATTGACCTCACCGCAAAAGTTGAAGGTAAAATTATTAAGTTATCTGCCCTTTGCTTCGAGGGTCAAGGTTACTTCCACATTTGCTTTGTCACGTTGCGATGTACCACTCAAGATACAACTATGAGCAAAGTTTTAAAGGACTAGTGCATACAGTTAGTGACAAAAATGACCTCAACGCAAAAGTTGAACCTAAAAATTATTAAGTTATCTGCCCTTTGCTTGGAGGGTCAAGGTCAATTCCATATTTGCTTTGTCACGTTGCGATGTACCACCCAGGATACAACTTTAAGCAAAGTTTGAAAGTTCTAGTGTATACAGTTTGTGAGAAAATGACCTAAACGCAAAACTTAAATGTTGACGCCTTCGCCTTTGCCGCCGCCGCCGCCGGAAAAGCAAATATGAGATATAGGGTCCTATAGAAACCGCAGCGTCCGAACGCAATGGCATCGTAGGTCCGCACTGTACTGCGAACAAGGACTTAATAATACAATGAAAGACACAAAAAACAACAGAAAGGGTGGTGAAGACAGGGTTACCGACTTGGAACGATCAGTAGGCAATAAGGCCTACTGGTTAGCTTGAATCAATTTTATATGCGCACAATCCTCGCTATTATCCTGTCTTCAGCGCCCAGATAGACAAGACAGTGTAAACAAAACTACATCCCATCAAAAGGAATTCTCTAACAATAAAGTCCACATCCAGAAAAACTAACTAAAGAAACACATACAAAATAATAAACATCTCAGGATGTAGCCAGAATCGTACTGAACAACCATACTAGTTGCAGCTAAAGAGAAAACCAATCTAGGGTACGACAAGAAAACCCGAGGGACGAAAGCTCATGCACCCACCTCCCTTAGTTGGGGTTTCAGTAGGTACAATCATAGAGTCCCAAGAGGTAGTCAAGTCATCGCACAAGTGAAAAGTGAAGCGTAATGGCTGACAGTAGAGGGGTCAATCACTAAACATGCAGTGCGCTGTCAAACCAAAGGGTTATATCCTTTTCTGACGAACTTCCTGATTGAATTTGTTAAGCGGTCAGGAAACCCGTCAGACCCCTTTTACTTTCGAAGTTTATAGACCACATCTCCATAAAATGAGGGTTGTGATATGCCTAGTCGCAGAAGTGTTTTTTAGCACGAGGTACATTTTCCATCCAGGTGTGAATAGTTAACGATGTTAAAATTGAAATCATCTCTCTTATCATAGATTTTAGTATGAATACAATCATTTGAAATCGAGAGTTGAAGATCAAGAAATGCTGCTACTGCATCCGAACTGTTGGCTTTATTCAACATGAGCTCTGGTGGATAAATGTTAGTAACCCTATGAGAAAAGAACGGATTATCAATATTGAGTATGTCATCAAGATACCGAGAAGTATTATTAAAGGCATCATTAATTTCACCCTGTCTAGCAGGTGACAAACTCAACATAAAATCTCTGTCATAGCAGTACAAAAACAAATCTGCTACAAGTGCCCATAGGAATACCAACAACATGGCGGTAAATGGTTTTACCGTATCTTATAAAGATGTTATCCAGAAGAAAAGATAAGGCTCTATAAACACCAGTACAAGTCCACAAATTATACTTATCAATGGGGGCGTTAGTAAAGAAAGCCCTGACATTATTACAAGCTCGAAAAGTTTTACCTTCCCTAGCAAATGTCGTCTGAATAAGCTGAAGCAATTTTTCTTTGACAAGATTATGTGGTAGTAAAGTATACAGTGTAGAAAAGTCGTAGGTGCTTAGAGAAGAGACATGAAAATGCTTACACCGTAGTTTGTCAAGATAGACCAAAAAAGATTGATTCCTAAGTTTTCGAAGGCCTTTCCGCAATATTTTACAATATGTTCTTTAATTGCGGTAAGTCAGGAAGTCAATAGTTTTGATATATTGGTCGTGGTACATGAACTAGAATTAGCGATAAAACGTGCTTTGTAAGGAATTTTGTGAAGTTTGGGTATCCAGTACATTGTATGGAGCTTCGTCTGCTTACTAACTACAGAAACCTTTATAGTCTCCATAAAGGTCACATGCTGGGAAACAATGTCCGTCTCCAGCAGAGGTGTAGTTAGATAAGCAGAAGTGCTCGCTAGCTCAGCATTCAAAGTATTGATATAATGTAGTCGTCAAACAATAATTATATTGTTGGAAGCTTTGTCTGTTGGAACTAGAGCAAATTAGTATGTACATTCTGAATACATTTCTTAAGGTGTCGTAAATTGTAAGTAGAAGGCCGTGGAAATAGGGATGGATTTGATTCGTAAAATAAAATACGTAATTCAACAATTTCTGAAATAGTTTTTATCCAAGCAGTAAGTGCATGGTAATCTGCTTTTTCTCGCTTACACCACTTTGTACAGAAATCCATTAAAGAACCCGCAATTTCATTGCGACAGGTATTATCATCAATATCAGATGGAAGGCGATACTTAGGCCCTTTGGCATTTAAATGCCGAATCCTCTTATCCTCAATTACATCAAGATTTCCAGTAAGAATGTAACCGGTAGGTTCGTAACAAAATTTAGAATTTTGACAATCTCAATCAGTAGGAGTAGATGTCTCGATCTCAAGATCAGAAACGATCCTATTATAATTGAAAATAAGATTTCTAGTAGATTTCTTATACTTGTAACATATAACAGGAGTCTCAATATTCTTGAAATACTTTGAAATTTTGTCAGTCACCCGCATATCATTAAAAATACCGGCTAAATTAATGAAATCGATGCCTTTATCAACATAAGTTATCTTTAAAAAAAGGCCTTTGATGGTCAGATGGAGCATCTATATGTGGACGCAAAATATGTTGCGTGTAACTTTGAATAATAGATGCAACCTCATATAATGGATTAGTACGGACATAAATGGCATCCGCTTCTTCAGGCAAGATTGTGTAAGCAAGAAAAAGACAGACTGACTACTTTGCTAAGGAGGGCGTGTCTACCCCAATTGTTATACCAAATTTATATAAACACCTATTTCTCTTTTTTTCTTTGAAAAGGTGAGACAAAAATGAGTTTGCATTTGAAATATAGCTTGATATTGTACCAAGTTACTTAAGCTTTATTTTAACTCGAGGCTAAGGCTTCCCTCTCATTCTCTAAGAAGGTAGATATGGACGAAATAGAATAGAAATCCTCGGAAATGAAAGATACTGTACTTTTTGTGAAAAAATGATATAGAAGATGGATATCATTTCAATACAATTTGCCCTGCTTTTCATGATATAAGATGCAGATTCTTATTGAAAAAAATATTATAAACTACCGAGCTTTATGAAATTCTGTGAATTAATGAAATCTAAATATAAAAAGGACTAATAAATTTGGCTAAATACTTCAAAAGAGCATTTGACCAAAGAACTATTTTATTAAGCATTCCAGTTTAAGTTCATTCTATACTATAGCGTATATGTATTGTATAATCATCTTTCATTTTTCAACATGTTATAAAAAAGAGTATGATAATGGACCGTTGGAAACGGCTGAAAACGACACATATGAAATATTGAAGTCTCAGTTTGATTGATAAAGCATACTGTTTCTTCTTATTTGTGTTTCATTATTGTTTATTTGCTATGCATAAACTGTACAAAATATTGTATAATAATTGTATTATACTTTTCACTTAAAATCATGTATTGTGTAAAATCATGTTGACCAACGAGGTACTATACATGTACACGTTGAATAAAATTCTGTTCTGTTCTGTTTGATTATAAAGCATACATTAAAAAGAAAATATGTTTTGTTTTGTTGTGAATAACAGTGGAAGTTAGTGATCAAACTTCAATATTTTCACGCATGCTTCGCTTCCGTGAAAATATAGTTTCTAACTTCTCGATGGAATCAAATTTCTCGAAATAAAAAGACAACAGTTGTTTTTGTTTTCTCCAGCTCAATGTAATTTCACTTAAATGTCGACTGCCTAAGCCTCAGTTAGCACAATTTCGTCACAGCAATGCCCAGCAAAACCTCTGACCCGGCCCTCTAAAAACAAAACTTAAAATTTAGATCCGAAAATAAACAAAGGTATCCTTTGCATTTAATTTTATCGTTAAAATGTATACAAAGAAATTATCAATATCTGCAAAGATTTATTTCTTAATGTTGTGTTAGCTGATTTAAATATCAGTTATTTCATTCATTAACATTTTATTTTCGTGGAAATAACTAAACGCTGAGGAATGATCAATTCATAATTGCAAATAAAATAATAAATATACAATACTGTAACAGTCTAAAGTTCTTAATGCAATTCTAAAATAGTACTATGTACAATTGTAAATTTCATCTCTGTCCATGCAGTTTTGTTATATTCATTATAATACGTCCATCAACTACAAGTTACATTTGCTCTGCTAAAATTCAACAAAGAAGATGCAAAAGTGGAATAAAAACTCATTTTATCATTTCAAAGAATCATTAAGCAAGAAACACCAATTTTATAATATAATAGTGACTCATTATGGCTTTTCTGTTATAAAAGGAGATTCAAAAGTTGAAAAAGAAATGTAGCGTTCACAGAACTTAAATCACCCAAATCAAAAAAATGCATGGCTAAAGAGGAGAGAAGATTGCGACACCACAATTAATGATGTTCATCGCTCTTTTCGCTTTTCGAGTACTTTCACTTATCGTTTAGTCTGTGTTTAAGAGTAATTTACTGTAATTTTGATTTCGTCTTTCATTGTTCGTGAATGGATTATGCCTGAAGAATTGATCAGTTCTTGTCTAAGCAATGAATGCTTAAATGCCAACCAAACACATAGACAGTACATACAATTAATATGAACTATTTCTCTTTCAGAGCCGTATATGGTAAGCATCTGCCATCACACACATTAACTTAGGAACTAACAGTTCACAAATTTGAGAATGTAATTTGATGGCCAATATAAACACTTACCAGTGTCACATGCAGTTCCAGTATACCCTGCTACACAGTTACATGTGTACGAATTGATACCATCTGTACAGCTACCACCGTTCTGACATGGACTGGGACTGCACTCATCGATATCTGTAATATAGGCATTACAGTTCAAGCATTACTTGAAGTAAGCAGGCAACATTATAGTACAACAGTTCACGCTATGTACATTCTGTGTATTTTATTTGGTGGTGAATAAAGACACTTACCAGTGTCACATGCAGTTCCAGTATACCCTGCTACACAGTTACATGTGAACGAATTGGTACCATCTGTACAGCTACCACCGTTCTGACATGGACTGGGACTGCACTCATCGATATCTGTAATATAGGCATTACAGTTCAAGCATTACTTGAAGTAAGCGGGCAATATTATAGTACAACAGTTCACGCTATGTTCATTCTGTGTATTTTATTTGGTGGTGAATAAAGACACTTACCAGTGTCACATGAGGTTCCAGTATACCCTGCTACACAGTTACATGTGTACGAACTGGTACCATCTGTACAGCTACCACCGTTCTGACATGGACTGGGACTGCACTCATCGATAGCTGTAATATAGGCATTACAGTTCAAGCATTACTTGAAGTAAGCAGGCAATATTATAGTACAACAGTTCACACTATGTACATTCTGTGAATTTTATTTGGTGGTGAATAAAGACACTTACCAGTGTCACATGCAGTTCCAGTATACCCTGCTACACAGTTACATGTGTACGAATTGGTACCATCTGTACAGCTACCACCGTTCTGACATGGACTGGGACTGCACTCATCGATATCTGTAATATAGGCATTACAGTTCAAGCATTACTTGAAGTAAGCAGGCAATATTATAGTACAACAGTTCACGCTATGTACATTCTGTTTATTTTATTTGGTGGTAAATAAAGACACTTATTTGTGGTACATGTAGTTCCTCTAAACCCAGTACATGAACAGTTACATTTGTATGAATTGACACCATCTGTACAGCTACCACGTTCTGACATGGATTGGGACTGCTCTCATTGACATCTGTACTATAGGCATTACAGTTCAAACTGGGTATACTTAATATAAATCGAAATAAACAGACAACTATAGCTTTTTTGCCAGCTTAATTTTACATGGTTCCGACACACAAAATATTTAAATTTAGATCCCGAAAGAGAAGACATTTTTTGCAATGTGACTTAATCTAATTTTATCTTAACGTGTATACACGGGAATTATCATTATCTGCACTAGCGTTTTGCTTAATGCTGTGTCCAGCTGAACTAGATATCAACATTTTGAATGCCATAATATTTTGATGGTAACAATGTAACGGTAAAGCATGTTGCATGACAGATGAAATACAGAATAGAAAACAATATAAAGTAAAATGGACATTGAGTATACAATACAAAAATATGTTTTTAGCCAAATTTCAAGTTTATGTGCACCCTTGGGTCTTGCTTAAACTTTCAACTCTTTTTTTGTGGTGTCAAATACTTTGTTTTTAATGGCAGACAGCGTTTTTTGTAAATACTACATTTCTTGATTGATATTGTACTTGTATAAATACTACTTTACAAGTTTATATTTAAAACCGAAATGATAGTATGTGGAATTAATTCAACATTAAACAAATTAAATAAATAAAACACAGAGTTTTCGACAAAGAATGTGTCATAACATGTGTCTTCGCAAGTTTTTCAAATACTATCGTAAGGAGGATTCTGATAATACTGTCATTATTAGTGACGACCACTAAACGTGCAGTGCGTTGCAAAATGACAGTGTCATAACCTCGACTGAAAAACATGTTATCAAATTTAATAAAGATTGTATGAAACGGATCTTGAACAAGGATCTTACGAAAATTGTAAGTCATGTCACCATAGGTTGAAATAGTCCTTAGAAGTGTTCTTAAAATTCTTTCATTGAATGTTGAATTCCGAGTTGGCAATGTCGAACTCCAAGTTGGGTTTAAATGTTAAACTCCGAGATGGCAATGTCGAACTCCAAGTTGGGTTTAAATGTTGAACTCCGAGATCGCAATGTCGAACTCTGAGTTGGGTTTGAATGTCGAACTCCGAGCTGGAAATGTTGAACTCCGAGTTGTGATTGAATGTTTAACTCAGAGTTGGCAATGTCGAACTCCGAGTTAGGTTTGAATGTCGAACTGTCAACTGGGAATGTTGAACTCCGAGTTGTGTTTAAATGTTAAACTGCGAGCTGGGAATGTTGAAATACGAGTTGTGTTTGAATGTTGAACTCCGAGTTGGCAATTTTGAACTCCGAGTTGGGTTTGAATGTCGAACTGCGAGCTGGCAATGTAGAACTCCTAGATTGGAAATGATCGAGAAAGAGGTGAAATACATTTGTCATTTTTTCAAGAAACAGACAAAGATGAACATATTAATAGAAGCAAAAGACAATTCTACCAAGCACACGTGTTGTCACATCTATAAAAAAGACGTTTGTCCCGAGAAAAATGATAAATGCCACGATCACAGTCATTTCACTAGTAAATGTAGAGGAGCAGCTCACAACAAATGTGACCTCCAATACAAAATTTGGAAGTATGTTCCTTTGACCTTTCACAATCTGGTTGGATATGATAGTCACTTGTTTATCAGGAATCTGGGTGTAACAGAGGTTGAAATTAATTGTATCCATAATAACGAGGAAAAATTCATTTCGTTTACCAAAGAATTCAAAATGGAGAGATACAACGTGATAAGAATACAGTACAATAAACTGAACGCACTATCAAACAAGAAAGTATTTTATTGATAGTTGTAAATAGATTTAGCGAGACCCAATTACCTATATATCGAGTGTTTTATTCCAAGTTGAGGGAAAATGTCCTTTGTGAAAATACTTATGAGCATGCTAAATACGTGCGGAGATAATTCGACTTAAAAATCATGATATACTCTCACGACCGTTATTTGCAATCGGATAATCTTTTGCTGGCAAAACGTATGCAATAAAACGTTTGAATTAGAATAAGCACGGTATTACATCGCCCCTGGATTGTCTTGGGATGCTATTCTCAAATACACACATTAGAACTAGACTATATGTGCAAGACATAGACATGCTTCTCATGATTCGATGAGGATGAACAACATAGCAAACGATTATATTATGTCAAACTCAAACGTCTGCCTGGGCGTTTGCGAGGTTGGGTGGGGGAGGTTTATATGGGTTCAATGTTTATTTTCCTAGTTATGTCTCAAATGGAACGTTATGATGATGGGTTGACACTATATACGTTTTTGTCCTCCTCCCACCGCAGGTTGGGCCCGGGAGAAGGGGCGTAAACTCAAATGTCAAATACAATAAATATTCAATTCAACCGGCATTTTTCTATATATGTATTTATATACATTGGTATATTAACCCATTGATGTTAGATAAAAAACATATCAAACGATAGTATTATTTCAGAGTCAGACGTATACACAGGGGTTCGGGGATAGCGTAATATTTGGTCAACTGTTTATGTCACAAATGAAAAATGTTGACGATGGGATTACACTGTATCTCTTTTCTAGACCACCTGTAGAGCCCCTGGGAAAGGGCTTCTTTTTTAAATTATGTCTCAAATGTAACGTTAGGATGATACGATAACTCGTTTTCCTTTCTCCTACGCTTTGTACACCTTTTAACTTCCGGTGGGCTACGCATTATCGTTTTATCATTTACGGTGTCAGATCAGTCAGGAAGTACTTCCGGGTCGTAGGGTGATAAAATAGTTTCTTGAAAAAATCCAAAGTTTCTAGTTTGCATGTGGTTTTCCCTAGATTAGTTTTTATTTCATTGTTAAATCTAACCTGATGTTAAAGTATTGTGATGCCCTGTAACAGACCAATGTGACATGTATATGCTATGTGCTACTTAAGTAATGGTTGATGTTGTGTGTTAATAATATTTATTAATTCAATTTAAAGTATTTATTTCTTGACCTTTTAGCATAGGTGTTGCTGTGACAATACAGTTTATTATTGTCAGCAATTATTTATAAGATTGTACAATGTCAATAGTGTATGAATAGTGCATGCCCGAATTTATGTACAGTTGAATGCAGTAAATCTTAGCTCAATTACGATCTCTACATTTTAAGTAATTTCTCTTTAATTTCATAATTGCATACAGTAACAGTTGTTTGATTCATTGTAGGATAGTTTACCTGTTTCATCCATAGTCCGTTTTCAGAGTGTCTACTGTTAGTTTCTTCACAAAGATTGTTTTATTATTGAGAACATGTGCATACTTCATATTGCTTTTTTATAGTGCGTGTAGTGAACAAAGATGCATTCTGGGATATATGATTTTGTGTGTTTAGGGGTTATATGACGTCACACAGGTCAAATCTGTATCCGTCTGTCATCCACGAAATTTACATTTCAACTATTTAAATAACTGTTCAATTACATTTTAAAGCGGTAAACTATGTACTGGTAATTTAATTTGATGTTTATTATTTGCATTACTAAAGTTATTGTATTAATTTCCATTCAACTATAACGTTTAAACTCTGTTGTTTTCATCAAGGTGAATATTCTAAGTCCGATTTTCCCCCATTTTTCTATGCGTGAAAGGCGACGTAACGTCAGAGGGAAGACGTTGTGGGATTTGCGGGAATGTGGGGAGCATAGGGAATGTCAGGAGCTGTGGAGTATAAAAGGACTCCCTCAGAATTTAGCAAGGACTCCGTATTTTTTCTTCAAAAGGATAAGACTTACATTTATTATTGGGAATTGTATTGAACATTAAAATTAAAGGGTAAGTTTAGGCATCATTTATAAATAATAGATACTAAATAATAAGTAAATTAAATCACACTGATAGGGTAGATATTTTAATAGCGAATTGGTTAATTAGATATATTTTAAATAAGAATATATTGTTGATATTGATTATAGATAAGGTCACTGTTATCATAGCCATTTCATAGAAGATCTAGTCCATGGAAATTTGCTTACTGTGTGTATATATATATATATATGTCAA
Source organism: Cyrtodaria siliqua (assembly GCA_037043455.1). Classification (NCBI taxonomy): domain Eukaryota; kingdom Metazoa; phylum Mollusca; class Bivalvia; order Adapedonta; family Hiatellidae; genus Cyrtodaria; species Cyrtodaria siliqua. Next base: position 356,187 of record JAWPHD010000983.1, read on the forward strand.
ATATGTCAATAAAGTTAGGACTAGTTAACATGCAAAAGGAACTGATTATGGCAGACATAGAAGACGATTGCCTATTAGGGATATATATATTACAAAACAGTTAGGCGGTCCAGCTGACTTACTCTTGTGAAGGAATCCTAGTCATGAATGGCGTTGAGTTACCATGTATACAAGTGGGTCTTCATGATAAGGTGCGCAACGTAACAGCGGCCGACAGTTTCACTATCCCAGGAGGTAGTGAAGCAGTAATTGATGTCTTTATAGTGCGTGAAGAGGCTGACCATTTATCCCAGGATACAGAATTTATTGTTGAACCGACAGCGAATTTTAAAGAAAGCTACCCTCTACAAATGGCTTCAACTTTAATAGATTTGAATCATGGATTGACTAAGAAAATAAGACTACTAAATCCGTTTTCGAAAGCAGTAATAATCCACCAAAATGCTGTATTCGGTCGAGCAGAGGTTGTGAAAGATCCACCCCAAGTTTTGACACAATATGAGTATAAAGATGAAAACTCCAACAACCTCTGTATAAGAAGGCTACAACTAGGCATTGGTAATGCAGTCAGAAATTTATCAGAGGTACAGAATGATCAAACATCAAATCTAACAGTACCAGATCACCTTAAAGACTTGTTAGAAAGATCTGGTAAAACTCAACAGTTTGAAGAAAACGTACCGTGACTGAGATATTCACTAAGTATCAGGACACCTTCTCCAAGAACGAATGGGATCTAGGACTCACTCATTTAGCGGAGCACTCAATAGATACTGGAGATGCGGCACCAGTTAGGCAACGTCCTAGACGCGACCTCTGGCATACGCAGATGAGGAGAAGAAGGCGATAGAAGACCTTTTAGCAAAAGCCGTGATACGCAATAGAATCACCTTGGGCTTATCCCATCGTACTGGTACGCAAGAAATCAGGTGTTGTAAGGTCATGCGTCGACTATAGACGTGTTAACAAATTGGTGAAACAAGATGGGTTCCCAATGCCCAGAGTACAGGACTGTTTAGATGAGGTATCTGGATCCTGTTTGTTCAGTACATTTAACTTAACCAGTGGTTATTTTCAAATCCCGTTGAAGGAATCAGAAATACCCAAGAGCGCTTTCTGTTGCAAGTATGGACATTATGAAATGACCCGTATGCCATTTGGGCTTAACTGTAGTGGAAGATCTTTTCAGCGAACCACGGAGCTGGCGTTACAGGGATTGCAGTGGGAAACCTACCTTATCTACATCGATGACATAGCAGTGTTTAGCTCCAACTTCGATGAGCACCTCAAGAGAGTAGAACAAGGACTTCAGCGGTTACAATGTGCGGGTCTCAAATTAAAACCCGAGAAGTGTGAGCTCTTACAGAATGAAGTCACATTTTGGGTCATGTAGTATCTGGCGCTGGTGTGAGACCCAATCCTACAAATACCTCAAAGATAAGTGAATGGCCGAGACCTCCATACTTCCAAACACGTTAAGCAGTTTGTGGCCATGGGGTCATACTATCGCCGTTTTGTTAAGGACTTTTCGAAGATGGTTAGACCAATGCTTAAACTCATTAAGAAGGGGAAGGAGTTTATGTGGAGTGAAACATGTGAAGATGCATTTCAAAACTTGAAGAAAGTTCTTGTCATCCCTTAAATCATGGGTTATCCCCAGAATGATGGAGGCGAGTTCACACTGGATACGGATGCCTCGGATGTGGGAATCGGAGCAGTAGTCTCCCAGAAACAAGAAGGGAGGGAGCGAGTTATTGCTTACGCAAGTAGGGCACTCATCAAAGCAGAGTGTAGTTCGTTACTTCATTCAGTAATTTCGACTGTACATATTGGGCCAGAGGTTCTTGGTCAGAACTGACCACCAGGCAATTGTGAGGCTTTTCAAGTTGAAAAAGCCACGGGGGAAAATCGCAAGGTGGATAGAAATCTTGTCCCAATACGATTTTGCAATATAATATCGCCCGGGCAAGAAACAAGATCATTACGATGCCCTATCCCGATGTTCACATTCAAAATACTGTAATTGCAATGAAGGGGTGTTGCCTATGCAAGAAGTGGCATAAACGCGCCGCAGACATGATGCTACAGGGATTTTACGATGATGTACACGTTCCCAGAGGCACAGACCCAACAGTAGATATATACCAAACAGAACGGAATGGTACAGAGGTTATCAAAAGTGAAAGTCAACAGTGCGAACAACCAGGTCCATCAAAATCACCTGATGTTGAAAAGACACAGACAGGTCATCAAGGTATCCAATGGTCATGCGCCGGTGGCGGTTCGACCACAGAACTCCAAAAACTACATGAGAGTGATAGTGACATTGGACCAATCTTGAAACCTAAACTAGCGAAAAGTAAACCAACAAGTAAAGACATGTCTACTATGAGTCCCGCATCGAGACATTTTTGGGTACTGTGGGACATGCTAGAAATAAGAGACGGTCTGCTTGTCAAGAATTTCAAGAAGAAAAATGTCACCGGAGAATACTTGCAGTTTGTAGTACCAAGAGAATTAAGATCAGAAATAATGCATCAAATGCATGGTTCTATTATTTCTGGACACCTCAGTTGTAAGAAAACAAAAGAAAAGATGATGCGACAGTTCTATTGGTTTTCCATGAAAGATGACATAACCCTTTACATCAATAGATGTGACACCTGTGCGGCTGACAAACTTCCAATAATCATTTCCATTATATTCAAGTTTTATTAATAGAAAACAGCTTGTTGAGTTGTTTCGAAATTATATACATATTTATATCTTCAATATATATTTAGAGAGACAATATTTTTAGAAAGCGAATATATTTTCGGAATAACATTTATATTTTCGTCTACAATATTTATTTTTGGGGACAAATGTTATTTTTCGGAGTCACATATATATTTGCCTCAACAATATATATTTTAGGGACAAAATACATATTTTTCGGAGTAACATATAAATTTGTCTGTATCATATATATTTTCGTATTCAATATATATATTTTACACACAACGTATATATTTATCTTACAACATATAGTCACGTTTGGCTTTTTTATCATGCAAACTGTTTAAAATAACATAACTTATCTGAAAAACAGTGGAAACAACAACAAGAAGCTTCGGCAAAATATGTGTTCGGCGGTTAATTGTATTTATATTGATAAGAAATGCAAAATACTTTCTTTTGATAATGCATTGTATTCCTAAATTGATAAGTATAAAACATAAATATGTATATGTGTAGTTTAAATGGTTGATCCTTGACACTTTAAGTCGTCGAACAATAGCACGTGTACACAACTAGCATAATACAGCAGCTGGACGGCATATATTAGGATAGTAGGTAGTAGCTGTATAGTAGAAACATTCGTTGCATAAAGAAATATGAAAAGATCGGACAGGGAAAGTAGCATTTTAAGGAGGACAGTCAACCACAAAACACAGAAACAAACACGCAAACAGACAAACAAGAAGGCAAAAGTAATATTAAATGAAAAGGACATCACAAACACAAAAGGGTTAAGTTTTATATGTATAACAATTCTGCTAAACATGCAAATATTAATTAATATATTTAATTGTATCTTAATCTCTGAAAATCGTATTTATCATTCATTATGAGCATACACATATAGAATTAAGGTTTTCACACTTACTTGACATCCATTTCAATTTACATAAAATTGACAGCATGAAATGTATTTTATTTCTTGTACGGTATCCAAATAATTTAGAACAGTTGTATACATAAATCACCTCTCATTTACGTAACGGACATTGATAAATACACCATACTTATGGTTTGAATAGTTATTTGTGCTCTCATTTGACCTTTGAATAAGCTTTTGATGCCCAGGAACTAAATTCAAGCTGACTTCCTCCCCTATAGAGATTGACACCGTACTTAGACTTAAATAAGCATTGATGCCAAACCTTTGGCCCTGGACCGCGAACAATAATAACGCTACTGATTTGTATGCATTTGTCATGCTTACTGCTATTTATTACCCTTATGCTTTCGGAAACAACACATATCCAGATTCATTTTTTAAACCGGAGATATGCAAAAAATATCAAGTGTAGGTTTACTATGGCCTTAAACCGTAACTTGCACATTACGTAGTCCGAGTATTAACTTTCATAATCCATCCAGCTCCTGCTCTGAGAAGAGAAATCGGTGTTGGCTGGGATATGAAATAAAAACTGAATTTCAGCTTTAAAAGTTTGCATATTGCAAAATTTAAACATTAAATTAAACGTAATTTTAAGCAGGTTATCGCATGTTTTTTGTAAATATGTCTTTAAACATGATTTATTGTCGAAATATCCGTTATAAAATCCTGCTAATATAAAATTTCCCATCTTGTAATGGAATTCAGGCGGGACCACGTAATGTGATCGACCCCAAAGGAAACACACACACACACATCTTCATAAATATATCATATGCATAACTTTATATCACGTAGAAAAGGATAAGTTTAAGTTTAGTGTGACTGTAATAAAAATGTGACTGTGATAATTCTAACCTATTGACACAAAACATAACATACAAGTACATGAACATCTTGTCACCCAAAATTAAAATATATACAACGATTCAATAATGTACAACTCATGTAATACAATTAGCAATATGTGCAAATCAATACGTTAAATGCAAGTGCCTTTCTCGCGGTTACCTATGTTCGATTCATCTCGTCGGAACGTATTTACCATAATAATTAATAAATTAAAATGTAAACAGGAAACAATTGCAAACAACCAGACAATTAGTCTGTGACATTAGCCGATAGCCCGAAGCCCGCGGTCAGTAAACATCAAGTCGGGCATGTAAATTTTGCAAGGTGACATGCCCGTCGTGCATGTTCAAAATTAGACGAAAATATCATTACGTGGTCCGAGTATAAACTTTCATACCCCATCACACCCCTTCTCCAAGAAGCGAAAACGGGGTTGGCTGGGGTATAAAATAAAACCTTAATTTCGACTTTAAAAGTTTGCATATTGTAAAATTAAAACATTTAATTGGTAATTTTAAACAGGTTATCTCATTTTTATTTTCATTAAACAATGTTTTAAACGTGTTTTATTGTCGAAATAGCCGTTATAAAATCCTGTTTATGAATGATTAACTGCGTTAGTTTTGTTTTAAACAAAGGGCAAACCAGCAGATAATGAAACTCATCAGCTAAATCGTTTAATTGACAATGTGAGCACTTTCTTTGGTGGTAAGGAATACGTCTGTTAGTCCAGCGTCCAGTTTCTATTAAGAATTTATGGTTTGCCGTGCGGAATTTAAGCAATGGTATGTATTGACGTTTTGGGAGAGTGGTTAGACACGGCTCAAATTCAATGGTATCCTTAAACTAATTTTTACCCTTAGATGAATCCTTTAGTTGGGAGTTCCACCCTTGTTTGAAATGATCTACTAAAGTTTGTTTTATTGGGAGACATATATTTGTGTTTACTGTGTTTTCCTGGTTCAGTCACATTCCAGTGTTCTAGAATGTGTTTGACGTATTTAATCCATTTATATTCGTGGTTCGAGGTATACATGCGACAATATACCTTCTTTGCTTAAAATGATATTATTCCAAAAAATAATCACGCGTGATTTGATGATTATTTCGATTGGGTAACTTCCTAGTTCTACATATAAAATATACAGTGGTTTACTTTTCCTGCTATACGTTATTTTTCGTAGAAAACGTGTATGAATTCGTTTTAATGATTTTCATCTTGCCGTACTCCAACTTGGCTGAAAAAAACGCGGACTCTTGTCTATTTACGGACACACAGGATTTAATATTGTGATACATACTTTGAATAACGTTAAAGAATGTACCACCGATGACAGATTGGAGCAATTTTCTCCAAAGACCTATTCGCCAAACTGAGTCAAATGCTTGGGGAAAATCAACAAAGGAGTAGAACAGTTTTATTTTCTTCGACTTAAACATTTCTGTGAGAAATTGCAATACGTTTGCAATTGCAATTGCAATAATGGTAAATATGGTCTAGTGTTGAATATTTTTGCCTAAAGCCGGCTTGATTTTCTGAGAGAATATTGTGCTCGCCAAGGTATCGGTTAAGTCTATCATTCAGCACTGCTGTAAATTGTTTTTAAGGCAGCTAAGAATTTTTATTGGGTGGTAGTTTATAATTAATATTAAGCTTTTAACAAACACAAGTTACGTAGAAAAACTAACGGGACGCCGCGAGTTTTTAAAAAATCAAGATTGACGTTTGTCCTTTCAAGAACGTTTTAACATCATCAATAAAAGTGACGCTACCGATTTGGAAACAGTTCTTTGCGTATGCGCAAACAGAATTATATACTGTATTCCTGAAATTTACATCTAATTATTGTAAAATACCGATAAAATACTCTTACAGCTGTTTTACGAACAGTCAAATCATGTTGACTTCGTCTCAAATAATTTCGTCGCAAATCTTACGAAAGCACAGTCGGTTTATACACAGTCGAACATCCATATCAGCTTTCTGAGTCCGGTATAAATACAACCGGAGCCTTCAAACAACCGGAGCATGAAGGATCCGGCAATACCATGCTTCCATAATGAATGATCTACAGAGATCTACGGATATGTTGTTGTCTTAAGGTTCCTCTCAACTGCCCACAATGAAAAAAAGCAAATTTAGTTTTATATGTGATTTTGTTGGAGTTTGTGCATGTTTTGCATATCATTTTAAGCATCTCCGAGGCAAGATTTTGAAAAAATAATGTTTTTGCACAATGTTTTTTATTATTATTAATATTTTGTAAAAATGTAACCATAATTTGGGCATCATACGACATTTAACGTTATACGAATGTTTAAAATAGAAATACGAATCAAAGACACATACCTACCCAGCGCAAACACGGACTGTTTGGGCAATCAGAGGAAATTCATATGTACATATGTCTGTTAGGTTCTTTTATTTATGAAATCAAAATCAAATTAATAATTTATGAATAAATTGTTACCTGACATATGTAACAATCTACCCATCGACCCCCTCTCTTTGTCCATTTTCCCCTAATATATGGCAACTTTCTATCGATGTGAACTGAACTGTGTATACACAAGAAGTGTGACGTAGTACACACGTTTTAACTTCCGGTAGACTACGCATTACCGTTTTATCATTTACGGTGTCAGATCAGTCAGGAAGTACTTTCGGGTAGTAGGATGCTAAAATAGTTTCTTGAAAAAATCCAAAGTTTCTAGTTTGCATGTGTTTTCCCCAATATTAGTTTTTATTTCATTGTTAAATCTAACCTGATGTTAAAGTATTGTGATGCCCTGTAACAGACCAATGTGACATGTATATGCTATGTGCTGACTTATGTAATGGTTGATGTTGTGTTTTAATAATATTTATTAAATTCAATTTAAAGTATTTATTCTTTGACCTTTTAGCATATGTGTGCTTGTGCCAATACAGTTTATTAATGACCACAATAATTAATAAGAGAGTACAATGACAATAATTGTATGAATAGTGCATGTCCGAATTTATGTACAGTTGAATGCAGGAAGCTTTTAATTAGCTCATTTTCGATCTCTACATTTTAAGTAATTTCTCTTTAATTTCATAATTTCATACAGTAACAGTTGTTTGATTCATTGTAGGATAGTTTACCTGTTTCATCCATAGCCCGAGTTCAGAGTGTCAACTGTTAGTTATTCTCACAAAGATTTGTTTATTATTGAGAACATGTGCATACTTCATATTGTTTTTTTAAATTGCGTGTAGTGAACAAAGATGCATTCTGGGATATACGCTTTTGTGTGTTAAGGGGTCATGTGACGTCACACAGGTCAAATCTGTATCCGTCTGTCATCCACGACATTTCATTTCAACTATTTAAATAACTGTTTAATTACATTTTAAAGAGGTAAACTATGTACCTAGGTAATTTAATTTTGATGTTTATTCTTTGCCTTACTAATTGTATTGTATTAATTTTCATTCAACTATAGCGTTTAACTCTGTTGTTTTTATCAAGGTGAATATTCTAAGTCCGATTTCCCTCCATTTTTCTATGCGATAAAGGCGACGTAACGTCAGAGGGAAGACGTTGTGGGATTTGCGGGAATGTGGGGAGCATGGGGAATGTCAATGAGCTGGGGGAGTATAAAAGACTCTCTCAGAATTTAGCAAGGACTCCGTAATTTTCTTCAAAAGGATAAGACTTACATTTAATATTGGGCAATTTTCTTGAAACATTAAAGGGTATGTTTAGGCATCATTTATAAATAATAGATACTAAATATAAGTAAATTAAATCACACTGATAGGGTAGATATTTTAATAGCGAATTGGCTAATTAGATAGATTTTAAATAATAATATATTGTTGATATTGATTATAGATAAGGTCATTATTATCATAGCCATTTCATAGTAGTTATAGTCCTGGGGAATTTGCTTACTGTGTGTATATATATATTATATCACAATACTGTTATATTTATTGAAGTTTATTTAGTTCGATCAAAAATAAAGAGATAGGCCATTCAGCAAGCTTTGTTACTGTGTTCATTACCCAAATAATCTGATAATGTGAGTTAATTATTTAAGACGGAGTTAATTTTATTTAAACTTTAATGCGCAATTCATTTTACCAAACTCGAAAAGCCGGCTCGCAATATATTGTTGGTGGGCATCGGTGGGATCTGTCGCAACTACCGACGGATCCAGTGATGGAACTTTAGGCCGAGAAGCGAAGAAAATGGATCGGGCATCCCCTTTATCTACGAACTTGGACCAAAGTGCCTGTGATGCAGAAACCGAGGTATTCTTCAAGGAAACAGTAGGAAGACCCGAGGATATGAAAATGTACGACAGCGGGGTTCGATACCCTAAAAGAAGCGGTAATGGTTTACCGATAGAACAAATAGCTCCCTAATATCAATCTATGCAAGCGGAAACCAGGTCATATGCGCATACTGCTGAAAACAAAGAAATACAAGGAACATTGCAGCAAGTAACGAGTGTCCTGCATAATGTAGTATGTCTCTTGCATGTTATGAAGACGGGTAATCAGCACAACCAACCATCTAGGTCAGCTGAGAGTTGCAGGTATGACGAGCGGGTAGAAAGACAAAGAGCAATGTTTGTAGAGAGAGTAGAGACCCAGAGAATAAATTTACATCTGAACAAGAGAGATTTAGTACGAACCAAAATTCAAATCAGAATTATGAGAGACCATCTTCTGGCCACGAGATCAGGCAAGGGCATGATGCACAAAACGGGAGAAGGGGTGCTCTTATGGAAGGGAGGTTCGAACATAGGCTACCGGCATACCAAAGGAGTTGTAGAGTTCAAGACGTAAAACTACCTGCTTTTACGGGCAAAGAGGATTGGAACGTATGGAGAAATCGTTTTGAAGCAATGGCAGAAAGGTGTGAAGATGACATGCTTGATCAGTTATTATCCAAATTACAGAGTGGTGCTGGCGAATTCGCTTTCTCTCAGCTACCCAAAAGTGTGTTAACTGAATAGCCGGTTCAGGGTAATAGAAACCCCTAGGACCTATGCGGTTAAATTTAGTAACCGTGAACAGAAAGCTGCAGAAACAGCTGAAGAATATGCAACTGAGTGGAAGAGATTATACGATCGAGCACATGGCTATAGAGATCATAGAACAAGACGACATGAGGCTCTCGTAAGGAAGTTCTTAGATGGATTGAGGGACTCTGAAGCAAGATTTGCGGTTGAATACCACAAAGAACCGACCTATATTGACGAGGCGTTATATCATGTCGACTGATTATGGCAGACATAGAAGACGATTGCCTATTAGGGATAGATAGAGTACAAAACAGTTAGGGCGGTCCAGCTGACTTACTCTTAAGTAAAGGAATCCTAGTCATGAATGGCGTTGAGTTACCATGTATACAAGTGGGTCTTCATGATAAGGTGCGCAACGTAACAGCGGCCGACAGTTTCACTATCCCAGGAGGTAGTGAAGCAGTAATTGATGTCTATATAGTGCGTGAAGAGGCTGACCATTTATCCAAGGATACGGAATATATTGTTGAACCGACAGAGAATTTTAAAGAAAGCTACCCTCTACAAATGGCTTCAACTTTAATAGATTTGAATCATGGAGTGACTAAAAAAAAAGACTACTAAATCCGTTTTCGAAAGCAGTAATAATACACCAAAATGCTGTAATCGGTCGAGCAGAGGTTGTGAAAGATCCACCCCAAGTATTGACCCAATATGAGTATGAAGATGAAAACTCCAACAATCTCTGTATAAGAAGGCTACAACTAAGCATTGGTAATGCAGTCAGAAATTTATCAGAGGTACAGAATGATCAAATCTAACAGTACCAGATCACCTTAAAGACTTGTTAGAAAGATCTGGTAAAACCCAACAGTTTGAAGAAAAACGTGCCATGACTTAGCTATTAACTAAGTATCAGGACACCTTCTCCAAGAACGAATGGGATCTAGGACTCACTCACTTAGCCAAGCACTCTATAGATACTGGAGATGCGGCACCAGTTAGGCAACGTCCTAGATGCGTACCTCTGGCATACGCAGATGAGGAGAGGAAGGCGATAGAAGACCTTTTAGCAAAAGGCGTGATACGCAAGAGTACATCACATTGGGCTTATCCCATCGTACTTTTACGCAGGAAATCAGGTGTTGTAAGGCAATGCATCGACTATAGGCGTGTTAACGAACTGGTGAAACAAGATGGTTCCCAATGCCCAGAGTACAGGACAGTTTAGATGCGGTATCTGGATCCTGTTTATTCAGTACATTTGACTTAACCAGTGGTTATTTTCAAATCCCTTTGAAGGAATCAGACATACCCAAGAGCGCTTTCTTTTGCAAGTATGGACATTATGAAATGACCCGTATGCCATTTGGGCTTAACTGTAGTGGAAGAACTTTTCAGCGAACCACGGAGCTGGCGTTACAGGGATAACCAGTAGGAACGCCACGGACCTATAACATATCAGTTCTGTTCGCATTTTAACTCCGCGAACATGGACTATTTCTTTGTATTTTACGAATTTTCAATTAAAACAGACGCCATTTTTTTACACCCGAAATTGGGCGCGCTGCGTCGGCGAGCACTACGGGAACCTATGGAGTCTAACAACACGCGTACAGTGTTTCATACCGTAGATAATGTAAAAACTAATACCTTACCGGACGAAATAACGTCCCATTATGTGTCAACACGATGCAGTGTTGGTGACTGACAGGTCACCGTGACATAACTTGACACGTGAAATTGACATGTTGTTGCAAGTTGGATTTGGGATTATTGTCTGCTGCTGGAGGTCCATGATCAAGGTATTTGTTTTGTCATTAAAATGTGTTTGTTAATAAACAGTACACACCCCTTTTAGATCGTGCATATTTAGACATTGGCCAAATACAGTGCCTAAAAAAGTAGTGTATAGTGTATAATAGAAAGTTCATAATCACTATAAGTGTTTTTCGTGTACTCCGATCTTTCCAGTAACTGGATGTACTGTAAACTGTAGAACGTTTCGTGGAATAAAACAATTGCTAGTAGAAATGCTATCAATGTCCCCCGCACCCCGCCCCCACCCAAGTACGGTAGATGGGGGTGTGGGGGTAGATGGAGCTTGCATACCGAAAACAAGGAGGGGGTAAGAAAACTAGAAACCCCCTCCACCCCCACCCCTCAGATGCATGAATGTAAATAGTTAGCGTTGTCTCTATATCGTTATGTTATCCCCCATTTTCTCGCACATTCGTGAATACATAACCCGATACAACTACCATTGAAACAATGTAATCTGCCATAGACATTTGACTGAAATCGGTCAGATTCATATTTATGTACAGCAAAGTTTTGAGGCAAAGAAGTGATTTTGAATTTACATTTATTTACATTCTGTTGCGAAAAAAACAACGCAATTTCGAGAAAGTACATTTCACTTAAAAGCCTTTAAGGCGGTGTAGCTACTACGCTTGCCTCCAGTGTGTCTCAAAAGAAATGACTATTCCATGGGCTGGAAATATGCTGTGAAAGTGGAACAATGTTTTTAATGGATCTCCAGTTGGGCTACATTATATTTTACATGTATAATGAATGATGAGAGATGTTTTTATTACATTAACAGTGTTATTGAGCACAAGTAGTATTCATGCTTTATTCAATTTAGTTATTTTATCTTTTCTTTTTTAAATATGTTACATTATGTATAACAAAGGATAAACTATGTCTGTTTGATCATTGACATTGGACTGATGTTGTTTTCAGAGAGGTCTCAAATGTGAATCGTGCCCTTGAGCAGCTCTAAGTGAATTGATACTGACGACTTCAGAATGTCAAGCCGTATTAAATGCCATTGGATCATATGGAGGTAAGAGCCTTTTTAAAAATTGTTTGCACTTGTGTAGTTCTTTAAATGGAGCTTGTGTTATGCTTGCACGGTGCTGTTCAAAGTTAGAGTAAAAATATTTCAGTGATAGTGCAGCGTGATTGTCATATGAGCTCGTGTAAACTACATGCACTGGATACATGCGAAAACAAGTTGTGTTAAAGGGACACTAGGCAGTCTTTATTGGTTTAAAACTTCTGGAGTTCGGTTAATTTTTTTTTCTGCATAGTTTGCATTTGTGCATCATTAATATTATTTACTAGAATAGTTCAGAAGAAATTGTTTTACACATTACTTACTGTTGATAATAGTGCACCTATAATAATTTATTTAACTTTTAATGCAAGCAGGTTTAAATTTAACATGTTACCAGGTTAACAAATGGAGATGCTAATGTTAAAGCTTGATAAATACTTCAAGATTGTCGTGTGTCCCTTTAACATCATCTAATTGGTCTATGTGATGGGTCCTCAATTTATTAAATTGACACAGAGCAAATTTCCAATCTTTTGTCTGTTTTACACATTTTCACATCAGAACAGACCACACATCTACATAAGTGTCTTCTCAACTGCCCTATTTAATCATGTTTTATTTCTAAAACTAGCGGCATCACCAGGTTTTGAGAGAGAAAATAAATAGTTGTATATTAATGTTTTCTCCCCATGTAAAATGACCTTACTAAGTCATTAAAGTAAAATATCGTATGAACAAAACGTGTAAAATTTAACAATTTTAGATTTTTGGCCAGACTTGTATTTTATTCCCCTTCTAGTAAAAATGGCTTATAGAACATTGCACCCTCTGTCAGATTTAACTTTCCTTATAATAGATTCTTGCTGTACTGTTGGGTGAAACATACATTAAAATGGTTCTATAATCATGTCAGTTCAATCATATACTCGTATGATACACAATATAATATGTATTGACCCTTTACTTGATGTGCCATTTACTCAGTTTTGGTCAAGGGACGTTTATAGCATATCGGCTTTGAATCCAGTGAACACGGATTCAATTCTTACTGGCGCCACTGGGTTACTTCGATGTGTCCTGCTAGCCTCGTTCGTCTGATGGGAACGTAAACCGGGTGGTCCTGTGGATCGGAGTCTGTCCTCCCTCCAAGCACGTTAAAGAACCATAGGTATCTAATCGGTAGTAAGCGTAGGGCAGGGTTCCTGGATGCCTATGTATCTTTCCTCCTCTCTTTCGGGCGGTTCGAAATAACCTAAACAACGTGTTGATGAGGCGTTAAACAATAATTAAATTTTAAACTGTCCCATTCCCCTAAATATGCCCTAGATCCCTCTCGCAACACCTGATTCAAATTGAATACTCTGCTCGACTTATATTAAATTCTATGTCTTTCTTTTCTTTCAGTCTGCACGTCATGTGGAAGAAGACTCCATGTACACCACTGGCCAGAGTCAATGCTGAAGTTTATGTTCGCTCAATTATTTGCTTAATAAAGTATACATATGAACTAAATATTGTCTTTATAATTATGTCTTCCACCACAAAGTGGTAGGTGAGACAGATTATATTTGGCCTTTCCGTTCGTCTGTCACAAATCTTGTCTGCGCTACTTGTTGGATTTTGACGAAACTTTGTACAAACTCTTTATTACTTTCTCTGAAGCTAATTTCATAAAACTTCATACTTTAAATGCCTTTGGTGATATGATAATCCCTGTTTATTTTGAAGTCAGTAGTTGATAGGTCCGTTACCATGACCGGAAAATGAAAAAGTATTGCCCACACAGTTTTTTCCTCTTACCTAAAGTAAATACTGAATATACATGTGGCGGGAAGCGGTTGATCGTTTGTTATTTGGTAAAAGCAGTCATATCTGAAACATTTCCCTTGAACATATGATACAATATGTCATAGAAGTATTATTTCCTGGTAAATATATGACATTTTTTGCACAATGTTGAATCGTAAAACAGTGGTATATGTCTCCGATATGTTGCTATTTGAAAATAAACGTCTGTTTTGTCAGACAAATGAGCATGTTTTGTTTGT